>JAKSZT010002772.1:146882-386854 GCA_026826555.1 Tolypeutes matacus
TAGAGAATTCGTGGCTGGAAGTTTTTTTCTTTTAGTGTTTTGACTATGTCATACCACTGTCTTCTTGCCTCCATGGTTTCAGCTGAGAAATCAGCACTTAATCTTATTGTGCTTCCCTTGTATGTGATGGTTCTCTTTTCTCTTGCTGCCTTGAGTATTTTCTCTTTGTCTTGAGCATTGGACAGTTTGACAAGTATATGTCTTGGAGTTGGCCTGTTGGGATTTATACTATTTGGGGTGCGCTGTGCTTCCTGGATCTGCACATCCATCTCTCTCAATAGAGTTGGGAAGTTTTCAGCCATAACTTCCTTCAACACTCCTTCTGTTCCCTTTCCCTTCTCTTCTCCTTCTGGGATGCCCATAATGCGTTTGTTTGTGCATCTTGCATTATCGGTTAATTCCCTGAGACCATACTGGATTTTTTCTCTCTTTTTGTCTATCTTTTCTACAATCTCTTTGATTTCAACTGTATTGTCTTCCATATCACTAATTCTTTCCTCTGCCTGTTCAATTCTGCTGCCATGTGAGTCCAGTGTCTTTTTCATTTCTTGACTTGTGTCTTTGTTCGCCATCATATCCATGACCTTTTTAGTTGTGTTAGCTATTTCTTCAGTATGTTCTCCCAGTGTCTTCTTTATATCCTTAATCTCTTCCTTCAGTTCTTTAAGTTGGTACATGATATTTGTTTGGATAGCTTTGATTAGTTTTTTGATGTACTGCATTGCTTCCTGGTTTTTATTTTGTGCACTGGACTGGTCCATGTTTTCCAGTTTCTCATAGTCATTTGTGTTTTTCTGTTGCCCTCTGGTCATCATATTATCCTGATGGGTTTTTTCAGTTGATTAGCTTTTCTCTATGCTCTAGAATGTTATTTAGCTGTTGGTTCTGCTTGTGAGTTAAGTTTTCTCTTTGGTAGTTTTTCTTCTTATTTTATTTCCTTGCTTCTTTCTATGTTCCCTTGAAGGCAAAAGGTTAGGGCCAGAGGAATCAAAAATGTAAGGAAGGCAGAAGGATAATAGAAATATTGATAAAAGTTAGAAGAGGGGCAAAATGAGACTTAATGAGATGAATATTTGACTTGTGTAGGCAGTGTAGAGTACTAGGAAAAAATATGGAGTTCCTACAATGGACTAGGAAAACAAATGGAGGAATATATATATATGTATAGTGATTTAGAAGGCTAGAGTTATGAGGAGGGAGAGAAATAGTAGAGAAAGTTCTGAAAGAAAAAAGTTAATACTAATAAAAAAAAAGAAAAAAGAAGAAGAAGAAAACAAAATAGATGGGATAGAAATTGACACCCTTAAGTTGTGGGCCTATGAAAAAATGTTGTCTCTAAGAGTCACAACAGAAAACAGAAGGCAGAAAGATGCAGGAAGGATAAGTGATAGTTATCAATATATACAGCAAGTGGGAAATTACTGAATAAGAAGCCCAGCAAATAAGCGACCAGCTGGCAGCACCTATTTAAAAAAAAAAAAATAGAAGGAAAATGGAAGGGGGGAGGAAAACGGGAATAATAGCAATAGACCAGAAAGTAACAGAGAGAAACCAAAGATCCACACAGGCAAGCAGTCAAACAGAGCTAAGGGGGGTCAATGATTCCTCTAGGGTCCAAGTGGATCCTTCCTGCCTACTTGTGTTTATCAATGAATTTCCTCACAAGGTTCTATATGCAGGCCCTGAAGCAGCTTTTAGTTATTAAACTAAATTAAAAAGAATTTATTTTTCATTTGTTGAGGTGACGTCACTTTTTTTTTTTTTTTTTTTAGCCAAATGCAGGACCCAAAATAATTCCTCCTCTAGACCAACCCCCTTACGGAAGGGACCCTAGCTCGGCCCGTGGAAATTAATCAAGCATGTCCCACTTTCCGGACTCCCCAGGTTAGCTGAAGCTCTGATGTTAGTCAGTGAGGAGTGCTAAAGATGGCGGATTCTGCCCCTTCTGGCGCCGAGCACCAGCGTCACCGGGCTGCTCAGTAAATCAGTTTGAGTGCAGATTCGTGTCTGCTCTCAGCCTAATGGTGCTTCAGGTCGGCTTATCTGCTCCCCAAAGCTATGGGGCGGTGCAGGCAGCCAGATCAATGTCTAAAAATATAAAATACCCTTCCCTGTCTTCCAACCGAACCCTCCCTTTCTTGGGAAGTGTCCCTTCCTCCTGGCTCCGCAGCTGCCCGGGTCTTATCCCTGGGTGGCTAGGGAAATCAGCTGCGTTTCCCGACCAAAATCCCCCCTCCGGTTCACTGGGTGCTGATTAGCTCGTTTGCTCTGTTCACACAAGGTCCAAGGGTCGCCAGGCAGCCAGATCCCCAGAAAATAAAACTTTTTCGCCCCGCCCACGGCTCAAAATGGCCGTTTTATTTTTTTTTCCCTAACCGCGGGGCTCAGCCGCCTGTGCCAACCTCCACCGGCATCCTCAAAACTCATGAATCTCCACCGTTCGGTCCATGCCACCGATCCGCGCAGATAGATGTCCCAAGCCTCTCACTTCACGCGTGCACAGCCTGGGGTATTCTTGCAATACCATTAGAGAATGTGACAGAGCCTCCATGATGGGAATTCAATATTTCTTTGGTCATTGTGTGGATCTCCACCCACTGTGACAATGCCCCATGAATACTTGAAAACATTCATATAACTTCTAGGTATGACTGAGGTGAATCTTCTCACATGCCTCTCCCATCTCTGACACCGCACACCAATGATCCTCCTCTGCCACAGTTGTAACCCTTCTGTGATCCAGAACTTCTTCAAAATTGAAGCCAACTAAACAACTAAATTCAATTAATAGGAAAATGTTATATTAATGATGGTTTTAAAAATAACAAATAAAATACAAATTTTTTTAAAGATTTGAAATAATAAAAAATAAAACTATAAAATTAAACTTTTTAACATTATGTCTTTCATCACTGTAAGATCTGTTTTCTTGTACGTATAGTGACATTTGTTTCTTTTTATTAGTGCAGTGTCTTATTTTGTTCATTTGTTTTCAAAGATGTTTTAGATTACAGAAAAGTAATGTACAGAATATAGGGTGTCCCCATATACCCAAGGTTCTCTTCCTTTTCCCCTTTCCCCTAATAGAAGCATTTTACATGTGGATGGTACATTTATTACAATTGGTGTACAAATATTGAAACATTGCTACTAACCATGGTCAATAATTTACATTGGGTTTATATTTCAGAGGTACACTATTATGGATTTTGATGAATTTGACATGGTATGTATACATCCTTGCAAGATCATGTAAAACAATTCCATCACCACAAAAATGTCCCATGTTCCATTTATTCTATTCCTAACTCCCTCTCCCCTTGGGACACACAGTAACCACCAAGATTAATTCATTAGAGAATCAGATTCATAGTTACTTTCAACAACATTGAGGGCTTGACATAGTGGCTTGTCCTACCTTATTAGGCATTGTCTATATCCTCAAGAGATTCCCACCACTATATTTGAGATCATAGTGCAACTCCCCATGATGGGATTCCAACAACTTCCCACTCATTATGTTAGTCTCTACCCCCTGATATAACACACTATGATGAGATGAATGCTATACACTACCTAGAAACCTGCACCATTTGTTGAAGAGGCCATTCTCTCCCAGCTGAGTGGGCTTGGAAATCTAGTCAAATATCAAGTGACTGTATATGTGGGGATCTATATCAGAACTCTAAATTCAATTCCATTGGTCACTTTGTATATCTTTGTGTCAATACCATGCAGTTTTGACCACTGTAGCCTTGTAGAATATTTTAAAGTCAGGTAGTGTGATTCCTCTGATTTCATTTATCTTTTTCAATATATCTTTGGCTATTCAGAGCCCCTTGTCCTTCCAAATAAATTTCATCTTCAGCTTCTCTATTTCAGTAAAAATTCTGCAGTAAGTTTTATTGGGATTGTGATAAATCTGTAAATCAGTTTGGGTAGGACAGACATCTTAATGATGTTTAATCTTCCTATCCATGAACAGGGAATATTCTTCCATTTATTTAAGTCATCTTTGATTTCCTTTAACAGTGTTGTATATTTTTCTGCTTATTAAGTCATTTACATCTTTAGTTAAATTTATTCTTAGGTATTTGATTCTTTTAGTTGCTATTATTAATGGGATTTTTTTTTCTTGATTTCCTCTCAGATTGCTCAATATGGGTGTACAGAAATGCTACTGATTTTTGCACATTCATCTTATAACCTGCCACTTTACTGAACTCATTTATAAACTAAAATCTTTGTTGTAGATTTCTCAGGGCTTTCTATATATAGGATCATGTCATCTGCAAATATTGAAATTTTTACTTCTTCCTTTCCAATTTGGATGCTTTTTATATCTTTTTGTAGTCTAAGTCCTCAAGCAAGGACTTCTAACACAATGTTAAATACGAGTTGTTAGAGCGACTTCTAACACAATGTTAAATACGAGTTGTTAGAGCAGGCATCCTTGTCTTTTTCTGGATCTTAGAAGAAGTTTCCTTCTATTCCTATTTTTTAAGTGTTTTATCAGGAAAAGGTGCTGCATTTTGTCAAATGCTTTTTATGTATTTGTACAGGTGATCATGTCATTTTTTTTCTTTCTATCTGTTAATTGTGGTGTATTACATTGATTGATTTACTTATGTAAACCATCCTTGTATAGCAGGGATGAAAACCACTTGGTCAGGGTGTATAATTCTTTAATGCATTTTTGAATATGATTAGCAAGTATTTTCTTAAGTATTTTAGAATCTAGGTCCATTAGAGAAATTGGTCTATAGGTGTCCTTTCTTGTGACGTCTTTGTTTGGCTTTGGTACTAGGGTGATATTGGCATCATAGAATGAGTTAGGCAAGGTTCCCTCCACTTCCTTTTTTTTTGGAAGAGTTTAAGAAGGATAAATGTTTGTTATTTCTGGAATGTTTGGTAGAACTCACCTGTGAAGCTGTCTTGTCCTGGGCTCTTCTTAATTGGGAGGTTTTTGATGACTAATTCAATCTTGTTAATTGTGATTTGTCTATTGACTTCATCAACTTCTTCTTTCATTAATGTAGGCTGCTTGTGTGTTTCTAGGAATTTGTCCATTTCCTCTAAGTTATCTATCTTGTTGGCATAAAAGTTTTCAAATATTTTCTTCTGATACTCTATTTCTTTGGGGTCAGTGGTTACATCCCCTTCCTCTTTTATTTTTTTTATGAAGTTTCCTCTTCTCTCTTTTTTTCTTTGTTAGTCTAGCTAAGGGTTTGTCAATTTTATTAATCTTCTCAAAGAACCAGCTTTTGGTTTTATTTTTTCTAGTGCTTTCTTATTTTTATTTTCACTTAACTCTGTTGCAATCTTTGTTATTTCCTTCTTTTTACTTCTTTTGGGTTTAGTTTGTTGTTCTTTTTCTAATTCCTCCAGGTGTGTAGTTAGGACTTTGATCTTAGCTCTTCTTTTTTACTCTAGGCATTATGGCTATAAATTTCCCTCTCAATACAGATTTTGCTGCATCCCATAGGTTTTGATACATTGTGTTGTAATTTTCATTCATTTCAAGGTAATTACTGATTTATTTTGTGATTTCCTCCTTAACCCATTGCTTGTCTAAGTCTGTGTTGTTTAACTTCCATATCTTTGTGTCTAATCTGGTGCTGTGCTCCTTACTGATTCCTAGTTACAATCCATGGTTGTCAGAGAAATTACTTTGTATAATTTCAATCTTTCTGAATTAACTGAGAGTTGTTCTGAGGCCTAGCATTGGTCTATACTGGAGAATGATCCATGTGCACTCAAGAAGAATGTATATTCCTCTGTATTTAGGTGTAATGTCTTGTATATATCTATTAGGTCCAGATCCTCTAAAGTATTATTCAGGGTCTGTTTTTCTTTACTGATTCTCTGTCGAGAGGTTGTCTCTAATGTTTATAATGGTGTGATGAAGTCCCCCACTATAATTGTAGAGGCATCTATTTCTCCTCTTAGTTTTTTCCAGTGTTTGCCTCATGTATTTTGAGTCACCCTGGTTAGGTGCATAAATGCTTAGGATTGTTCTTTCTTCTTGATAGATTACCCTTTTATTAATATATAGTGTCATTCTTTGTCTCTTAAAATAGTTTTGCATTTAAAGTCTATTTTGTCTGATATTAATATAGCTACTACCACCCAATTTTTGGTTATTGTTCGCCTGCAAAATTGTTTTCCAACCATTCACTTTTAGCATCCTTGCATCCCTGGGTATAATGTGGGTTTCTTGTAGATGGCATATAGATGAGTCATGTTTCCTTATATATTCTGCTAATCTGTGTCCCTTGAGTGGTGAGTTTAGCCCATTAACATTCAGTGTTATTACTGTGAAGGAATTATTTACATTAGCCATATTTTATTTAGATTTATGTATACCATATGTTGTTTTTATTTCTTTTTACCTTTTTAGTTGTTCTGACAGTCTCCCTCAACTCTTTCTCTCTTGTGTTCTCCCTGTCTCTTTTTAATATCCTTAATTTCTTCCTTCCCTTCTTTAAGTTGATTCATGCTATTTGTTTAGACATCTCTGATTAGTTGTTCCATATTCTGCATCTCTTCTGGCTTTTTAGTTTGTTCATTGGACTGGACCATGTCTTTCTGTTTCTTATTATGTCTTGAAATTTTTTGTTAGTTTCCAGGCATCTGTTTATCTTGAAGGGTTTACTTGGCTGATTAGCTTATCTCACTACTTTGTTTTTATTTTGTTTTTGTTTTCTTGTGTGTGGTAAGGTTTCACTTTGAAACTTCATTCCTCTTATTCTATTTCCTTGCTGTTCTCTATGTTCTCTTGGAAAAAAATTAGGACCAGAAAAATGGAAATAGATAGGAAGAAAAAATAATAATGGTAATAATAGTAAAAGGTAGGAGACAATTCATACAAGGCTTAGGATAATGAATAATTAACATGAGTAAGAATTATGGAAGAATAAAATTTAAAAAGTGGAATAGAAACAATGAAATGAGAAACAGAACAGAGAAAAATACATAGAATGAATTAAAAGGCCAGAATGATGAGAGAGAAAAAAAAAAGTGAGAAAGAAAAAAGTTTAAAAAGAGAAAGAAAACAGAGAAAAAAGGAGAGAGAGAGAAATAAAAACAAGAGAAACTGAACACAAAACAAAAAGAGGTGGAGTGAAAGAAGAACAATAGCAAAGAGAAGATAGAAAGAAGAAGGAAAGAAAAGAAATAGCAAGTAGGTAGAAAAAATCAGTAAAGGAAAACAAACAGGAAAATAAAGGAAGGGGAAACACAACAAACAAGAAACAAGACAGCAGCAACTCATTTGAAAAAATGGAGAAAGAAAAAAAAAAGAGAAAATAAAAACAAAAATAAACATGGAAAAAACACCTTCCTTCTTAGACCCCTAAGGATCTTCTCAGGTTGCTTGTGTTCATCAATCAATCACCCTGCAGTCTGCCCTCTGCAGGGTTTGAACCAGGTTTTAGTGAGTAAAATAAAGAAAATAAAAAATGGAATCTTTTTTTTTTTTAAGTAAGAGATCCAAGAAAAGCTAATTTAAAGAAAATGTCTCCATGTTCCCTGCCATAAAGTTTCAGCTGAATACCTGATAACCTGATGGATCACTTCTCTAAGAAGAGCTGGGAATTGAAACAGAGGCCTCATATATGTAAGGCAGGAATTCTTCCACTGAACTAACCTGTCTCCTTAGGTTAGGTAACCTTTCAGAAGGCTATCTGCCCCCTTTCCCTTGGGCAAGTTAGATTCCTTGCAGTTTGCCAGAGTCCTGCTGATCAGGCTTCTGTCTGTCCCTGCTTCCTTTCTAATCAAAATTTCTCTATACCTGGGCTGCTAGGTGTGACAGCCTGCTGAGGACTTCCCCCTCCCCTTTCACTGCTGCTTGGGGTCCCCTCTGATATTCAAAGGGTGCTCAGCTAGTCAAACTCACCACAAAGAAACCACTCTCCACTTCCCAGACTCCTCTTCCTCCCAGGGAATCCACCTTCACAGTCTGTTTGGAACAGGGAGCTAGCAGCTCCACCTAGGCTATTTGCCCTGGGGGTGGGGTATATATGCCACTTCCAGCCACAGGATTGAGCAACTCACGGTTTTCCTTTGGTTACTTTATCTTTTCAGTACTCTCCTAGATGAGTCAGAGCACCTTCACATTCTGTATATATCCAAAGCAGCTGCTCTCCTCTCAGTTAGATGCAATTCATGAAGAGATTTACCCTTGCTTAATATCTCAGGGGTGGGGGAGGGGAGCCTTTCCCAGAGGCTGGGAGGTTCAATAACTATTTGTTGTTTTGGCTTCTTCGTCTCTCTGTCTCTCACTTTCCTAGGAGTTATGAAGCAGTGTCCTTGTCTACTTTATCCCAAAGCAGGTCCCCAAGGCAGACATTGGCTCTTTTTCCATTACTTTAGTAAAGCTAAGCTTTATCTGCCAAACTCAATAGCTATGTTCCAACAATCCCAGAAGCTGCTTCTGATGTCTAGTTATTAACAGCAGTGTGGTTCCCTCATGGGTGTTTTCTTTGCATTCTGTAGTAAAGGAGATCTAGGTTAAGCTCAGATTTCAAAACAAAACACAAAAATTATGGAAAAAAAATAGGATGTATTTTAATTTCTCTTTCTCTAACATCTTTTTGTGAATACTAATTGATTGTAAACTACACCAGTTTCAGTAAAAATTTATAATTTTCCAATAAAGTCCTTTCCTGCAGAATTTTTTAAAGTTAACAATGTTGTTAAGCAACTTCTTCTGTGATAAAGTTAAATATAGAACTGCCATATGATCCAGCAATTTCTCTACTAGGAATATATCTGGAAGAACTGAAAACCATGACACAAACAGACATTTGCACACCAACGTTCATAGCTTTGTTAATCACAATTGCCAAAAGATGAAAAAACCCAAGTGTTCATCAGGCAATGAATGGATAAACAAAATGTGGTATATACACAGAATGGAATACTATGCTGCAGTAAGAAGAAATGAATTTGGAACACATATGGTAACATGGACGCATTTCAAAGACATTATGCTAAGTAAAATAAACCAGACACAAAAGGACAAACATTGCCTCGTCTCACTAACATGAACTAAATATAGCATGGAGTTAAAAAATAGAGTGTATGTTATTAGAAGATAAGAGGAGGGCTGAGAAGGACTACTGATGCTTAGTGTATGTAGAAGTTTTAATTAACTTGACTGTAAAAGTGTGGAAATGGGTAGAGTTGATGGTAACACATTATAGTAAGCAGAACTAATGCAGCTGGTGTATAGATGGGATTGTGGCTGAAAAGGGTAGTCTAGGGATGTAAATGTCATTTGAAAGAAAGCTAGAGAATAATCTAGGGACTGAATAACACAGTAAATCCAGAGATGGATGAGAACTGTTGTTGATGGTACAAATGCAAGAATGTCCTTCTGTGAACTAGAATGGATGTACATTAGTATTACAGGGTGGTGAGAATGTGGAGAAGCATGGGAAAAATAAAATTAGTGTGACCTATGGACTAAAGTTTACAACAATACTGTGTTATTCTTGCATCAATGTCAAAGATGTACTGTGTTAATATGTGGGTGTATGGAAAAATATTCCAAATGTACACTATGCACCATAGTTATTGATAATAGTCTGATGATATCTCAAAATCTGTGACAAATGTTCCACAATGGTGTGGTATGTTGGTGAAGGGGTGTGATATGGGATTTCCACATATATGCATGATTGTTTTGTAAGTTCACAACTTCTGTAATAAAAATATATTTTTAAAAATTAATAAAATAAAGGTGGGATAAAAAAATCGGTTAGTTAGATGAAGGATTTATTTCTGAATGCTTTATTTTTTTTTCCATTGTTCTATGTTTATGCCATTACTTAACTATTTTGTTTACTATAGCTGTGTTGTGGCTCTTGAAATCAGGACGTGTGGTAGACTCACTTATGTACCCCCATGACAGATATATTTTTAAATGTTATTTGCATTTCTGTGGGTATTATCTCATGGAAATGGGATTTTTATACAATGCTCTGCTTATTTCAGGTGCAGCCCGATTGAGTCAGTGTTGGCCTCAATCCAGAGTACAAGAGCTTGAAGAAGAAATTTGGATGCAATTGAAGAAAATAACAGGGAGAAGATGGAAGGTAGAGACCAATGAAAACCAGAAAACCAGACAAAAGGAGAGAGATTACTATGTGAAAGAAGGCAGAGATGTAAACCAGGCGACCCCAACAATTGTAGAAATGCCACTACCGATAGCTTTAGATTTTGGGGAGGCAGCATTGCCTTTCCAATGCCTTAATTTGGGACTTCCAGCCCCTGAAACTATGAGGCAGTATATTCTTGCTGTTTTAGTTTACTGAGTGTGTAGTATTCATCACAGATGTCTGACAGCATGTCTCAAACTTTGCTCTTCTTTTTCAATATGTTTTTGCTATTTAAGATCCCTTGAAATTCCATATATATTCAAGGATTGACTTTTCATTTCTTTAAAAAATCAATTGGCCATAGGCACTGCTTTAACTAGTGTCCAGGTTATGTAGCTGGCTAACATGCTTTGGGCTGTGTTTCATTTAAGGAGGAGACTCCTGGGCCTTGGTTTCTCACTGTCCACCCCCAAGAAGCAGCTGGCATTAACCATAGGACACACATTGCATGCACATTCCACAGCAACAGCATAAAAGAAAACAGAATAATAAGTGTCCTCTAACAAAACTAGTAGTCCTATAAAGACATGTCATCAGGGCCCAGAAAGGGAATTAAACCATCAGATAGGGGATCGATAGCTCATTTATCAATGTGCTGTATGTGCTCTTGCATATGATTTATGGCTTGTGAGATATTATGGGAGTGAACAGGAATATATACACAAGGTCCATACTAATAGTTGGGAGTGGTATGTAGCAAAGTATTAATACCTTTTATGCCTGCTGGAAAAGCTTAGACATTAGGCCCCACAATGTTAGCAGCATAAATATCACACTTCATCCCCAATCCCTACAAAACACTCTGCAACTTTTCCATAGATTACCAATGGTGAGTGGTGTTGGTGTATCTCCCTCATTATGCCAGGCAGCTTTGCATCTGGCAACTAACCAAACTAGCAGCGATGCATTTTTTGCCTCGTTTGAGGTGTTATGAAGTCACCAGTGCAGAGAAAGATGAGTGGTAATAAAGGCTAATTTGCTCATCTCCACCCCAGATAGTACAAATCCTCTGAAATGTCCCAAATCTTAGAATCCAAATTAATCAGGGACTCTCTAGATTTTTGCCTGTACTTCTGCCCTAAAACATCTAAATTGGCAGCAGCATAGTCTCTCATAGTCACATGCAGATTTTGCTCTGAGAGTTGGAACGGCTGAACCCCAAGGGACTGGTCCTGTAACGACTTCCACTTCTGTTTTATTATGAGATGCACCCTTTTGGGGGCTCCTCATCTTCCTCCACCTCCCACTCCCCCTCCTTTTCCTTGTCAGAGGAAGAGTCTATACGTTCCACCTTAGTCCTGGACTGCAGGCAACCTGCAGCTTCTAGCATGAGCATATCTGCCCACTAAGTTTTCTAATTGATCATCAACTTGGCTCAGGTGATCAGAAAAATAGTCTTTTATCTCTGCCTGTGCTAGTTTTAATACCTTCTCTAAGTGGTGAACAGAGGCTTTCACAGATTTTTCTGTCTCGATGGCCACATGCAGGTCTCCTAGCAAGGACCATACTAGGCCACCACTATCTGGTGCTCTCCCATTTTCTTATTTAAATGCAACTGCTGGACTACATGCTGTAGCACAGCCAATATATTCACCAATGACTCCAGGGAGTCCCCATATTCTCTTGGTAGTCCCCACTCATCCAGGGGGGCAGTAAATATATACACATTGTCAGATATATAAATTGACTCATTTATTGAAATAGTTACTATATCTTAGTGTCGTTGCGGATTTTTCAGAATTTTCTATATAGAATCATGTCATCTGCAATCACGGAATATTTCACTACTTCCTTTCCAATTTGGATGCCTTTTATTTTATTTTTTTTCTTGCAAAAGTAGTCTAGCTAGAAAAATTATTTCAAAGTTGAATAATACTTATGAAAGTGGTCATCCTTGTCTTGCCCTTGAATATAATGTTAGCTGTGGGATTTTCATAAATGACCTTTATCATTTTGAGTTAATTTCCTAATATTTCAAGACTTTTCAGTGTTTTTACAGGAACAGTGTTGGATTTATCGAAATATTTTTTTCCTGAATCAATTTAGATTGTTGTGTTTCAGTTTTATTTTTTATGATTTTTTTTTTACTTCATTTTATTAATGATGTGCATTCCATTAATTCATTTTCTTATATTGAGCCACTATTGAATACTTGGAATAAATCTGACTTGATCATGGTATATAATTCTTTTAACATGCTTCTCAATTTTATTTGTTAAAGTTTTGTGAGTATTCATTTACAAATATTCATATTACTTTAATATATACATCTTGCTTTTGTATTACTTTGATACTACTCAGTTGAATAAGTTAGGGCATTGTTTTAGTATGCCAAAGGGATCCCAATGCAAAGTACCAGAAATGGGTTGGCTTTTATATGGAGGATTTATTTGGGGCAATAGCTTATAGTTCCAAAGTTGTTAAAGTCCAAATGGAGGCAAAATTAGAGATGGTTTCTCAACAAATTCAGCTGCCTCATTTTGAAGCAAGATGGCCACCAATCTCTGCCAAGATTTCAGCTCATCTGAGGGCAACTAGGCATAGGGCTTGTCTCTTTCCAGGCCTCAGATACAGGTCTTAGCTGCTTTACCTTCTTTCTGAGTTCAGCTGTATGCTGGCAGGCATACAGCAGGCCTCATCTCATCTTGAGGTTTCCATGGGCCCAGCATCTTGGTGGCTTCATGCTTATGTGATCCTCTAGTCCTCCCTCATATGGCAGGATTAAATATGGCAGCTTCCTTCTCCTGTGTCTGTCTGTCTCTCTCTGCATTTCTGTTTATATCAGACCTAACAATGAGGAGAAGACACAACCTGAGTCACAGCTCACTGACATAGTCCAAAGAGAAGCCCTTGAGTGATCTTTTCAAGTAATCTAATCGAAGGGCCCTCAACCAAATTTAATACAATCAAATGGTATCTCACCCACAGGAATAGATTAGTTTAAAAACAAACCTTTTCCTTTTTTTTGATTCATAAAATAATCTCAAACTGTCACAGAAGTTTTTCATCTGATTCAATTTTGTGGAGGATTGTTGTTTTTGGAATGTTGGTGAAATTCACCAGTGTGACTCTCTGGACTTGTGATTTTCTTTGTTGGGATCTTTTGATTACTGAATTGATTTCTATCAGTAGAGATATATTTCTTCTTGATTCAGTGTAGGTAGTTGTATAAGTCTGCCAAAGGGATGCCGATGCAAAGTACCAAAATCTTTTATCTTTTATAATGGTATTTATTAGGGTAGACACTTACAGTCCTAAGGCTGTGTTAAGTCCAACTCAAGGTACCATGAGAGGTATTTTCTCACAAAAGTCTACTGCCACATGTTGAAGCATGATGGAGGGCAATCTCTGCCTGGTCTCTCCTTCCTGGGATTCCTCTTCCCTTTAAGCCTCCATAGGGGTCAGCTGTAAGCTATCAGGTGAAGGGGTCATCTCTCTCCAGGTCCCTGGATCAAAAATAATAGATCTCTCTCTCTTCCTGCATGTGTTCTTGAAAGAACCTCGTTTATATAGGCCCACCAAGAGGGCGGGGACTCAATCTGAGTTAGGCTTTACTGATGTAGCCCAATCTGAAACTCTAAATTGATTTTATCAAGTAAAATTAACCAGAGGTCTCTCAACTGAATCCAATATAATCAAAAGTGTGCCACACACAGAAGAATAGATTAGTTTACAAACATATTCTTTCTCTTTTTGGGATTAATAAAATAATATTGATATTATTGATCTTTACAAAGTAACACCTTTTGACTTCATTGATGTTCTCGATTGTGTTTTATTAACTTTCATTCATCTCCACTATAATCTTTTTTATGTCCTTTAACTGCTTTCTTTGGGTTTATTATGCTGTTCTGTTTCCTGTATCTCAAATTACAAGGTTGGATCTCCTTTTTTTAAATATTTTCCCTTTATTGGTGTAAAAATTCAGTACTACAAATTTTTCTCTCAACACTGCTTTTGGTGCATCTCTAAGATTTGTTAAGTCTTCACCTCATGTTCATTCACCTCAAGATATTTCCTATTGCCTTTGTTATTTCTTCTTTGACCCACTGATTGTTTGAAAGAGTGTACCTTTTAATTTTCATGTATCAGTGAATTTTCCAGTTATACTTCTGGTATTGATATCTTGCATCATTTCAAAGTTCTCAGAGAAGAGTTCTTGTATGACTTCAAATTTGTTATGTTTTTTGTCTTCTTTTGTGACTTAGCTTATGATCTATTTTGTAGACTGACCTGTGTGCACTAGAGAAGAATGTATATTCTGATCTTGATGGTTGAAGTGTTCTTCATTTATCTCTTAGCTCTAGTTTGCTTATAGTATCACTATGGCCTTCCAATTTCTTATCTATATTCTATCTAAATATTCTTACCGTTATTAAATGTTGTTATTAATGTCTAATAATAAATCATGGAACCATCTATTTTTGCTTTGAAAAGTGTCAATATATGTTTCATTACTTTGGGTTTCTGCTGTTTATAGTTCTTATGTCTTCTTGTTAATGACACCTGATCCATGTATGTTTGTACTCATCTGTCCCCTTTAACAATTTTGGACTTCAAACTATTTGATCTATTAGTACAGCTACACTAGCTTTCTTTTGGTTACTATTTTCATGGAATTTTTTTCCACCCTTTTAATTTCAACCAAGCTGTATCTTTGAATTTAAGTTGAGTTTCTTGTAAAAGCATATAATATTAACTATTGTTGAATCTCTGTATTTAAATGTAGAAATTAATTCATTTCATTTAAAGGAATTACTGATAATACAGAACTTTCTTCTGTCATTTTTGCTCTTGGCACATTATTTTATACATTTTAAGCTCCTAAAATCTTCCAATAATGTCTATTGAGAAATCTATTTGATTTTTGTATTGTAGTATTTTGAGTACCTTCTCATTTCCTTCTGATTATTTTTCTGATATTTTCTTTTTGGTTACCATTGGGCTTAAATCAAAGATCTAAAATCTATAAAAATCACATTTGATTTGGTATCAACTTTGTTACTATATCACACAATCCCATCACTTTTTGGTTGTTGCACATGTTATATATTATCAGTTTACACATTAAATAGCCATAGAGTTGCTATTACTTTTCAAGCATATGATTTTTAGAACTGGTTCAAGTAAAAGTGGAGTAGATACAAAAATACAATACAATATTATATGAGGGGTTATAATTACCCACATAGTTACCTTTATCAGAATTCTTTATTTCTCTATGCTACTTTGATCTAGTTTCCAGTATCCTTTCCTTTCTATCTGCAAAATACCATATAGCAGAGCTGTAGGACATGTCTAGCAGTGATGAACAGTTCAGCTTCTTTTATATGGAAATGTCTTAATCTGTCTTTCAAGTTTAAGATTCTCTTACCAGATTTAAAATTCTCTGTTGAAATTGTTTTCTTTCAGCAATTAATTTTGTCATCCCACTGCCTTCATGCCTCTTAAGGTTTGCTGATAAATCAGCTTATAGTCTTATAAGGATTGCCTTCTATGAAACATTTTGCTTTACTTTTCCAACTTTTGGAAGACTCTACTTGTCATTACATTCTACAGTTTTACAGTCCAGGTTTGGTTCTCCTCAAGTTTATCCCCTTTGCTGTCACTGGTCTTCTTGAATGTGTGGTTATGTCTTTCATTAAATTAGAGAAGTTTTCTGCCAGTAATTCTTTGAATATTCCTCCTAATCTTTTCTTCTTTGATGATTTCTGATGTTTTATCTTGTTCCTTTGGATGGGCCATGATACTTTTGTCTTTGTCTTGTAAATTTTGTTTCACAATGAAAATTTTAATATTTTCCTATTTTAATATTTTAACTCTGGGGTTCAGACCCTGAGTTTTCTTTTTCTTAAGATGGTACTCAGCTGTTTATATGACAAATATATCACTGAAGTGTCAGGAAATACACAACGACAACAAAAAATCAATCCAAAAAAAAACCTTTCACAGTCTTTTGAAATTTACTCTGTGTTGGTTGATGTATCCTTGAGAGTTTAGCTCTCCCATTAAGAAGCTTAACCTGAGGCAAAAATTTGATGTCTAGCAGTTTTAGGTTTCATTTCTTGATTCAGGACTCAGCCTGTTACTGCAATCGACTAATTGTTTTTTGGAGTTTTCAGGAGGATAGTCTGTCCCTTGATTGCAGTGTTTCAAAGATTCTGGGGGTGAACAGACCCTCAAGTGTCTTATTCAGCCATTTCTTGCCTGTAAACAATCATAATATTATTGAGTAGTAATTTGTGGAGGTGAATTGGATCCTCAGAGCATACATTAACAATACAATTCAATGAAATATGTATAAAAAATCCATCAGAGAAATAAAATTAAATAGTAAATAGTATATAAACCAAAAGAAGTCCAGGGAGAATTATTAGAAATTTTACTTTATATTGTAGTATTAGAAAAATGCAGTCTAACATAAATATTATGGCATTGCCTATACCTTATAATGCTAAAGAAATTCAACATAATTCTTGCTTACATGTCAGGAGGTGGGCAGAGATAGAGATTTTACATTAACCAGGTTTAGTAACACCAAAAATGTATAATTATAAACTCCCTTGCTCTTATCTTTACTCACCTCATTCCTTATCTGAACCTTAACATCTATCCTTATCTGAGCCTTGGCATCCATACACCCTCCCATCCTTATCACCCACCCCAAGATTGTCCTAACCTGGGTACCATGTATATTTTAAGATTAACTGATGAAGGAAAAAAACTAATTTTCCAGACCCGTCTTAGAAATGTCATGTTGATTATTAACTTTCTTTGTTTCAACTAGTATAAAAGCTGTGAGAAAAACACTTAATGGGGAGTCTGATTTGAGACTTTATATCTCTGGTCTCCCACCAACAAATAATGCCACTTTTCCTTCCTAACCTAGGTCAGTGTCTGTTATTTCTGTCATGCTGAGAAAATGAACCCAGTCAAGGACCACCCCTGCTTCTCTTCAACATGACATGAAATGAAAATAAATCATTATATTAATTTTAAGTTGCATAAACACTCCAGTATAAGGTCTTGTAATTAATTTCATTATTAAAAAGTCACAACTATATGATGTCTATAAGAAATAGAAGAATAGTAAAAGGATGTAAAAATGTACCCCTGTAAATATAAGCATACAAAATATAAATGTGCAAAGTAGTACTATTAGAAAATTAGACCCTTGTATTCTAGAAATGTGAATGACAGTATAAAATTACAATAGAGGCAAAATTTATTAACAAAGCTTCAAATAACATTAAGAAGGGCAAGAATTAAAAGCATAATTAAAATTAAAAAACAATGACACTGAATAATTGTCTGGGAAAAGTTTTAATTTTGTTGAAATTCAGGTCAAATAAGTCATGTCTCATTTTTTTTCTTACTATTGATCATCTGCCAACATGATCTTACTCATATATTGGAAAATCATATATTGGAAACCCACTGTTTCAGTTTGGTATTATTTATTAATTCCAAATTTTGATATTGTATTATGTTTGTAAACAGGTCTGTTCCTCTGGATAAATTAGATTGTATTGGACTCAGAGTTTTCACTTTACTTAATTAAATTATGATTAATGTTTTGATTGGAACACATCTGTTGGATGTTGAGTCCTTACCCCCTTGGTGGGCAGGAACTCACGGAGAAAACCACATAATAGGAGAGGGAAGTTAGAGTTTTTAGCTGGAGCTCAAGAAGTAAACACACAGGAGAGAGCAAAGCAGCTGAGCCTGGAGAGAATCAAGCCCCAGGAAGAAAGACAAGGCCTAGAGAGATTGATAGCCTATAGCTGACCTTGTGGAGAGAAGAGAGAAGCTGAGCCTGGAGAGAAATGAGCCTGGGAGAGAGACGAGACTTATCCCAGCCTACAACTGATTTTGGAAGAAGTTGGGACCACAGAGCCTTAAGAGTAAGAGCAAGGCTAAATGTCCACAGCCATCTTGCTCCAACACGTGGCAACAGACTTTGGTGAGGAAAGTAACTTACACTTTATGCCCTGTTGACTGTAAGCTTCTAACATATAAAAGCCAGGATATTTCTAGCATTATGCATCAGCACACCTTTGGCTGACTAATACACACACCATTAAAAATTCAGCAAAAATGATTAGTCAAAAAAAAAAGTTTTGTGAATTATTATTTCTTTGACGATTATATTATTTGAAAGTACACTTAATGACTATAAAATATTGATTTCAGTACTGTAAGAAAAACTCCATCTGTGATATTCAAGGAGTAAGACCCTATTGAGGAGACCATCTTAAAACTCAAAGTCATCTATTGTGAAATAAATTAATGCTGGCTTTTTATTTTACAAATAAACATTTTGCATCATTGGATTTTTGTTGAATTGAATAATTGTACATTAAAAAAATCATCAAATATGCAATATATTATTTTGAAATTCCTTTGATCATTATTATCATCTTGTCTCCTAAAATTCTGCCATGTAAACAGTTTTTTTGTACCCGTTGCTTCTTATTCTACATGCAAATTGATTTCTTTATCATTAATTAATGAAGGATTTAAAAAATGGATTTTATCTTGTTTTATATAGAGGAAGGAAGCTTTGGACCATTAATAAAATTATACAAATTTTACTCACTACAGAAATGATTTTTACATTATTCTCTCCTATGTATTTGGATATAATAAAAGCAAATACATTAAAATAATAATGTAAGTTGCACAAACATTGTTGTGGCTGAAAAAAACAATATATTTGTTCTGTTAATGAATTAGTTGATACCCCCTAACCTAACTGGAGAAACAGGTTCCCCTTTTGATGCTTCAAAAATGCTCATTCATCAACTGATGCACACTCCTATAAAGAATTTAGTTTTCTTGTACCAGACAATGGAAAATTCTTGAAATGTGTTTTTTTTTAAGTATGTTTTTTTAACATTGGTCAATGTGCATAATAGTTAATAAATCATACTAAATAAAAATGACTGGAAGTCAGCTGTGGTAAAATTATATAATTATATATGCATCAATATAAAGAAGCTTTTTATGCACAAAGGAAAATAGTTGGAAGAAAATACATCTAAAGAATAACATTTAAGAATGATTTCCATTTTTTCTTTGAATTTCATTAATGATTTTTGTAAAATGAACATTATTCAATTCTTTGATAATGTCACCCTTTTAAATATTAAATTATTTCCTTGGGAAAAATGTACTATTATATCTCTGATCAATAATCTGGCCTTTCAGCCACAGATTAATTAAGAATTTCTCTAGAAATACATACACTTTTAGCCAGTCATAAATTAGAAGATAACAAAGGAATTCCAAAAGAGCTGCACAGCATTATGTGACTTCTAAGGGTAAGGCAAATTCCTGTTACAAACCTGACTCAGATGCATTTGTCCTTGAACTCTCACCCTTGGCATCATGTCAAGCATTCTTCCCTGGAAATTAGCCTTAGAGATGACCAAATATTGCGTTGTCCACAACCCTCAATATTAGAGGTTTCTTGACATTATCAGGGTAAAAAACAAAGGATACACTGCTCAGCTCATGTTCACAGTACTTTGCTGGTATACAGGTGAGACATAATTTCCTTGTGAACTTTCTATTTGACCAGAATCTGAACAAAATTTTTCTTTGATCTATTTGACCTCAAAAACAAAACAAAACAAAACTCATGCACTAAAAATTATACATAAGTTAACTCAAAGTAAACAAATACTATATCACAGAAATATCAGTCTTCATTAATGGTTGACATATTTTCATGTGATCAAAGCTAGAGGTTGACAAATTTCTAGACAGATAATACTGGGAGAAGTTTTTCAACAACTTTGACTCATGGCAAGTACTAATCTCAAAGTTAGAGCATTTTAGTTTAGAATAAATGATGGTGATATAATTAGAGGGGTATGTATAACATATATATATAATATGTAGATCTTACCTAGGTAATGCTAGAATTTATAGAAACAGAAATTTAGAATTAATACATCAGAGTCATCAACAATGTACATATTATGAAAAAATAATTTTTGGAAGAAATCTGATTAAATAATCTGTTAAAATATAACTGAAAATTCATAGTGAAGAGTGCTAATATTAATAAAAATAATGTTTTAATGTCTGATCTGTCATTTTTAGTAAATCATATCATTTAGAAAAGAACATTAAATGATGCATTAAAACTCTCTATCTTGTTTATTAGATACCTAGCATTCTTTTTTTGTTTCTGTTTTTTTGATTTGCTGAAATTATAAGTCATGTACTTGACCTCTGGACACAATCAATATTGGTAAAATTAATGTGCCAACAATACTTAATGGTTGTGACTCTACATAAATAAATTTTTGTGCTCTTTTGCTCATCTAAAAGTATATAGATGAATAATATCTATGGTATAATGTTTTCATATGGGTAAATTCGGTAATGAGGTGAAATATTTATAACAATGTCAAGTTCATTCTATTTAAACAATATATATGTGCATATATGTATATAAACTTCTCTATTATATAATTTCCAAATATTTACTTTTACTTAATTTATACCTTACAGACAAAATAAGATTTTTTTCAGATATATTTTGCAAACTACTTTTTATTATGAATTTTGTATTAGTCAGCCAAAAGAGTGCTGATGCAAAATACCAGAAATCTGTTAGATTTATAAAGGGTATTTATTTGGGTAGAAGCTTACTGTTACCAGGACATAAAGCATAGGTTACTTCCCTCACCAAAGTCTGTTGCCATGTGTTGGAGCAAGATGGCTGCTGATATTTGCCAAGAGTTCAGGCTTCCTGGGTTCCTCTCTTCCCATGGCTTGTTTCTCTCTGGGCTGAGCTGCCCTGCTTTCTCCACAAGGCCAACTATAAACTATAATGTGGCTGGCTCTGTCTCCCCTTGGGGCTCAATTCTCTCTGGGCTCAGCTGTTCTGCTCCTCTGTCTGCTTACTTCCTAGACTTCAGCTCAAAACTCCAACCACCCTTTTCTGCAGTGTGGTTTCTCTGTAAGTCCCAGCCCACCAAGGGGTGGGGACTCAATGTTTTACTGACATGGCCCAATCAAAGCTTTACTGACATGGCCCATTCAAAACCTTAATCATTATTAATCAAGTTAAAGTAAAACCTTTGAATCTAATACATTGTAATATGCCAAGAGGAAAAGACCAGTTTACAAACATAATCCAATATTTCATTTTGGAAGTCATCAATAATATCAAACTGCTGCACTGCACCCTCTGAATTTCAAAAACACATTACAATATTCAAAAAACCTTATTTCAGTGACAATACTAAGCACAAAATCATATCATAATCAATTTAAATAAATATTATTTGTCTTGGGGCATAGTCTTGTCTGCTGTAGACCTCTGAAACTTACAAAATAGTTTATCTGTTCAGTAAACAAATGGACAGACATAGGATAAACGTTTTCATTACAATAAGGAGAAATTGGGAGGGAAACATGAGTCACAGTTCCTCTGAAGTTCAGTAAATTTGGAGGGCATCCTCCATTCAATTTCAAAATCTGAGAGTTATTCACAAGAAGATACTTTCCTTTCCTTGGGGCCTCATGAGGACTCACCTTTTCCACAGCCTTGCCCAATGGCATTTTCTTGGTTCCAGCTTCATCTAGGACCTGGTGTCTACTAAGCTCTAGAACTCACACTCCAAGAGCATTGGGGGTGATTGCCACACTTTACCCAATCTTTGGGTTAAAGTCATAATTCCCCTAGTACAGTGAAGTGATGACAATATCTTTGCTAACCTTTGGCATACAGGCTCAGCACTCTCTAAGCCACAAATTGATCTTCCCTAATCCATGGAGGACAGGTCCACACATTTCTGACCTATGGTGTGGTGACCTTAACCTTCGTAATCCTTGGGGAATGTACTTCACCTTCTCTGTACCCTGGCATGGGAAAATTCTCCCCAAACATTGAGTGAGAACATCTACCCTCTTCAACTTCTGGGGCAAACTCACCCTCTTGGTACACATGGGTGGGATTCTTCACTTGGCCCAAGGCAATGTCTTAATTCCAGATCTCAGTTTCTATGATTTTCCTCTTAAAGCTGTTTCTCCTTCAGTCTCTCCTTTCCATGTTCCTTTTATTCCAGATTGACAGCAATTTTGTTCATACAGTTCTCCCAAAAACTTTGTTGGTTTAGCATGCAGGAAGCAGGGGTCCAAGCCTTCAGACAGTAAGACTTTCCAAAAGTCTTTCCTAGATAACTGCCTCTTCAATCCTGATTTACAAGTTCCAAGTTTAGTTAAGTCCTCAAATGGGGCACTATCATTGGGGGCTTAATTTCCAGAGACTTGGAAGTTCCGGAATCAGTTTCTGTTTTCTTTGTGCCCAGCAGTTCAGTTCTCAGCTTACCTCTCTCATCTGACATTTTGCTATAAGCTGCAAGGAGAACATGAGCTGCATTCTCTAAGTATACTTTGGAAATTTCTTCAGCTAAATGCCCATGCTGGCCATTTTTAAAGTCTGCCTTCCATATAACATCAGGAATCAATCTTGCTAAGTTGTCTGCAACATTAAAATATGGATCACCTTTCCTCCAGTTTCCAATAATAGTATTATCACTTACTTCTAAGTCCTCATAAAAAGTCTCTTTAGAGTCCATATTACTATCAACAGTCTCTTCAAAGAACTATATTTCTTTTTTACCAAACATGTCACAATTCCTACAAAAAAAATAACCCTTTCCCATTTATAAAACCTTTGCAGCATTTTGGTGATTGCAAAAGCATGACCCTACTCTCTGGTACCAAATTCTGTATTAGTCAGCCAAAGGGGCGCTGATGCAAAATACCAGAAATCTGTTGACTTTTATAAGGGGTATTTATTTGGGGTAGTAGCATACTCTTACCAGGACATAAAGCATAATTTATTTCCCTCACCAAAGTCTGTTGCCACGTGTTGAAGCAAAATGGTTGCTGACTGCTGCCAAGAGTTCAGGCTTCCTGGGTTCCTCTCTTCCCATGTTTTTTTTTCTCCCTGGGCTGAGCTGCCCTGCTCTCTCCACAAGACCAACTATGGACTATAAGGCTGCTGGCTCTGTCTCTAACCTGGGGCTCAATTCTCTCTGTGCTCAGCTGCTATGCTCCTCTGTCTGCTTACTTCCCAAGCTCCAGGTCAAATCTCCAACCACCCTTCTCTGTGGTGTGGTTTCTCTGTGAGTCCCTGCCCACCAAGGGGTGGAGACTCAATATCCTCCAAACATGGCCCAATCAAAGCCTTAATCATTATTTAGTCAAGTAAAAGTAAAACCTCTAAATCCTATAAACTCTAATATTCCCAGAGGAAAAGACCAGTTTACAAACATAATCCAATATGTTGTTTTGGAATTTAACAATAATATCAAACAACCACAAATTTCTAAAACAATTGAGATTTTTTTTTTTTTAAATGCCAGATCATTCCTTTAAACAAAATCAGTTTTGAAGTTATTGGTACCAAGTATCACTTTTCTATCTCAACAGTTTGCAACAATTTGATTGCTATTATGGAAAGCAGGACTAGCACAAATGTGACTGAATTCATCCTTATTGGGTTCACAGACTCTGAAGAGTTCCAGCTGTTCCTTCTTATGTTACTTTGCCTAACATAGCTGATTATCCTGCTGGGAAATGCAGAAATGATACTGATAATTAGCCTGGATCTCCAGCTTCAAACCCCCATGTATTTCTTCCTCAGTCACCTAACATTACTTGACCTCAACAGTCATCATATGTAAAACCTAAGATAACTTACTGACTTCCCACAAGAATATTTCATTCATAGGCTGCTTCACACAGATGTTTTCTTTTTTCCTCTTGTCTGTTACTGAATTTTCCTTCTCTCTTTAATGGTCTATGACTGCTATCTAGCTATCTGCAAACCTCTTCACTACCCAATTGTTATCTTGGGGAGACTCTGCCACACTGTCATCATAGGGTCCTATATGATTAGTTTCACTGGATCATTAGTCAACCTTCTTTTCATGAACAGTTTGCATTTCTGTGACTCCAATGTAATCCATCACTTTTAATGTGACTTAACTCCAATTTTAACCCTGTTCTGCACTGACACTCATGACACTGAAATCATGATAATGATTTTTGTTAGTTTAGACATAATGGTGATTCTTAGCACAATCTCTATTTTCTACATATCTATTTTTTTTTTTTTTACTATCCTGTAAATTAATTCCTCTTCAGGAAAGTACAAAGCCTCCTCTACTTATGCATCCCACCTCCTGGGAGTCACCATCTATTATGACACAATGAGTTTTATTTATTTAAAACCAAAGAAGTCCTATTCCTCGGGAATGGATCAACTGGCCTCTGTGTTTTATACTATGGTGACCCCTGGGCTGAATCGACTCATTTATAGTCTTAGGAACAAAGAGCTGAAAATTTTTCTCATTAGAGTCATGCAGAAGAGAGAGATTTCCAAAACATAGAAGTGATAGTAATGGTGAATATTTAAGTGCATCTTTTCTATTTGAGTATTTACTTGATTTCTTTCTAAATACCCTAGCAGCTTTTAAATAGTTTGCATTTATGTTGAACCTTCCTCTGTTAGACCATGCATTCTCTAGAACATATCCAAGAATATGTTTTCAGAAATATACACAGTAATTGGAGCCCATAAAATATTTGTTAATTCTGTCATTTATATATATATGATTTTTTGGCTACCAAGGTGAAATAGAAAAAAAATTGTTAAACTTCAAAGTGTATTATAAAAATTCCCATGCATATTCCAATTTCAGAGATTTTTATTAAGAAGAGCTCTTTCAGATATATATTCAATTTATTCTGTAGGGAAGAAATTTACCATAGTTTAAACAGTAATTATTTTTTTTTGAGTAGAATATCCTGGGTTTAGATTTCATAACAGTCAACTGTTGTGAAATTCCTTATTGAGTCACTGAAAGTTGAAATTTAGTTCCACAACTAAAGCAGAAAAGTAAGTCTACATTAATAGAGTTTTATTGAAGATAAAATTCTATGAAAAATGGAAAGAATTTAATATAATACTAAGAAGTTTTGACCATGATCATCAGAATACTTACCTCCTTATTAAATTTTAAATATGCAATAGTTTTTGTTATGAGAATTTTTGCCTTTGCTTTATAAATATTTTTGGTTAATCTTATTCATAAAGAAACAAAATGCTAAAGGAGAAAAAAGAGCACTTTGGTTTTTGATCTTAGAGCAAAGTGAAATATAGTGATAGAATTATATTATAAAAAAGTGTATGAGAACATTGGAGAATATTTGGAAAATATTCTGCATTTATTAAATAAAGTTATCTTGATCAGTTTTGAGAGCTTTGTACATGGTGTTCTAGACTAATCTTATATATGAAATGTACCAAAACATTTCCATTATTCCAAATAAAAACCCTGTACATTTTAAGCATTAAGTAATATTTCCTTTCAAATGTACCTCTAAATAATCTGGAATTACAGTTTTAATTTCCCTACTATTCAATATATATTTAAGAAAGTATGTTTTCTTCATGTTCCTGTATTTATTATATTTATTTAAATTTAAGCAGTTATTTTTAGATATATTTTATGCCTTCAAGTGATTTGTATTCTTCAATTTATAGTTAAGTTTTAATATTATTATTATATTTGTTCATTTTCTTAAATGATTTTTGAAATATTAAGTACAAACTCTTTTATATGATTAAATATTTAAGGAATTCTCACAAATTCATCCCATTTTATTAATTTATTCAAATAATTAAAATCTCTTTTATTATCCTCCACATCCTGAATTGCTATAAAATGTTTAATTTATCATATGCAATATCAATATAAATTACTGTGTTAATATTTATTTTGTTCTGTACTCTATGTTATCTAGAATCTATATTATTACAATTTCTCTTTGTTTTGTTTACAATTATCTCTTTAATAAACATTTATTTGTTAATACTAAACTTTCAAAATTATTCTCTCTTCCTGTATATGTATTGTGTCTTTTCTTACACATATAGGCCCTTGACATTTTTGGGTCTTTTTCATGGACTGTGCTGGCATTTCTTTCATTTATACACATTTCTATAACTTAGAAAATGTATCCTTTTGGTTTTTGTTGGCAATAATGGTCAAGAATTTCTCAAACCTTACAGACAGTAATAAGTTCAAGAATTGTTTATGCCTTAATTAAATCCATACTTCCCTGGTCTTTTATAATATAATCTAAACACCATTTATGAAGTTATTAAATAAATGTGTTATAAACTTTGGGTAATGTGAAAACACTCCTGACGTTATTGTTCTATTTTCCCTATTCATATCAGCGCATATCATATTTTATGTAAGAGGTTGCCTAAAGTATTTTTAAGACAAAATCCTTTTGTTCATGGTGGTATGTTACAATTCTATGTATTGTAAATCTTGAGCTATTTACAAAAAGATAAAGTAAATAAGACTGGAATATGAGCAACAGATTAGTGTGTTCAGGAAATCATGCTTGCATATACATTGCATGATCACAAAAGTGGTGGATAACTCCATCCCTGGGTGGGAAATTTACTATGTTAATTAAGCAAGTTCAAGTGAGCACAGCAAGGGGCTTCTTCTGTGCATGTCTGGGCAAGTGGTTGAAGCTGTTTTTCATACTTCATTGCTTCAACAGGATATTCTTTACCACCAAAAGCAGAATTTGGCAGAAAGAGAGGGTTGCATCTCATTGCCTTCTAATTTACATACAATTCTTTCCTTTGTATCCTAGCAACAGGGAGAGAAACAAGTTACTTTCAGGTATTCGGTCATCCTACATCCATCACATTCTTTCAGTTTGACTATTGCTTATTAGATTATCTTCATGTTTACTCATTCTTTCCTCACTTGTACTGACTCTAAATCTGTATAATTGTTGAAGGAATACTTTGTTTCTGATATTGTGTGCTTTTAAAATGTTTATTTTTAGCATTTCATTGGAAACTATCTTATAGCGTCTTCTCTCTCATGAAATTTCTCATTTAATTATGCTTGTTATTTATTCCTTCCACTAGATCTTTTAAGCAAGTAATTGTCAATGATCTTTAGCCAAAAGCACTAGAAACATCTGCAGTTCAAAAGTTGGCTTTAATTTTCATAGCAATGGTGATGAACACCCACGAAGAGGAAATTTATTTCAATAAATCTACAATCAACAATACCTTAAGTGTAATACCTTCAACAGAAATTCATGTCTTATTTTTTTTTCTTCAGAATACTTCTTATCATTACCTTCAAAGATTTTTGAAGGAATAAAAAGACATGGATTTTCAAGAATTTAGATTTCCAAAAACAGTAAAATGAGCAATTATTTAGCTATTAAAGGACAATATAATGCTAAGAATTTAAGAAAGAAATTTGAAAGAAATATAAAGTGGCACACTAATTTTCAATTCTAGCATTGTATACCTTCCCACTAAAAGCTAGAGGAGTTTTGTTCAGCAAAACCAATAAAGTCCATTGGACAAGGAAAATTTTACAGGTTAGCTCCTGAAATATTACAATACAGTTTGGAAAATTACTTTACTCTATAGATGAAGGCAGAATAATATTGTTGCATTATTGGCAACTGAAAACTGAAAAAGATTTTATAAAGTCCAAGGAAAAATACATGCATTTTTCAAAACACAATATATTTGGCAAAAATCACATTATGTCTGTAGAGGAAAAAAAGGAACATTTCACATATAGTGCTAAGGTGAAGTACATAGACTAGATGATTGTAATTGAGCAAAATAAAATGTACAAAAGATGTGAACTACATTGCTATTTGCATTAAGGGAAGAATAAAAACAAACAAAAAGTGCATTTAGTTTAAATATATGAACTCAATCTGTAGCAATCAAGAGAATTTTTTCTCAGCCACATGTTGTCACTGGGAAGGCTCTGGATGGCGTAAGTGGTGGTATGGTACTGCAAGATGGCTCTGGGAGGGTCAGAAATGCTTACTCCCACCTTGCAGAGTGCCACATTCTCCTGTGCAGACACCAACTGGCACTTCATCAAGTCAGTCTACATCAAGAGCTACACCCTTGTGATGTGGATGTATCTCAGTGGTTGAGAGCCTGCTTCCCACATACATGGTCCTTGTTTCGATCTGCGTTGTCTCTTTAAAAAAAAAAAGCTACATCTTTTATACAACAATGCACCTCACCCCTAGCCCAGCAACAGATCGAAAGAAACAATGATTACAAGTAAAGAAGAACAGGGAAGTACCAGACCAGCCAATCAAACCTCAGAAAACTGTATAACTCAGACTCCATCACTGGAAGGG
Source organism: Tolypeutes matacus (assembly GCA_026826555.1). Taxonomy (NCBI): domain Eukaryota; kingdom Metazoa; phylum Chordata; class Mammalia; order Cingulata; family Chlamyphoridae; genus Tolypeutes; species Tolypeutes matacus. The sequence goes on from JAKSZT010002772.1 coordinate 175,298, forward strand.
CCAGCTCTGCCATCAGTGCTGAAGCTTACCAAAGAATCCACACCTCACAGCTTGTCACCAGAAGATCCACAGCAATCTAGGTGAGCTCTTCCTTGGAGTGGGCCACCTGAAGGACAGAGCCTTGGGGATGCAGATGGAAGTCCAAAAGAAAGATGGCATTCCTGACCTGCTTACAACCAAAGTGGACAAGTTAGGTATTAGTATAAAAAGCACAGAAAGAAAAGCTCTACGACTTTAAAGCCACCTTAAAAAGAAGGTTTTCTACTTCCTTATGAAGAAAAGTTTAGAAAGAACATTTTTCTAATTCCAAAGAAGTTTCACTCATTATATTAATATGAAATTCGATATATTTGCCAATGTTATAATAGAGTGGGCCTTCAGAGATTTTGCTGTTATGAGGAAGAGTGTGTCCCACTTTTGATACCATTCTGAGTTCTTTCAAGTGAATAATTAAGTTTTCAGGCTGATCATAGTAATCTGGGAGGCCGGCCCTGAATATTTTGGACTCTTAATTACCACCTCGGAATGAGAATAAGGAATTGCATTTCTCATTTTGATGTGTACATGGAAAGAGGCAGGCAGAATTCCAGCCCTGGAACCACCAAGTTGGTTTCCCTGTGTGTTGTATTTCTCTCATTCCTAAGTCTTATAGTGAATCAGAATGCTAAGTGATTTAGTGAGCCAAGAGCCTTGGGTGGGGAGTGGTCTTCCCACACTATTGTTTAGCAGTCAGCATCCCCACCCCCAGCTGAATGGCACATTGTTTATGATTCTCTCCACCCCTGGGAAAGGATCATAGATTTGGTAATGGATCAGGTAAGCTCTTTTTGCTGTTTAATGGACAAATATCACCTCCTCCCATCTCACCCCTCCATCCCTGTCACATGTTTTAGAGGAGGGGTTGAGACCTGCCTGTACACAGGAGGAGGGGAAATGTATAAGGAATTGTGTGAGCCATTTTTCCTGTGTGTTCTCATCCCTAACCTACTCTATCTGGTCAAAAATTGACTCCACAAATGGTTGGTCCTGTAAAATTTGCAGAACGGAATATGACATAGATATGGCCTTGCAGTAAGCATCCTCCATCTTGTGCTCCACCCTTCTGGGCTTCACCCTGTTGAAAAGACCTTTGGTAGGGCATAGGGTATTAAGTATCTGAGGTCTCCTGACAAATCCCACAGCTCACCCACTTCTAGGTGATGATGCAACTCTTCCTTTATTTCTTTACCACTAGTTTGAGTAAGGGATTTTTGCAAATTTTTTTTTTAACTTTGAATAGAGGGATTTTGCAAAAGAAAGAGAGAAAGAGAAAAAAAAAGAGGAAGAAAAAGAGAAAGAGAAAGAAGGAAGGAAGGAAGGAAGGAAGGAAGGAAGGAAGGAAGGAAGGAAGGAAGGAAGGAAGGGAGGGAGGGAGGGAGGGAGGGATAGAGGTGGGAGGGAATTAAGGAAAGAAAGAAGAAAGGAAGGCAAGAAAGCAAGAAGACAAGAAGGCAGGAAGATTGGAAAAAAGGAAAAAATGAAAGGAGGGAGGGAAGAAAGGAAGGAGGGAGGGAGGGAGGACATGATCATTTTAACAGGCCCAGCTTGACCTTTCCTTTTATTTTACAAAAAGAATCATTTAAAAGCATTAATTAAATTAATTTCTATAATAAAATTAATTCCTTTGCATTTTTATCTCCAAGAAAATAATCAAATGCACAAGACCCTTGATACAAAAAATAATAATAACATATTTAGAAGCTAGAAAAAGGGACCAATTTTGTTATGAGGGAGTAGAAAATGGTGTAAAATAACAAAGCCTTTCACCCTAAAGTGTGGCACTGAACTTAGTGATCTTTGCCTATTGGTCACATTCTGCAGCCTATAAATAATATCCCTTCAGGAAAAGAAAACTCTTGCTAGTGCTGCAGCAATGAATTCATATTTATATAGCAATCTCAAAAGTCCCCTTCTGAAGCATGACCTCCAGAAAAATACTGACATCCTACATCAGCAAACGAGTTTGTGTGAATACCTGTCATGGCCCAGCTTTCAGCGAGTAACATCCTTGTTCTTGTGACAATCCCTGAATGTGAGCATGTGATCAAAGACAGTCATAGGAAGTTGGCTTATCAGAAGGGATCGACTTTATCATTCCCTTGATAACTGATAATAGGAAAACTTTAAACCTACCCCCAGTCCAAAGGAAACTAGTTCTGAAGGTTTCAGTGCACAGGCTGCTCAAACTAGTGGCAATGCTTCAATATGTGTTGACCAATTTTAACAGATGTACCAAACTAATGACAAATATTGTTAATGTGGGAAAGTGTGGGAATGGGAGGAAGTGGGGATATAGGAATTCACTTAATTTTTTAGGTAACATTTATACAATATAAAGTTTCTTTAAAATATATAAATTTTAAAAATAGATCTATAAGGTCTAGGATAAGTTGGGGGGAAAAAAACAAACTAATGAAACCAGAATGAAGAGTAATCTTTGGTTCATTTCCAATCATTCTGTTGCTTTCCACTTTCTTTCCTCTTTGTCACCTTTCATATAGATCATAAGAAAAGTGTCTCTTTATTATCATTAGGCATAAACTCATGGAGATTAGTCATTACACTTGACACTTAAACTTTTTCAAATGGTGGTTAAGGGCCACCACCAAACCCTCTTCAATAGCCGTCCTGAAGAAAATTGTTATTTTTTATGTTGGGATTAGTTATTCATTATTTTACTGCCTTGGCTATATTCTTTGTCTTTTGTTGCACTGATAGAGTCACTCACTCCCTTCCTTTATTTATTTTTCCCCATCATATGGAAGGAGAGAACCTCTAACGTTTCTAAAAATGTCTTCCTCTGACATGTGGAGGATTCCTGTCTTCTAAGGCCAGACCCAGCAGCCTGTCTTTAAGCCCCATGATGGCCAGCTGCAGCAGCCCTCTCATTTCTGCTGGGTCTTCAGCATCTTCTCTCAGGCTTCAAAGGGCTGGATGCTTACCCTACTGTACAAAGCAAAGTTGCTTGTGCATTTTTAGAGAATGAAAGACCTGAGAAGACTCCAGAATCATTTCACATGATGATTGTGATCAAAATGGAAACATTCTGACATCTAGATTGGGCACCTCGAATGGAGATGCTCAACAAAGGGCCAGGCCTGGGGTTGGCTGTTGTATGGCGGCCGTAGCACAGCCTAGACCAGTGAACTCTCCTCTCCAGGTGAGACAGGTTATACAAATTTTGATTTCCAAAGTTGATAGTGTAATGAACTGTGGCTTCTAGAAAGTTGCTCTCCTAACTTTCAGTTTTATGTTAAGTGTTATACTAACTTCAAAACATGTGCATTCTCCTGGAAGAAGCTGTTTCTAACATCTAGTTATTAACAGCAGTGAGGATGCCTCATGGGTGTCTTTTTCACGTTCTGTGGTAAAAGATCTGGGTTGAGCTTGCTTGATTGCAAAACAAAACAAAACACACACACAAATAAGGTGCATTTTAATTTCTTTTTCTCAAACAGCTTTTTGTGAATATTAATCAAGTGTAAACTATACCAGTTTTAGTAAAAACTTATAATTTGCCAATAAACGCCTTTCCTGTAGATTTTAAAAGTTATCAATGTTGTGAAGCATCTTTTGCTGCAATAAATGAAATGTCTAACGCCTGGAATGATGAGCTAGTTATTGTTAATGGTCATGGGAGAGTGGTGAAAGGGTGACCTTTTATTTAGTGTTTGTTCCAGAACCACATTCGCAATGCATTCTCATTTGCAATGCTTTCAATTCAACAAATGACCATATTTCATGATATAAAAGGTGAAGCTGAATTCAAATTTTTTTAAAAGAGAGAGAGAGAGAGAAGTATATCTCAAAATTTTAACCCTGAAGGGGGGAAAATGAACCACAAACCTAACACAAATTTTATTAATTAAATAAAACAAATTCTAAAATTACAAAACTAGGAAAATCTATCATTTATCTATCTAAATATCTAGTTTATATATCCAATTACATAGTAGCAAATGCAGTAAAGAAAGTTTTGGAAAATATAAAAAGTTAATGAAATTGATAATATTTGCCTATAGATGGAAAAGGAAAGGTTTGAGTCAATAGAAATATGACTTGTTATATTTGTTTTAATGAATAAAGTATGTATGATAAAAATTGGTTAGAGGTGGGTGATAGAGATATGGTGTTTATTTATTATACCAATGAGTGTATATGTAAATAGGGTCTTTCAAATATTTAATTTTTAATTATTTATTTATTTTATTCTACACTGATGTTTATTAGACCTGTAGAAGAACAGTTTCTGAACTCAGCACTAGGATCAGTTTTAAATGCTACTAATGAAGTGGCTGAAACTCAGCAGTCTCCCTAGGGGAATACAGAGCCCACCGAATGCCCACAGCCAAGTGACCCAAACTTTGAGCATTTTGGGGCCACTGCTTGATTGGTAGTGATGTCTGGGAAACTCACAGTTTAAAACGCTGATTTCCGAAGGCTGCTGTGTTAACCCATTGCCCAAAATGAGTCCTGAGAATTCCTCCTGCTCTAAACAGACAACTTTATCCTTTTTGTCCTTCAGCTTTCTGCTGTTATATCTTTCTATTGTCTGTCTTCTTCTTTAGTTTACCTTCCCTAATAATCTTCATTTCTCTCAAATATTTTAACAAGTGAAATTTAGTGACTAAGAGATTACGTTAGAGATAATAATAAAGAGTGTAAGTCAGAGTATTGTCTACTTCCCAAGATAATTTTCTTAAATATCATATTTGCATCATAGAAGTGTAAAATATTTCCTGGAAAATTAATCACAAACTTCAAATGAGAGTTTGAGCTGCATTAGAAATCATCAACAATATTTAGTGTAAAAACAGCAGTTTTAAAAACTAATCTTTGCAATGTTTAACAAAGGTTAAACAGAGAAAGAAATTTTCAGAGCTGAGGATATAATGAATGTATGTTTTGAAATTGTAAAGCAGGTGACACAATGTTTTTGACTACATGAAAGACATGATTGAGGGGATATCATAGAAGCAGCAACAATATGATCTTCATGTGAATATGTGTCCCACAAAAAAAGCATCAAAACTTAAATTATTTTTATTGAATAATGTATTAGTCAGCCAAAGGGGCGCTGATGCAAAATACCAGAAATTGGTTGGTTTTTATAAAGGGTATTTATTTGAGGTAGAAGCTTACACTTATCAGGCCATAAAATACACGTTACCTCCCTCACCAAAGTCTACTGCCACATGTTGGAACATGACGGTTGCCGACATCTTCAAGGGTTCAGGCTTCCTGTGTCCTCTCTTCCTGGGGCTTGCCTGTCTCTGGGCTCAGCTGCTCTGCTATTTCCACGAGGCCAGCTCTAGACTATCAGGTGAACAGCTCATCTCTCTTCCTGGGGTCTCTGCCATGTCTAATCATTCCTTCTCTCTAATCATCTGTGTGCTTACTCCCAGGGCTCCATCATTAAAACTCTAACCTCCCTTCTCTGTGAGGGGGTGGGGATACAATGTCTTATTGATGAGGACCAATCAACGCCTTAATCATTATTTAATCAAGTAAAAGTGAAACCTCTGAATCCAGTATAATCTAATATGCCCAGAGGGACAGACCAGTTTACAAACATAATCCAATATCTATTTTTGGAATTCATAAACAATATCAAATTGCCAAAATTAGCTTTAAGTAGATAACAGTCATGTTAATTTCTTCTTGGTTTTCCACAATTTGTCATTTACTTCATTATTTTACTTTATATTATTTAGGAGCCTGAAATGTCCCAAGCCCATATAAAGTATAATAAATATCAAGATGAAGAACTAAAATTTGTGTTCTGCCTAGATGGAGTGAATATTTTAGACAATAATATGCACGTTGTCACTATTTCTTGATGAAAGTTGAAATAATATTAAAATATGATTAAAGTAATGTCCAAATTTTTGGCAAAGAGATTTAATTAGTTCATCCTTCCATTCCATATTTCATTCTCCATTAGTCAACAAATATGTTTATTATATTTACCTTTCCAGGATTTTTTTAAAAAGCTGACTATACAAGGGTGAACTGTTCTAGCATTCCTATTTCTATTTTAAAGCAAATAGTTTAGAATATGCTATACAAAAAACAAAACAATTTTTTGTGTGTTTGATGTATATACTTTTAAAAACTTTTAATTTTAGTTAACATATATAAAACTCAATATTCTCTATTGTATCATTTTTCAAGTGTACAATTCAGTGGTATTAAATAATTCCCAATTTCTATCACAATCACCCACGCCCATAAACCAAATTTTTTCATTACCCTCAAGCATGAATCATGCACCCAGTAAGCTATAACTCCCTATTCCACTCCTGACTATGGTCCCTGTAACCTGTGTTCTGCTCTATGTCTCTAAGAATTTACCTATTCTAGGTATTTCATGTAAGTTAGATCACACAATTTTCATCTATTTGTGTCTGGCTTAATTTACTCAACATAATGTCTGCAAGGTTAATCCATGAAGTGACATGTATCAAAACTTCATTTCCTTTCATGGCTGAATAATATCCCCATGTATGTATACTCCACATTCGTTTACCATTCATTTCTTGATGGACACTTGAGTTGCTTTCATATTTTGGCTATTATGAATAATACTGCTATGATGATTGTTGAACGTATATCTATTTGAATCCCAGCTTTCAATTATTTTGGATAAATACCAAGAAGTAAAATAACTGGGTCATTTGGAAATTCTATGTTCAACTTTCTAAGGAACTGCCAAAATGTTTTCCACAGGGTTTCCACCATTTTACAATTACACCAGCAAAATATAAGAGTTCCAAGTTCTTATCTTTACCAACCCTTGATATTTTCTGTTTTTTAATAGCTATCACTGTGTGTATGATGTGGTATCACATTGCGGTTTTATTTGCATTTCCTTAATGAACATTGATTTTGAGTATATTTTCTTTTGCTTTTTGGCCATTTGTATATCTTTTAAAGAATATCTATTCATGTCATTTGTCTGTTTTTAATTGGGTTATTTGTATTTTTGCTGTAAAATTGTACCAGGTCTTTATATACTCTGGATATTTAACTTATATCAGATATATGGTGTAATGTTATCCCAGAAAAACATGGCCTTAATGTTAATCTAAATCTGTGGATAGGAACAAATTTTAATTAATATCTTTTGATAAGACTATGTCAGTTAAGGTGTGAACCACCTCAATCAGAATGGGTGTTAACTTATTACTGGGTCCTATATAAGAAAGTGATATTCAGGCAGAGGAAAAAAAGGTACAGACAGATCAGCTTGAAACTGAAATCAATGGAATCTGCAAGAGAAGGGAGAGACCAGGAGACATGGCCATGTGCCTTGACATGGGTCAAGCTAACACCCAAGGTTCAGTACTCCCTCAGTCTCTCAGGGCAACTGCAGGTGCTTTTTGTCTGCACAAAACATACACTGGAGGCATATAACAGCAGATTTGAAGAGGCAGAAGAAAGGATTAGTGAGCTTGAAGACATAGCCTCCAAAAGCAAGTATACAAAAGAATAGATGGAGAAAAGAACAGAAAAAAATTGAACAGGGTTTCAGAGAAATAAAGACAGCAAGATACATGGAAACATACATCTCATGGGTGTCCCAGAAGGAGAAGAGAAAAGACAAGGTGCAGAAGGAATACTTGAAGAAATGAGTGTAGAAAATCCTAGACCTTATTGAAGACAAAGTTATCCATGTCCAATAACATAATCTACTCCCTTTTGAATATCTGAGTAGACCAACTCTGAGACACTTTTTAATCAGAACACCAAATGCTAAAGGCAAAGAGAGAATTCTAAGAGCAGCAAAAGGAAAGCAATGCATAACAAACAAAGGATCTCCCATAAGATTAAGTGCTGATTTTTTCATCAGAATCCATGGAAGCAAGAAGACAGTGGCACGAGATATTTAAGATACTGCAGGAGAAAAACTGCAGTATCCATGAATCTTATATCTGGCAAGATTTACTTTCAAAAATGAGGGTGTGGGAAGCGGCTGTGGCTCAATCAGTAGGGCTCCCGTTTACCATATGGGAGGCCCCGGGTTCGGTTCCCGGGGCCTCCTGGTGAAGGCAAGCCCGCCCGCACGGCGTGGTTAGCTGACCCAGCGAGCACAAGCAGCAAAGGGGGGATAAATGAATAAATAAATAAAATCTTAAAAAAAAAAAAAAAAAAAAAAATGAGGGTGAGTTTAAAATATTCACAGATGCACAGAAACTGAAAGAACTTGTACCCAAGAGACTAGCTTTGCGGGAAATACTAAAGAGAGTGCTACATTCAGAAAAGACAGGAAAGAGAGGCTTGAAAGAATGTCTAGAAATGAAGATTATATCACTAAAAGTATCTAAAAGTGTAAAAAAAAAGTGGTAAAAATAAAATATAACAGATAAAACCCAAAGGTCAAAATAGGTGAAATAAGAACTGCCTTTACAGTAGTATCACTGAATGTTAATGGTTAAATTCAACTGTCAAAAGACACAGCCTGGTGAAATGGATAAGAAAATGAGTCATCTATGTGCTGTCTACAGGAGATTCACCTTAAACCCAGGGATATCAATAGATTCAAAGTGAAAGGTGGGAAAAAGATATTCCACACATGCAGTAACAACAACAACTACAAGTAAAACCCACAAAAAAAACAACCAACAAAAACAAGTGAAAAATAAAAAACCTGAGTAACTATAGTTACATCAGATGAAATAGACTTTAAAAGGAAAACAGTTATTAGAGAAAAGGAAAGATATTATATAATAATAAAAGGGACAATTCACCAGAAGGAAGCACAACATAGCATCAAACTTATGTGATGCAGCAAAGGCAGTACTGAGTGGGAAAGTTATAGGTCCCAATGATTAAATTAACAAGAAAAAAGAGCTAAAATCAATGACCTAAGTACACAGCTGAGGGAACTAGTGAAAGAACAACACAGTATTACCAATGCAAGTGTAAGGAATGAAATAAAGATCAGAGCACAAATAAATGAAATTGAGAACAATAGAGAGAATTTACAAAACCATGAGATGGGTTTTTGAGAAGATTAACAAAATTGATGAACCTTTAGCTAGAATGACAAAGAAAAAAAAAGAGAATATGCAAATCAATACAATAAAAAATGAAAATGAAGACACCACAGATATGAGACCATAAGAGGATACTCTGAACAACTGTAGGCTAATAAACTAGACAATGTAGATGAAATGGAAAAATTCCTAGGAATGTATGAGCAGCCTATACTGATCCTAGAAGAAATAGAAGACATCAAGAAACCATTCACAAATCAAGAGATTGAAACAAAATGAAAATCCCAGGACCAGATGGTTTCACAGGTAAGTACTACCAAGCATTCAAACAAGATTGAATGTCAATCTTATTCAAGCTCTTTCAAAAAATTGAAAAAGAGGGAATGTTATCTAATTCATTCTATAAAGCCAATATTACCCTAATACCAAAGCCAGATAGAGATTATAAAAAAGAAAATTACATACCCAATTCCCTAATGAATACAGATGCAAAAATCTTCAAGAAAATACTTGCTAAATGAATCCAACAACACATTAAAAGAACTACTCATCATAATCAAGTAGGTTTTATACCAGGCATGCAAGGATGGTTGAACACAAGAAAATCAATCAGCCATAATAGGCTACATTAGTAAATCAAAGAAGAAAAATCACATCATTCTATTGATTGAAGCAGAAAAGCTATTTGACAAAATACAGCATCCTTTCTTGATAAAAATTCTATAAAAGATAGGAATTGAAGGAAACTTTCTTACCATGATAAAGGCCATATATGAAAAACCCACAGCTAAAATTGTACTCAATGGTGAAAGACTGAAAGCATTCTTGTTAAGATCAATAAAAAGATAAGTATGCCCAGTGTCAACACTGTTGTTCAATATAGTACTAGAGGTTCTAGTTAGAGCAATCAGAAAAGAAAAAGAAATAAAATAATTCAAATTGGAAAGGAAGAGATAAAACATTCACTATTTGCAGATTATATGTTCCTATACTTAGAAAGTCTTCCAAAAAATTTACAACAATGCTGCCTGAGCTAACAAAGTATTTCAGTAGAGTGGCAGGATACAAGATCAATATGCAATATTCAGTGGTGTTTCCATACACAAGTAATGTGCAATCTGAGGAAGAAGTCAGGGAAAAATTTTCATTTAAAATAGAGATCAAAAGAATCAAATATTTAGGAACAAACTTTACCAAGTATGTAAAGCATTTATATTCAGAAGACTACAATACATTGCTAAAAGAAATAAAAAAGACTTAAATATTTGGAAGAATATTCTATGCTCATGGATTGGAAATCTAAATATCATTAAGATGTCAATCCTACCCAAATTGGTATATCAAAATCTGTAACAAATGTTCCACAATTGATGTGGTATGTTGGTGAAGGGATGTTATATGGGAATTCTGCACATGTGCAGGATTGTTTTGTAGGTTCACAACTTTTGTAATAAAAATATATTTTTAAAAAAATAATAAAATAAAAGTTATAAAAAATCAGTTGGCTACATGATGGCTTTATTTTATTCCATTTTTCTCTTTTCATGCCATTACTTAACTGTTTTGGTTACTGTAGCTGTGTATTGGCTCTTGAAATCAGGAAGTGAAGTAGGATTACTTGTTTACCCCCCATGACAGACATATTTTTTAACTTAATCTGTATTTCTGTGGGTATTAACTCATGGAAATGGGATTTTTATAAAATGTTATACTTATCTGAGGTGCAGCCCTACTGAATAAATATTGGCCTCAGGACATAGTACAAGATCTTGCAGAAGAAATTTGGATGCAGTTGGAGAAAGTTACAGGGAGAAGCTGGAAGATAGAGGCCAATGAAAACCAGAAAATAAGACATAAAGGGAGAGATTACTATGTGACAGAAGACAGAGATGGAAACCAAGGGACCCCAAGAATTGTAGAAATATCACTACCAGATTACTTTAGATTTTGGGGAGGCAGCATTGCCTTCCCAATGCCTTGATTGGGGACTTCTAGATTCTGAAATTATGAGGCAGTATATTCTTGCTGTTTAAACACACTCTCATTGTTGTAGTATTCATCAGAGCTGCCTTACAATATGTGTGAAAATTTGTTCTTCTTCTTCAATGTGATTTTGCAATTTAAGAACCCTTGAAATTCCATATATTTTTAAGGATAACTTTCCATTTTTTTGAAAACTAATTTGGCCATAGGCAAACTGCAGCCTCTAGTGTGAGCATATCTGCATATTAAAGTTTCTAATTGATCATCAACTTGGCTCAGGTGATCTGATAAAGAACCGTTCATCTCTTACTGTGCTAGGTGCATATCTGTTTCTAGTTTTAATTCCTCCTCTAAGTTGTGCACAGAGGATTTCACAACTCTTCTGCCTTGGTAGCCATTCACAAGGCTCCTAGCATGGGTCATGTTATGTCCACCTCTATCTGATGGTCTCCTCTTTTATTATTTAAATGCAGCTGCTCTGCTACCTGCTGTAGCACAGCCAATATACCCAGTAAAGTCTTCAGGGGATCCCATATTCCCTTGGTGGTCCCTACTCATCCACAAGGGCAGCAAATATGTATATACTGAAATATATACATACTCTGGATATGGGCTTGCCTTCTCTGTGTGGAATGAGTCTACCAAAACTACCTCCCAGGTACTTACCAAAAGCCTTATCTAACAACATGGTATTCCATCCAGTTTTACTTCTGATCAAGGAATCCTCTTCACAGAAAATGATGTATGTGAATGGGCACATTCTCATAGAATTCATGTTTTACTAAGTTCCCCATCATCCTGAATAAGCTGGATTGATAGAACAATGGAATGGCCTTTTGAAGACTCCATTAACACCCCAAATACATGGCAATACCTTACAAAGCTGGGGCAGTGTACTCCAGGAGGCTGTGTATGCTCTAAATCAGCATACACTCTAAGATGATGCTTCTCCTATAGCCAGGATTTGTGGTTCAAGGAATCAAGGAGGTGTGGGGTGGGGAATGAGATTGGCACAATTCACTGTTACCCCTAGTGAACCACTAGGAAAATTTTTCCTTCCTGTCCTTGCAACCTTAAGCTCTGCTGTTCTACAATTATTAAGTCTAAAAGATGTGCTTCCACCAGGAAGCACAACAACAATTACATTGAGCTAGAAGTTAAAACAGTCACCTGGCCACTTTGGGATCCTCCTATTGCTGAATCAACAGACAAGAAGGGAATTACTGTATTGACTAGGATGATTGAACCTATCAAGGGAAAATATGACTTTCCTACCCAGTGGAAGCAAAGAAGTGTTTCCTGTAATACAGGAGATCCCCTAGGGCATCTCTTAGTACTACCATGCCCTGTGATTAAAGTCAATGGAAAATTTCAACACCATCATCCAGGCAGAACTAACAATGGCCCAGAATCTTCAGGAATGAAGTTTTGGGTTACCCTACCAGGCAAAGAACCACGTTTTTGCTGAGGGTAAAGAGAACAGGGAATGAGTAGTGGAAGAAGATAAAGATAAATACAAACTTTGTCCATGTGACCAGTTACAGAAACGAGGACTGTAATGGTCATGAATATTTCTTCCTTGTTTTGTTGTATGTTTGTACATATAAATAAAATCAATATCTTTTTCTTCCCTATCCTTTCCTCCTATTATATGACATTAATTGTATTGGTTTCATATCTATTTAAGGATGCCAAGTTTAAGAGTGAATATTACCAAAGGACTTGCACCCTATTCTAGACAGATTTCGTGAATTTATGGTTGTACACAGGGTAGTTGGTTATTGTTAGGAGGAAAAATATGTCTGTTATTGTTTTTATTTAGAGATTAAGTATGGCCTAAGGTGATGTGTTTGGCTGCCAAGTTGACGAGATGTGGACTGTGTTGGTTAGGCTGATGTGTCCACTTGGCCAGTTAATGGTGCCCAGGTGCTTGCTCAAGGAAACACCGGTGTAATTTTAATACAAGGGCATATCATGGACATCAGTTTTTTGCATATATGGCTGATTATGTCTACAGTCAACTGAGGGGTTTGCCATCACCAATGTCTGACATTGTCTAAAGTGATAAGATCACTTTAAGGCTTCCAAATCAAAGACTCCTCAACCAAATTTAATGCAATCAAATGTTATCCCACCCCGCAGGGATTGATTAATTTAAAAGCAAACCCTTTCTTTTTTGGGGATTCATCAGATAATCTCAAACTACCACAGAAGTATTCCTTCTGATTCAATTTTATGGAGGATTGTTGTTTTTGGAATGCTGGTTCAATTCACCAGTGAGTCTCTCTGGGCTTGTGATTTTCTTTGTTGGGATATTTTGATTACTGATCTGATCTCTATCATAGAGATCTTCCATTTCTTCTTGAGTCCATTTAGATAGTTTATATGTGTCTAAGAATTTATTCATTCCATCTAGTTTATCTATTTTCTTTGGACACAATTGATCATAGTATCTACTTATACTCTATTTTATTTCTGTATGGTTGATGGTAATGTCACTCCTTTAACTTCTGATTGTAGTTATTTTTGTCTTCTTTCTTTTGTCCTTGTTAGTCTAGCTAAAGTCATGTTGATATTATTTATCTTTTCATAGTAGTAACCTTTGGTTTCATTGAACTTCCCATTTGTGTTTTATTCTCTATTACATTTATGTCCACAATAATCTTTGTTATTTCTTTCCTACTGCTTTCTTTAGGCTTATACTATTCTTCTACTTCTAGTACCTTAAGTTGTGAGATTAACTTTCATAGATTTTTCTCCTTTTATTGTTGTAAGTATTCACTAGTATAAATTTCTCTCACACCACTGCTTTTGCTGCATCTGTAAGATTTGATATCTTTTGTTTTTGTTCATTCATCTCAAGATATTTCCTAATTAACTTTGCGATTTCTTCTTTGACTCATTGAATGTTTAGCAGTGTACTTTTAATTTTCACGTATTATTGGATTTTTCAGTTATCCCTCTGTTGTTGATATCTTGCATCATTTCAATGTTGTCAGAGAACACTCCTTGTATAATTATATTTTTGTCAAATTTATTATGCCTTGTGACCTAGCATGTGATATATTTTGTCGAATAAACTATGTTCACTAGAGAAGAATGAGTATTCAACCTTTTGATTGAAGTGTTCTACATATATCTCTTAGCTCTAGATTTTTTTTTAGTATCACTCTAGTCCTCCATTTTCTTATCAATCTTCTACCTAAATGTTGTAGCCCTTATTAAATGTTCTGTATTAATGTCTATTATTAGATCATAGAACCATCTATTCCTGTTTCAAAAATATCAATATTTGTTTCATTACTGTGCGTTTCTGTTGTTTTAGTGCATATATATTTATAAATATTATGTCTTCTTGTTGACTTGACTTCATATAACTTCATATATAGTGTAATGATTTGTCCCTTTTAACAGTTTTCAAGTTCACAATTATTTTATCTATTAGTATAGCTATTTTAGCTTATTTTTGGTTACTATTTGCAAGGAATATTTTATTCACCCTTTCCATTTCAATGAAGTTCTGTCTTTGAATTAAAGTTGAGTTTCTTGTGAAAAGCACATAATATTAACCTTTGTCCAATTTTTGTTTTTTGATATAGAATTTAGTCACTTTCTCTTTCAAGTTGTTATTGATAATAAAATGAAGCACTTTCTTCTGCCATATTTGCTATTCACACTTTGTTTGTTTTATACCATTTTTGTCCCTTAAATTTTCCATTAGTATCTATTTTCATATCTATTGGATTTTTTTTTTTTTTTTTGGTATTGTAATATTTCCCATTTCCTTCCGTATTTTTTTCAGATATTTTCTTTTTGGTTTCCATGGGCATAAATCAAAATTCTAAAATCTTTAACAATCTCATCTACCTTGATATTAACTTTGTTCTTATACCGCACCATCCCACTACTTTTTTTTGTTGTAATATTTTTGTATTACACCTTTACATATTAAATATCCTAAACCATAGAATTTCCATTACTTTTTAAGCATGTGATTTTTAGAACCTGCTCAAATAAAAAATAGAGTTATATACAACTAATGCAATACAATATTACACGTGGTTTTATAATTACCCATATGGTTACCTTTACCAGAATTCTTTATTCCTTTATGATGTTTTTATCTACTCTCTATTGTCCTTTCCATCTGTAAAACCCTCTGTAGCATGGCTTTTAGTACAGGTCCATCAGTGATGAACAGCTCAGCTTTTATTTTATCTGGGAATATCTTAATCTCTCCTTTATTTTTAAAACTCTCTTACCAGATATAAAATTCTCTGTCGAAATTGTTTTCTTTCAGCAATTGATTTTGTCTCCCCACTGCCTTCATGCCTCTTATGGTTTTGCTGATAAATTAGTCCTTTATCTTATAAGACTGTTTAATATGTAACATGTTCCTTTTTCTTCCAGCTTTCAGAAGACCCTCCTTGTCATTTCATTCTACAGTTTTACTGTCCAGGTTTGGTTCTCCTCAAGATTATCCTGTTTGTTGCTATTGGTCTTCTTGAATGTATGGTTTGTCTTTCATTAAATTAGAGAAGTTTTCTGCCATTTGGATATCCTTCCTAATCCTTTCTCTCTTCTTTGGTGATTTCTGATGTTTTATCTTGTATGGGCCATGATTCTTGTGTCTTTGTCTAGTAAACTTTTCTATCACAATGCAAATTTTAGTATTTTAATATTTTAACTATGGGTTTAGACCCTGAGTTATCTCTTTCTTAAGATGGTACTCAGCTGTTTTTATGCCAAATATATCACTGAGTGTCAGGAACTAACAAAAACAAAAACAAAAAATCAATGCCAAGAACACCTTTTACTCTCTTTTGAAATTTGTTCTGTGTTGCTTGATGTTCTCCTTGAGAGTTTAGCTGCCCTATAAAGAAGCTCATCCTGAAGCAAAAGTGTGAGGTCTAACATTTTTAAGTTACATATCTTGATTCAGGACTCACCCTTTTACTGCAATCAATTAATTGTTTTCTAGAGTTTTGAGGAAGTTAGTTTGGCCCTTGGTTATAGTGTTTCAAAGATTCTGTGGGTGAACAGACCATTGAGTGCCTCATGCTGCCATCTTCATTGTGTGGAATCAATCATAATAATATTAAGAACAATAAAATAACTTATGGATGTAAGTTGCATGCCCAGAGAAAACATTAACAATATAATGCAATGATGTATGTTTAAAAAATCCATCAGAATTCTTTCTGGATAATCAAATTCTTATTTGGGAATTCTTCACATACCATTGGAGTGAATTACAGCAGATAACAATATGCCAACTCATAATTTTATGAGGCAGAATTATGCAGAAAGATTTATGGCCTAAATGGACATTAAATAACTAAACCAATTATTTATTTCATTCTTAGAGATTATTATGTCCAATAGTTAAAGGTGTAATATAAAAATTAGAATTATGTTATAATTAATTTCTATTATGTTATAATTATTTACCTTTATAAATGTTTGTTGCTATACTATTTCTTATAATTGATTATATTAAATCAAACCTGGCCATACACTCTCTTTTAAAATTTGTAATTTCTTTCAATCTATTTTTCTATTTTATGACAATTTTATGATAAAGGTCTTTCTAACAGGTAAAAAAAAAAAAAGCCATTGTTCCTACACTTTGGAAAGATCATGTAGTATATGAATATATCTCAATAAAATTGCTCAATAAACAAAAAATTAAAAGTGCAAAAATAGCTAGAAATAGCAGCTATATACAGGAGGGGAACCAGAGAGATTGAGAAGGATGGAATTTCCTTGCTTGTTTATTATTATTGAAATATGCTTTAATAATGATTGAACACAAAACTATGTGATTATACCAAATACCATTGATTGTACCTTTTGGATAAACTGTATGCTTTATTAATACATATAAATAAAATTGATTCGTTAAAAATTAGGGTGGGTTGGGGGAAAATACACTAAATGTAACATATGGACTATAATTAGTTAGAATATTTTGATGATGCTCTCACAAAGTTTGTAACCAGTGTATCACAACAATAGAAGGTGTTGGTGGACGGGTGTTGTATGTGACCCTTGTATGATGTTATGCAGGTTTATTTTGTAAGTTCACAACTTTTACTATACACATATTGTTTAAGTATGGTCATATGGGAACGATATTCTTCAATAAAAAATGTTTTAAAAAATAAGCAAATACAGGAAAAAAATTTAAAAATCCATCAGAGAAATAAAATTTAATAGTAAATAATATACTAACTAAAAAGAAGCCCAGAGAGAATTATCAGAATTTTTTAACATTATATTGTAGTACAAGAAAAACCCAGCAGAGCTTAAATACTAAGGCATTGTACTGTACTTTGTAAAGTTAAAGAAATTCAACATAACTCTTGCTCACATGTCAGGAGGCAGGCAGAGCTAGAGATTTAACATAAACAGATTTAGCTCCACCAAAAATGTATAAATATGCACTTCCTTGCTCTTATTTTACTCATATGAGTCCTTATCTGTATCTTCACATCTGTCATTATCTGAGCCTTGACATCTCTACCACCCTCCTAACCTTATTGCCCACCCCAGTGTTGCCCTACCCAGGGACCATGTATATTTTAAGATTAACTGATGAAGCAAAAAACTGTCTAGACACTTCTCAGAAATGTCATCTTGATTATTAACTTCCTTTGTTTCAACCAGTATACAAGCTGTGAGAAAAATCCTTAATGGGGAGTCTGATTTGAAATTGTGTATCTTCAGTCTCCCACCAGCAAATAAAGCCATTTTTCCTTACTAGCCTAAATCAGCATCTGTCAATTCTGTCATGCCGAGAGAATGAACCCAGTCGAGTACCACCGCTGCCTCTCTTCAATAAGACGCGAAATGAAAATAGCACGTTAGTCATTATTTTAATTTTAAGTTGCGTAAACACTTTGATATAAGGCATAGTAATTTTTTCTATTATAAAGACATAACTATATGATATCTATAAGAAATAGACGAATAGTAAAAGGGTATAAAAATATATTCCTGCAAATATAAGCATATAAATACAAATGTGCAAAGTAGTACTATTAGAAAATTAGAACTTTATATTCCAGAAATGTGAATGACATTATAAAATAACAGTAGAGCCAAAATTCCTTAGCAGAGCTTCAATTAACATAAAAAATTGAGAGAATTGAAAGCATAAATAGAATTTTTATAAAATAATGACCCTGAATAATTGACTGGGATAAAATTTTAATTTTGTTGAAATTTTGATCAAATAAGTCGTATCACCTATTTGTTTCTTACACCTGATCTTCTGCCAACATAATCTTACTATTAGAGATCATGTATTGGAAACCCACCAATAGAGAATCAACAAAATTAGTCAAAAAAAGGTTTATAAATTATTCATTCTTTGACTATAAAATTATTTGAAAGTACACTTAATGACTATAAAAAATGATTTCAGTACTGGAAGTAACACTCTATCTGTGATTTTCAAGGAGTGAGCAAACCCTATTGAAGTGGTATTGATGTAGAACATCCTAAAACGCAAAGTTACCTATTGAGAAATATATTGGTGCTGACTTTTTAATCTGAAATAAGCATTTCTCATAATCATTGGTTTTTTTTGTTGACTTGAATAATTGTCCATTCAAAAATTCATTTAATATGTAATATATTATTTTCAAATTCCTTTGATCCATACCATCATCTTGTCTCCCGAAATTCTGCCATGTAAACATGTTCTTTGTACCAGTTGCTTCTTATTCTATATGCAAATTGATTTCATTATCGTTACTTAATGAAGGGTTTACAAGAAGGATTTCATCTAGTTGCATATAGAAGAAAGAAGCTTTGGGCCATTAATAAAATTATAGAGACTTTACTCATCTCAGCCATGATTTTTACTTTATCCTTTCCTAATTTCTTTTACTATAATAAAAGCCAATACCTTAATATAATAATATAAGTTGCAAAAATATTGTTGTGGCTGAATAAAACAATACACCTGTGGGTTGATGAATTAGATGATACTCCCTAATCTGACTGGAGAAACAGGTTTCTCTTGTAAATCCCCAAAATTGCCCATTCAACAACTGGTACACACTAT
Source organism: Tolypeutes matacus (assembly GCA_026826555.1). Classification (NCBI taxonomy): domain Eukaryota; kingdom Metazoa; phylum Chordata; class Mammalia; order Cingulata; family Chlamyphoridae; genus Tolypeutes; species Tolypeutes matacus. The sequence goes on from JAKSZT010002772.1 coordinate 194,393, forward strand.
TATAAACAAGTTAGTTATGTTGCACCAGTCAATGAAAAATTCTTGAAATTGTGGATTTTTCAAGTGTGTTTTTAAACATTGGTTCAGGTGTATAATAGTTAATAAATAATATTAAATGTAAATGACTAAAATTCAGCTGTGGAAAAATTACATAAATATATAAGCATAAATATAAAGATGCTTTATATTCACATAGGAAAATATTTGCAAGAAAATATATCTAAAGAATAACACTTATGGATGATTTCCATTTTTTTCTTTGAATTTCATTGTATAATAAACAGTGTTCAATTCTATGATAATGTCACATTTTTAAATATTAAATTATTTCATTGGGAAAAATATGTTAATACATTCTTGGTCGTTACTGGTCTGGCCTTTCAGCCACAGATTAACTAAGCATTTCTCTAGAAATACCTACTTTTTTATGCAGTCATAAATTAGAACATCACAAAGGATTACCAAAAAAGCTGCTCACCGTTATGTGGCTTCTAAGGGGAAGGCAAATTTCTCTTACAAACCTGACAGGGAAGAATTAGTCCTTGAACTTTCATCCTTGGCATCTTGTCAAACAATCTTCCTAGGAAATTAGTCCCAGAGATGACCAAATATTGCATTATACACAATCCTCAATTGTAAATTATGAGGGTGAACAGCAAGGGATTCTCTGCTCTGCTCGTGTTCACAGTAGCTCCCTAGTATGCATGTGAGGCATAATTTTCTCGGGAACATTCTACTTGACCAAAATCTGAACAAAGATCTTCTTTGATTTATTTGACCTCAAAAACAAACAAACAAACAAACAAACAAACAAAAAAACAACTCATGCACTAAAAGTTAAACATAATTTAACTCAAAGGAAACAATTACTACATTTCAGAAATATCCGGCTTCATAGTGGTTTACATATTTTTGTTGTGATAAAAACTAGAGGCTGACAATTTTTTTTTTTTAAGAACTTTGACTCATGGAAGTATTAATCTCAAAGTTAGGACATTTAAGTTTATCTAAAAAAAGATGGTGGGAAGCGGCTGTGGCTCAATCAGTGGGGCTCCCGTTTACCATATGGGAGGCCCCGGGTTCGGTTCCCGGGGCCTCCTGGTGAAGGCAAGCCCGCCCGCACGGCGTGGTTAGCTGACCCAGCGAGCACAAGCAGCAAGGGGGGGGATAAATGAATAAATAAATAAAATCTTAAAAAAAAAAAAAAAGATGGTGATATTATTAAAAGGATATGCATATATGTATATATAACATGTCGACCTTACCTAGGTAATGCTAGGAGTTATAGAAACTGAAATATAGAATTGATATAATCAGAGTTATCCAGCAATGTTTATATTTTGAAAATATAATTTTTGGGAGAAATTTGATTAAATAATCTGTTTAAAATATATCTGAAAATTCATAGTAATATGTGCTCTCTAATATTGAAACACATAATGTTTTAATAGCTGATCTGTCAGTTTTACAAATGACAGATTATATTGGATAGAAAAGAAGAGTAAAAGACGCATTAAAACACTCTATCATTGTTTATTAGATACCTAACATTGTTTTTTTTTTTTTATTTGCTGAAATTAAATATAAGTTATGAGCTTGATATCTAGACACAATCAGTCTTGGTAGAAACACTGAGCCAACAATACTTAATGGTTGTACTCAAGGTAAATAACTTTTTGTGCCCTTTTTCTCATCTAAAATAGTGTACAAGAATAATACCTATGGTATAATGTTTTCATCTGGATAGATATACTAATCAGATGAAATATTTATAACAGAGTCATGTTCATATTTATGCAATATATGTGTACATATAGATATAAAAATTCTCTGTTATATAATTTCCAAATATTTACTTTAAACTAATTTATAATTGGCAAGAAAAATAAGATTTTTTCAGACGTATTTTGCAAACTACTTTTTATTATGAATTCTAAAATAATTAAGCTGATTTTTTAAAAATGCCAGATCATTCCTATAAAGAAAAACAGTTTTGAAATCATTTATACCAAGTATCACGTTTGATTTCTCAACAGTTTTCAATACTTGATTACTATTATGGAAAGTAGGAATAACACAAATATGCCTGACTTCATTCTTATTGGCTTGACAGACTCTGAATTGATCAAGCTTTACCTTTTTAAGTTATTTCTCCTTATATACCTTATTACTTTGCTGGGAAATGCAGGAATGATACTGATAATTTGCCTGTATCTCCAGCTTCGCACCCCCATTACTTTTTCCTCAGTCACCTGTCATTCCTGGACCTAAGTTACTCAATGGTCATCACGCCTAAAACCTTAGAGAGCTTACTGACTTCCAACAAGGCTATTTCATTCATGGGCTGCTTCACTCAGATTTTTAAAAAAATTTTTTTTATCCTCGTCTGTTACTAAATTGTATCTTCTCTCGTCAAAGGCTTATTACCACTATGTAGCTATCTGCAACCCTCTTTACTACCCAATTGTTATGTCCAGGAGACTCTGTCACGCCCTCATCACTGGGTCCTACCTGATTAGTTTTATTGAATCATTAGTCAATCTTCTTTTCATGAGCAGTTTGACTCCAATGTAATCTATCACTTTTACGGTGTCTTAACTCCGATTTTAACCCTGTACTGCACTGACAATCGTGACACTGAAATCCTGGTAATGATTTGTGGTAGTATAAATGTAATGGTGACTCTTAGCACAATCTTTCTTTCTTACATATTTATTTTGTCTACTATCCTGAAAATTAATTCCTTTTCAGGAAAGCGCAAAGCCTTCTCTACTTGTGTGTCCCACCTTCTGGGAGTCTCAATCTATTATGGTACTACAAGTTTTACTTATGTCAAAACGAAGAAGTACTACCCCTTGGGAAAGGATCAAGTGGCCTCTGTGTTTTATACTATGGTGATTCCCATGCTGAATCCACTCACTTATAGTCTTAGGAACAAAGAGGTAAAAAATGCTCTCAGTAGAATCATGATTATCAGAATGCTCACATTCCTACAAATTTTTGAATACTCGATAGTTTTTTCAGGAGGATTTTGCTGGTGTTTTATAAATAGCTTTGGCTAATCTTATTCATAAAGAAACAAAAGATTCAAAGAAGTAAAAGAGCACTTCAGTGTGGGATCTTAGGACAAAGTAAAATATAATGATAGAATTATGTTATAGAAAAGTTTATGAGAACATTAAAGAAAATCTGGAAAATATTTTTAATTATTTTAAAAAATGGACATATCCCAGAGAGTTTTGTTCATGGTGTTCTAGACTAATCTATATGTGAAATATACCAAAACATTTCTATTATTCTAATTAAGTCCCCTGTACATTTTAAGCATTAACTAATTTTTCCTTTTAAAACTGCCTTTACATAATCTGGAATTGCACTTTAATTTTTACAGTACTATTCAATATATATTTAAGAAAGTGTGTTTTCTTCATGTTCTTATATTTATTATTTTTATTTAAACTTAAGCATTTGTTGTTAGATATATATATTTTTTGCCTTCAAGTGATTTGTATTCTTTTAATTTGTATTTATGTTTTAATTGTAGAATTATAATTTTTCATTTTCTTAAATGATTTTTGAAATATTAAAGTTCAAAATCTTTTATACGATTACATTATTAAGGCATTCTCACAAATTCATCACTGTTTATTAATTTATTGAATAATTAAAATGAATTTTATTCTCTACATCTTGAATTGCTATAAAATTTTTAACTTATCATGTGTAATATCAATGTAAATTACTGTATTAAGATTTATTTTTGCTCTGTATTCTATGTTGCCTAGAATCTATATTTATTACAATTTCTCTTTGTTTTGTTTACAATTATCTGCCTTTGATAAACATTTATTTGTTAATACTATGCTTTTTAAATTATTCTCTCTTCTTGTGCATACATTGTGTCTTTTCTTACACTTAAAAGCCCTTGACATTTTCGGGTCTTTTTCATGAACTGTGCTGGTCCTTCTTTGATTTATACACATTTCTATAATTTAGAAAATGTATCCTTTTGGTTTTTGTTGGTAATGATGGTCAACAGTTTCTCTAACATTACAGACAGTAATAAGTTCAGGAATTGCTTATGCCTTAATTAAATTCAGACTACTCTGTTCTCTTATAATATATTCTAGATCATTTATGACATTAAATAAATCTTTGGGCAATGTGAAAACACTATTTACATGGTCCCTCTACTTTCCCTATTCATGTCAGCGCATATCATAAATTATGTAAGAGGTGGTCTGAAATATTTTTAAGATAAAATCCTTTTTTCATGGTGATAGGTCAAAATTCAATGTATTATAAATCTTGAGCTATTTAAGAAACAATAAAGAAAATAAGACTGGAATAAGCATTACAAAATATGAACAATATATTTGTATGTATATGATTGATACTATATAGTAAGGGTAACAAATAGATTTTATTTGCTAAGCACCTACTTAGTGCTAGACAAATTTCAAAGAGCTTTAGACAAATAATTAGCATAGATTATCTTCACAATATAACTCCCAGCTAGATATTTTATCTCAGGTAATGAGAAACCATCTCCTACTTGTTCAGGCAAAGACTTAAGTGAAATCCTGGAATATTCTCTATATTGCAACCTGAAATCTACTCTATCAGCATGTTATATTGATTCTCGGTGCAGAATATATGTGGACTGTGACTAATACTCCATCCCTCCACTGCTTCCATCCTTGCCAAAAGAACTATCCTCTCAGTCCTTATATTATTGCCACAGCTTTCTAGATTGTCTTCCTTTTCTGCCTTATCCCGTTTGAGACTCATATCAATGTAGGGGGCAGTGATACTGCTAAAACGTTGATTCTATCATGTCACTTCTCTTCGAAAAACCTGCAAGACTTGCCGTAAAATTACGAATAAATGTCAACATTTTTCAAGAGCCTACATTTCCCACCTGATCTTGCCCCTCCTCCTTACTTCTATGAACTCATCACTTTTATCATTGTGCCCGTCACATTCATTTTAGAGCAGCCACACTGACCTACTCACCCTATTTTATCATCTTCAGAACTAGTCACATTAGTTCTGATGCTGTCTGGAATATTTCCAATTTTTCTTCCTAAATGCCCTTTCCCCAGATAACTGAGTGGGTCTTTTCTCATTCTCTTCCTCATAAGATCATTCCTTACAACCCTACTTAAAATCACACCTGCCCCATCGCTCATCAGGGCTGCATTTGCTTTCTATAGCAATTATTCAAAGCAAACACTGTGTATATTTTGATTATGCCTTTTGTTTAATCTCTGTTTTTCCATCATTGAAGTCTTAATACAAGTAATTTTTTTGTGAATAATTTAACCTTAGCACCCTGAAAAGTGCCTCAATAAATTTATTTGAATTGCTGAATTTTACAGATGTTGAAACTGGTCTACAGAAAGCTTTTATTACAGTGTATGATCAGACTCAAATTTGTATTTAGGCATACTGACTTTAGAGCTCACATTCTTAATCACCAACTTATATATGACACCATCTCAGTCCTTATATTATTGCCACAAGCTTCTGGAATGTTTTCCTCTTCTACTTTATCCCCTTTGCATCTCATCTCAATGTGTACAGGGCAGTGATACTGCTAAACATCAGTTTTATCAAGTCACTTCTCTTTACAAATCTACAATTTAATATAATCACAAATTTATATGTGACATTTTTCTTAAAAAATTATAGTATTTATCAGAATTGATTATAATATATAATTTATTTTATTAAAATGTATTAACAAATGCAGGGATTTTTGAAAGGGGTATGTTGCTGGCAACCTTCATTAGAGCTGCTAACAGAAGACAGTATAATTTTGGAGATAACTGCTAAATGTTCTCAAATATACATGCTAGTACTGTTTTTGAAAGAAAGAACTCTGTAAAGGAAAGAGATTTATCAGGTGATGTAATTGGACTGAGGAGGGAACCTGTATTAGGCAGGTACAGGCTGTTTGCTGTAAGAAAGTACTTGAGAAACAGAGTGGTCTAACAAAGGAAAAAGTATAGTCCGTGTGTTTGAACATGCAGACTTCAGCTACTTGTCTTGGTGCATGAATTTTTCCCTTGAGGTAATTCTGGGACAAAGATGTCTCTTATGTAGTCACTCTGCTATCTCCCGAGAAGTTGTACACTTCTGCAGGGTTGCGGAGGCTTCACACAGCCCTCTACCCACATTCCAGTCTAAAGGAAAGGTGAGAGTTTTACAGTTTAAAAACAATTTCAATTTTTTTTTGACATTTGGAAGGTTTTTAAGCAAAAATTCAATTTCTTTAAAAGAAATAGGACTAAAGAGATTATCCCTTTTTTCAGATGTTAAATGCATATGGAATTTTACATTTCCTCTAAATTATCAAATTTAACAAGCAAAAGGTTTTTTATAACATTTTGCTACATTCTTATCATATTTGTGGGTGACTGTGGGTATTTCTTTGCCTTAATCCCTTATGTTTGTAATTTTTCTTTTCTCTTTTTACTGTTTACCTTAAGGATTATTTTATGCTTATATAATTTATCACACTCTACATAAAATAATATACCAAATAACTTTTAATATTAGAACTGTAACATAGTAGAGATTCTATTCATCTTTCGCATTTTTTTATTTTTGCCATAAATTGACCATTTCCATATGGTTTAAACCCAGCAATTAATCTATCTAGTTATGTTTTAGGCAGGTATTTTAAAATCCATTAAAAATTTTAAAAATCAAATATTTGATATGTTTACCTTCATTTTTTTTTCATTTTCAGTGTCAGTTATTTCTGTTTAGTGTCCTTCTGTTTTTCATTGTTTGGCCTGGATACTTTTTAAACTGTAAGTCTGCCAGCAAAAAATTATTTCTGTGTGTTAATACTCTGAAAAATTGTTAATTTCATTCTAATTTTGGAAAGTTGTTTTCAGTGGGTATTGAATGAGTTAAATTTCATTACTTTAAGTATATCTTTACAATTTTTTCTGGCATGGAACATAACCGATGGCAAATCTCTTATAATAATTATGCTTTCACTACTATATGTGATATGTACTTTCCTGTGACTGCCTTTCCAATTGTATAATTAGATCTTTTTGTAACTCCAAAAAGTTTCACTCATTATATTAATGTGCAATTTAATATATTTGCCAATGTTATAATATAGTGGGCCTTCAGAGATTTTGTTGTTATGAGGAAGCGTGAGTCCCACTTTTTCTTAGGTGCCACACCACACTGAGTTCTTTCAAGTGAAACCTTAAGTGTTCCCGATGATCCTAGTAACCTGGGAGGCTGGCCCTGAATATTTTGGGCTCTTAATTACCACCCAAGAATGAGAAGAAGGAGTTGTATTTCTCATTTTGATGTGTACATGGAAAGAGGCAAGCAGAATTCCAATCTTGGAACTACCAACTTGGTTTTCCTGTGTGTTGTATTTTTCTCATTACTAGATCATACAGTGAGTCACAACACTCAGGGACTGTGTGAGCCAGTAGCTTAGGGTGGGGAGGGGTCTTCCCACACTATTGTTTAGCAGTCAGCATCTCACCTCCACCCCTAGTCTCGACTGGCACATTGTTTGTGATTCTCTCCGCCCCTGGCAAAGGATCATTAGATTTGGTAATGGGTCAAGTAGGCACTCTTTGCTGTTTAATGGACAAATATCACCTCCACCCATCTCACTCCTCCATTCCTGGCTCATGTTTTAGAGGAGTGTGTGAGCCATTCTTCCTGTGTGCTCTTTTCCCTAACTCCCTGTCTCTGGTCAGAAATTGATCCCACAAATGGGTGGCCCTGTGTAATTTGCAGAATGGAATATGCTATAGATGTGGCCATGCAGTGGGCTTTCTCCACCTAGTGCTCCACCCCTCTGGGCTTTCTGCTGGAAATACCTCAGGTAGTGAAGTGGGAATTCAGTATCTGAGGTTTCCTGACAAATTCCACAGCTCACCCACTTCTCCAAGGGGATGATGCAATTCTTCCTTTTGTTCTCTGCCATCAGTTTGAGGACTGGATCTCCACAATTTTGCTGACATTCAAAAGAGGGATGTGGCAAAAGAAAGAAAGAGAGAAAGACAGACAGAAAGAAAGAACGAATGAACAAAAGACAGAAAGAAAAAAAGAAGAAAAAAGGAAGGAAGGAAGGAAGGGAGGAGGAGGAGGGAGGGAAGGAAAGGAGAAGGGAGTGAAGGAAAGAAGGGAGAGTGGAAGGAGCCCTGGCATGATCATTTTAACAAGCCAGGCTTGAGCCCTCATTTTATTTAAAAAAAAAACAATCATTTAAAAACATTAATTAAAGCAATTTCTATAAGAAAATTAATTCTTTTGCATTGGTATCTCCAGGAAAATAATTGAAGCCACAAGATGCTTGTCTTTTAAAAAAAAAACAATTAATTAGCATATTTGAAACTAGAAAAAGGGATCAATTTGATTAAAAGGGGTCAAGAAATGGTGTAAAATAACAAATCCTTTCACCTGAACATAAGGCATTGAACTTTGTGAGGTTTGCCTATTTGTGGTCACACTCTGCAACATTTAAATAATAGTCCCTTCAGGCAAAAGAAACTTCTTGTTAGCACTGCAACAGTACATTCATTTTCATAGAGCAATCTCAGAATCCCCTTCTGATACGTGACCTTTAGAAAAATACATACAACCTTCATCAGCAAACAACTTTGTGTGAATACCTGTCATAGCCCAGCCATCAGGGAGAAACATTCCTGTCCTTGTGACAATCCCAAGATGTGAGGATGTGCTCAAAGGCAATCATAAGAAGTTGGCTTATCAGAAGAGTTCAACTTCCTTTCCTTGATAACTTATAATAGGAAAACTTTAAACCTATACCCATCCCAAAGGAATCTAGTAATGAAGATTTAAGTAAAAAGGCTGCTCAAACTAGTGGCAATGTTTCGATATGTGTTCATCAATTGTATCAAATGTACCACATTAATGAAGGATGATGGTAATGTGGGAAAGTGTGGGAGGAGAAGGGAGTGGGGCATATGAGAATCCCATAAAATTTTATTTAACAATTATGTAATCTAACGTTTCTTTCAAACAAATTTAAATAAATTAATAAATAAAGGTCTGGAATAAGTTGGAAAGAAATCAAACTTATGGAACCAAAATGAAGAGAAATATTAGGTACATTTCCATTCATTCTGATGTTTTCCATCGTCTTTCCTATCTGACATACTTCATATAGATCATAATAAATGTGCCTGTTCTAAGGTCAGATCCGGCAGCCTGTCTTTAAGCCACATGACGACCAGCTACAGCAGCCAGCCCTCTTCTTCCTGCTGGGTCTTCAGTCCCTTCTCCCAGGCTTGGAAGGGCCAGATGCTCACACTACTGTATAATGCAAAGTTGCTTGTGCATTTTCAAAGAGTGAAAAGAGACCTGAGAAGACTCCAGAATCATTTCACATGACGATTGTGATCAAAATCACAATCTATGAACTTCTAATGGCGATGCTCAACAAAGGGCCGGAGCTAGGGCTGGCTGTTATATGGCCTCCGTAGCACAGCCTAGACCAAGGAACTCTCCCTCTACAGATGAGATCCATGAGACAATTTTTTTGGTTCCAAGGTTGAGATGAAAACAAACTGTGGCTTCAAGAAAGTTTCTTTCCTAATTTTAAGTTACACGTTAAGTATGATGCTAACTTCAAAATATGTGCATTCTCCTGGAAGAAGCTGTTTCTAAAATCTAGTTTTTAACAGCAGTGTGGTTGCCTTGTAGGTATCTTCCTTGTGTTCTGTAGTAAAGGAGACCTGGGTTAAACTCAGATTGCAAAACAAAACAAAGCAAAAAATCATAAGGTGCATTTTAATTTCTAGTTCTCTAACATCTTTTTTATGAATATTAATCAACTGTAAACTACACCGGTTTTAGTAAAAAGCTATAATTTTCCCATAAAGGCCTTTTCTGCAGAATTTTTTAAGTTAGCAATGTTGTTAAGCAGCTTCTGCTGTGATAAATTAAATGTCTTAAGTCTGGAATGATGAGCTACTTATTGTTTGCGGTCAAGGGAGAGCAGGGGAAGCATGACTTTTTATTCAGAGTTTGTACCAGAACCACGTTCTCATTCTCAAGGCTTTCAGATCAACAAATGACTATATTCCATGGAATATAAGATGAAGATGCATTCAAATTTTAAAAAACAGAGAGAGAGGGAAGTATATCTCAAATATTTACTGTTGAGTGGAAAAATAAAGAACCACACAATGACACACATTTTATTAATTAAATAAAACAAATTATACAACTGCAAAACTAAGAATCTATACTTTATCTGTATACCTATCTAATTTATGTATCCAATTACATAGTGGTAAATGCAGTAAAGAAAGTTTTGGAAAATACAAAACGTTCATGAAATTGATCATCTTTTCCTACAGATGGAAAAGAAGAGGTTTAATTCAATAGAAACATAACATTTGTTATACTATATTTATTTTAATAAATAAAGTATATATGATAAGACTTGGTTAAAAGTGGGTGATAGAGATATGATGTTAATTTATTTAATGCATCAATGTGTGTGTATGTGAATAGGGTCTTTCAAATATTTTCACAAGTGAGATTTTGTGATTCAAAAATTATATTAGATTCAAAAATAAAGAGTATAAGTCAGAGTCTTGTTTGCTTTCCCAAGATAACTTTCTTAAATAGCATACTCAAGTCTTAGAAGTGTAAGATATTTCCTGTAAGATTAATCCTAAACTTCCAATGTGAGTTTGAGCTGTAATAAAAATCATCAAAATAATTAGTGTAAAAACAGCAGTTTCAAAAACAAAGTCTTTACAATGTTCAAGGAATGTTAACCAGACAAAGAAATTATAAGAACTGAGGAGGAAATGAATGTATTGTTTTGAGATTGTAAAGTATGTGCTACACAGCATGTCTTTGGCCACATGAAAGATATGATTTAGGGTAAATCACAGAAGAAGCAAAACATGATCTTCATGTGAATATTTGTACCTCAAAAAAAAAGCCTCGAAGATTTAAATTCATTGTGTTGAGTAGCTTAAAGTAGGTAAGTCTTGATAATTTCTTCTTGGTTTTCCACAATTTGTCATTTATTTCATTATTTTACTTTATATTATTTAATAGCCTGAAATGTCCCAAGCCCATAATAAGTATAAGAAATATCAAGATGAAGAAGTAAAAATTGTGTTCTGCCTTAAAGGAGTGAATATTTTAGAAAATAATATGCATGCTGTCACTATTTCTTTGTGAAAGTTAGAACAATATTTTTAGTTGTTGTTAAGTTTTTTACTATTATTCCTTTTACTTTTTAAAGAATATAATTAAAATTTACAAGTGAACTTATGAAAACATGATTTGCTTAAGATTTGTTCAAATACTTAAAACTCCTTAGCCGATGCTCTTTCAAACACCTCAGATGATACACTTTAAAAATCCTTAATCAATGCACTTGAAAACAGTAATATATAATTTTTAAACAAGGATTAATGGCACATACAGGTATTACCCTGTTTTCGTTTAAAAGAAAAAGAATGTAGTGTGAGTTGCAGGAAGATAACATCAGAGTAGGTAGGCAGGGCTCAGCTTTGTCACAAACAGAATGGAAAAAGGTCTAAAAGCTATAGTAGGGACCTGCTTTGGGAGTCAACTGATAAGGACAGTGCTGTGCAATCCCCAGGAGGGTGAGAGACAGAGAGAGGAAGAACCTGAAGTGACCACCATGACTTACTAAATCTCTGCAGTGGCCAGGAAAAGCAACCATCTCCCATCCTCAAGGCATGCAGCCTGGATATAACATCTGGCCCACTGCAGCCAAATGAGAGGGGAACAGAAGCCTTCCTCCCAGGAAAGAAGGAAGGAGTGGTGGAGGGTGTAAAGTGGTTTAATGCAGTGGATTTGACCAGAGAACCTGCTTTGTATCTCTGGCCAGACTAAAATATGTTACACAGAAAACAAAACAAAGGTATTTTTTTTTTCCTATTTAATGTATATAATTTTTAAAACTTTTAATTTTAATAACATATAAAACTCAATATTTCCTATTGTATCATCTTTCATTGTACAATTCAGAGATATTAAATAATTCACAGAATTCTACTACAATCACCCACACCCATAACACAAAATTTTTCATTATCTCAAACATGAATCATGTACCCAGTAAGCTATAACTCCTTATTCCACTCCTGGTAACCCATATTCTGCTCTATGTCCATGAATTTACCTATTTGAGGTATTTTGTGCAAGTAAAATATCACAATTTTCATCTATTTGTGTCTGGCTTAATTTATTCAACATGTCTCCAAGGTAAGCCATGAAATGGTATATATCAAAACTTCATTCTCTTTCATGGCTGAATAATATTCCAGTGTATGTATATTCCACATTTTGTTTACCATTCATTACTTGATGGACACTTGAGTTGCTTCCACATTTTGGATATTGTGATTAGTGCAGCTATGATGATTGTGGTACATGTATCTATTTGAATCCCAGCTTTATTTTATTTTGGATAAACACAAAGAAGTGAGATATCTGTGCCAAATGGAAAATCTATGTTCAACTTTCTCAAGAATGGCCAAACTGCATCCCACAGTGTCTGCACCAATGCACACTCATCCACAGGTAATATTGTACTCAAAGGTGAAAGACTGAAAGATTCCCGTTGAGATCAGGAACAAGACCAGGATGCCCACTGTCAACATTGTTGTTCAATATACTGCTAGAAGTTCTTGCTAGAGCAATCAGACAAGAAAAAGAAATAAAATCATGCAAATAAGAAGAAAGAAGTAAAACATTCACTCTTTGCAGATTATATTATCGTATACATAGAAAGTCCCAAAAAATCTACAGCAAAGCTGCTAAAACTAACAAATGATTTCAGTAGGGTGGCAGGATACAAGATCAATAAGCAAAAATCAGTGGTATTTCAATACATTAGTCATGTGCAATCTGAGAACAAAGTTAGGGGAAAAATTCCATTTACAATAGAGATTAAAAGAATTAAATATTTAGGAATAAACTAAACCAAGGATGTAAAGCACTTGTATTCAGAAGACTGCAATGAATTGCTAAAAGAAATTTTAAAAAATACTTAAATAATTGGAAGAACATTCCATGCTCATGGATTGGATATCTAAATATCATTAAGGTGTCAATTCTACCCAAATTATTATATAGATTCAATGCAATCCTGATAAAAATTCCACCAAATCTTTTTAAATAAATGGAAAACACAATTATCAAATTTATTTAGAAGGGTAAGGGGTCGCCGAGTAGCAAAAAACATCTTGACAAGGAAAAGCAAAGTTGGAAAACTCTCACTCCATTCTTTATATCATATTACCTAGCTAAAGTGTTAAAAACAGCATGGTACTGGCATAAAGATGGACACACAGACAAAATGAACTGAATTGATGGTTCAGAAACAGATTCTCACATCTATGGTCAAGTGACTTTTGACAAAGCTCTCAAATCCACCCAGATGGGGCAAAAGAGTATCGTCAACAAATGGTGCTTGGAGAACTGGATATCCATAGCCAAAGGAAAGAGGTCCACTAGCTCATACCTTACAAAAAAATTAACTCAAAATGAATCAAAGACCTAAATATAAAAGCTAGAACCATAAAACTCCTGGAAGAAAATGTAGGAAAACATCTTCAAGACCTGGTGTTAGGTGGTGGATTCATTAACCTTACAATGAATGCAGGAGCAATGAAAGAAAACATGGATAAATGAGACCTCCTCAAACTTAAACACTTTTGTGATTCAAAGGACTTCATCAAGAAGGTAAAAAGACAGCCCACTCAATAGGAGAAAATATTCGGAAACCACATATCCAATAAGGGTTTAATTTACACTCTACACGAAGAGACCATGCACCTCAACAATAAAACAGCAAACAATCAAATTAAAAATAGGCAAAAGACTTAGACATTTCTCCAAAGAAGAACTACAAATAGCCAAAATGTACATGAAAAAAAATTCAATATCACTAGGTATTAGGGAAATGCTCATCAAAAAAAAAACAATGAAATATCATCTCATACCACAAAGAATGGCCATTATTCGGGGAAAAAAAAAAAAAAACAGAAAGGAATAAGTGCTGGAGAGGATGTGGAGAGATAGGAACACTCCTTCACTGTTGGTGGGATTGTAACATAGTGCAGCCTGTGGAATACAGTTTGACAGTTCTTCAGGAAGCTAAATAGAGAGCTGCAATATGATCCAACAATTCTTCTACTAGGAATATATCCAGAGAACTGAAAACTTGATGCAAAGAGACATTTGGTCCGTCTCCCATATGGAGGGACCCGGGTTCGATCCCCGGGACCTCCCGGTAAAAAAAAAATAAATAAAAAAAATAAAAATAAAAAATAAAAATAAAAACAAAGAGACATTTGCACACTGAAGTCCATAGCATCATTATTCACAATTGCCAAAAAATGGAAACAATACAAGTGTCCATCAACCAATGAATGGATAAATAAAATGTGGTGTATATTTATGATAGATAATATGCTGCAGTAAGAAGAAATGAAATTAGAACATATATTATAACCTGGATGAAATATTGCATGGTCTCACTAATATGAACTAAATACAATGAATAAATGCATGGAGGTAAAACCTAGATCATAGGTTATTAGGAGATAAGAGGAGGGCTGAGAAGGACTACTGATACTTAGTATATGTAGAAGTTTTAATTAACTTGACTGTAAAAATGTGGAAATGGATAGAGTTGATAGTAACACATTATGGTGAGCAAAATTAATGCAGATGATTTATAAATGGGATTGTGGCTGAAAAGGTTAGTTTAGGGATATAAATGTCAACTGAAAGAAAGAAAGAGAATAATCTAGGGAATGAACATCACAGTGAACCAAGAAGTGGATGAGAATTGTGGTTAACAGTACAAATGCAAGAATGTCCTTCTGTGAACTAAAACAGATGTACATAACTATAGCAGGGTGGTGGGAATGTGGAGATGCATGGGATGAATACAATTAGTGTAAACTATGGACTAGAACTTACTGCAATACTGTAATATTCTTCCATCAATATCAAAGATGTACTGTGTTAATAATTGGGGGGTATGGAAAACTATGCCAAATGTACACTATGGGCCACAGTTAGTGGTAATAGTCTGATGATATTATCTCAAAATTTGTAACAAACTTCAACAGCAGTGTGATATGTTGATAAAGGGGTGTTATGTGGGGATTCACATATTCATGATTATTTTTTAAGTTCACATTTTCTTTAATAAAAAATATGTTTTTAAAAATAATAAAGTAAAGGAGAGATAAAAGAAAACAGTAGGCTAAATAATGAGTTTATTCCTGAATGCATTATTTTATTCCATTGTTCTATGTTCATGTCATTACTTAACTGTTTTTGGTTACTGTAGCTGTGTAGTGGCTCTAGAAATTAGTAGTATGGTAGGCTTACTTGTGTACCCCCATGACAGACATATTTTTTGAATTTAATCTGCATTTCTATGGATATTAACTCATGGAAATGGGATTTTTATAAAATGTTATCCTTAGTTCAAGTGCATCCCTACTAAATCAGCGTTGGCTTCAATACTTAGTACAAGAGCTTACAGAAGAAATTTAGACGCGGTTGGAGAAAGTAACAGGGAGAAGCCGATTAAGAAGCCAATGAAAACCAGAAAACCAGATGCAAGGAGAGAGAGATTACTATGTTACAGAAGGCAGAGATTTAAACCAAGGGACCACAACAACTGTAAATAATTCACAACCAGAATGTTTAGACTTTGGGGAGACAGCATTGCCTTTCCAATGCCTTGATTTGGGACTTCCAGCTTCTGAAACTATGAGGCAACATATTTTTGTTGTTTTAGCCCACACATTGTGTGGAATTCATGATTCCTGCCTGCCAGCACGTGTGAAATTTTGTTCTTTTTCAATATGATTTTGCTATTTTAAGAACAATTGAAATTCCATGTATAGTTAAGGAATGACTTTCCATTACTTTAAAAAATCAATTGGCCATAGATATTGTTTTAATTAGTGTCTAGGTCATTCAGGTGGCTACATGCTTTGGGCTGTGTTTCATTTAAGGAGGGGACCCCCGGGCCTTGGGTTCCCACAATCCACCCCCACACAGCAGCTGGCCTTGGCTGTAGGACACACATTGCACTACATTCTGCAGAAACAGCATAACAGACAACGGATTAACAAGAGTTCACCAGCAAAAGCTAGTAGACCTATGAAGATATGTCACCAAGGCCAGGAAAGGGAATTAAACCAGTCAGATAGGGGTCTGATAGCTAACTTTTCAATGTGCTGTATGTGCTCTTGCATATGGTTTAAATCTTGTGAAATGTTTTGGGAGTGATCAGGAATATATAAACAAGGTCCATAATAATGGTTGGCAGTGGTAAGTAGCAAAGAAACTTTCATCCTTGCCATAGAAGCTTAGGCATCAGGACCCACAATTTGGCAGCATAAATAGCATGCTTCAAGCCCAAGCTCCACAAAACACCCTATAACTCTTCCATAGATTGCCAATGGGGGGTGGTGTGGGGTATATCACCATTTTTAGGTCAGGCAGCTTTGCATCCAGCAACTAACCAAACTAGTAGCGATGCATTTTTTGCCTCTTTTGAGGTAGTGTATAGACACTAGTGCAGAGAAGGAAGAGTGGTAATAGAGGTTAATTTGCTCATCTCCACCCTAGATAGTACAACTCCTTCTGCTCCAATGTCGCATAACTTTAGAAGCCAGTTAAGCAAGGACTCTCTAGATTTTTGCCTATACCTCTGCACTAAATCACCTAAATCAGCAGCAGCATAGTCTCTCATAGACACGTGCAATTTTTCCTCTGAGGGTTGGAACTGCTGGGCCCCAAGGGACTAGTTCTATAATGCCTGACACTTCTGTTTTATTATGGCATGCACCCTTGGGGAATCCTCATTTTCTTCCACCTCCCACTCCTTCTCCTTTTCCTCATCTGAGGAGAAGTCCATATGTTCCACACCTTGGGACTGGAAGCAACTTACGGCCTTTAGTATGTGCCTATCTGCATACTAAGATATCTGATTGATAATCAGCTTGGCTCAGGCAATCAGATAACGAATATTTCAACTCCACCTGTGCGCGTGCAGATCTCTTTCTAGTTTTAATTCGTCCTCTCCGTGGTGAACCGAGGCATTGTTTATTGCTCTGCCTCAGTAGCCACTCACAGGGTTCCAAGCAAGGGCCATGCTATGGCAGTTGCTATCTGGTGGTTTCCTTTTTTTAAAAAAAAAATTTAAATGCAGCTTCTCTGCTATTTGCTATAGCACAGCCAATATACCTACCAGCATCTTCAAGGGGTCCCCATATTCTCTTGGCATCCCCACTCATCCAGGGGGCAGCCATTTGTATATATTGGAATATATATATACTCTAGATATGGGTTTGCCTTCCCTTTATGTAATGATTCTTCAAAAACTACCTCCCGTGTACTTACCAAAAGCCTTATCCAACAGCATGGTATTCCACCCAGCGTTACTTCTGGTCAAGGAATCCACTTCACAGAAAATTATGTATGGGAATGGGCACATTTCATGGAATTCACAGGTCTTACTATGTTCCCCATCATCCTGAATAAGCTGGATTGATAGAACAATGGAATTGCCTTTTGAAGACTCCATTAAGGCTCCAAAATAGGTGGAAATACCTTGCAGAGTTGGGGCAATGTTCTCCAGGAGGCTGTGTATGCTCTAAATCAGCATACACTCTAAGGTGATATTTCTCCCATAGCCAGATTTGTGGTTCAAGGAATCAAGGGGGGGAATGGGATTGGCATCACCCACTGTTACCCCTAGTGATCTGGGAGGAAAATTTTTGCTTCCTGTCCCTGTAACCTTAAGCTCTGCTGGTCTACATTTTTTAATTCCAAAAGGTGGAGTACTTCCTCCAGGGAGCGCAAGAACAATTACATTGAACTGGAAGATAAGACTGCCACCTGGCCACTTTGGTCTCCTCATGCTTCTGAATCAACATCCCAGCTGGGATGATTGAAACTCTCAAGGGAAAATATAACTTTTCTACACAATGGAAGTAATGAAGGATTTTCCTGGAATACAGGAGATCTCTTTTTTAAAAAAATTTTATTGAAGTATATCATTCATTCATGAACATACAAAAACAATAAGTGTATAGTGAAAGTTGTGAACTTACAAAACAAACATACATAACATCATACAGGGCTCCCATACATCACCCCACCACCAATACATTGCATTGTTGTGAAACATTTGTTAGAAATTACGAAAAAATATTGTCAAAATATTACTACAGTACTAACTATAGTCCATACCTTACATTTGTTATATTTTGCCCCCAACCCACCCTATTATTATTATTATTTATTTATTTACTTTTATCAATTTTTACCTCTCCACCCCCATTTTTGCTGTTTTTGTGTCCATTCGCTGGGCAATTCGCTGTGTCTGTTTCCTGCCCTCACTTCTCATCCTTCTCCTCCTGTCTTCCTTGGGATTCCATCCTTGGAAACTCCAATGTGGGAGAGAGGCATCCTACCACCTGCACTACCTTAGTTCCTGGTTTTTCAGCGCATCTCATCTTGGCTCTCCCTTGTGTCAATCTCTTGTTATGTCAACACCTTGCTGCATGGATCGGCAGGGCCTGATGGAGCACCCATGCACGGGACCTGGGGGCCTTATCTGCTTGTGGGGCCTGACAGTGCACCCATGCATGGACCCTGGTGGCCTGCACACCTTCTATATTTTTCTTTTTCTTTTTTCATCTTTACTGGGAGGTCCCGAGAATCTAACCCAGGTCCCTCCATGTGGGAGATGGACGCCCATGGTCATATACAGATCTTGGCTGCTTCACCCTTTTTCTGAGTTCAGCTATTTGCTATCAGGTATAAAGCAGGTGTCATCTCCTCTTGAGCTACTCCATGGGCCCAGGGTCTTGGTGCTTCATGCTTACGTGATCTACTAGTCTTCTCTCACATGGCAGGTTTAAATATGGCAGCTTCCTTCTCCTGTGTCTGTTTGAATCTCTCTGTATTTCTGTTTATATCAGTCCTGGCAATGGAGAAGAGACTCAACCTCAGTCACAGCTCATTGACATAGTCCAATCAGTAGCCCTAAAGCCACCTTATCAAGTAATGAAATCCAAGGACCTTCAACCAAATTAATGCAATGAAATGGTATCCCACCTACAGGAATAGATTAGTTTAAGAACAAATTCTTTCCTTTTTGGGGTTTCATAAGATAATATCAAACTGTCACAGAAGTGTTCCATCTGATTCAATTTAGTGGAGGATTTTTGTTTTTGGAATGTTGGTGCAATTCACCAATTCACCACTGAGTCTCTCTGGGCTTGTGATTTTCTTTGTTAGGATATTCTGCGTGTGTGTGTGTGTGTGTAGTACGTTTTTTTTTTATTGCGGGTAAAAATCAAAATTTTCACAATACATACCAATATTTGTAAAATGATATATAAATATATATGCATATATGTGCATTTGCTTACAAAAATGTTATATATATATATATTTTTTTTTTTTAAGAGGTGCTTAGATTACCTAAAATATTACACAGAACTTACCGGGATTCCCATGTTCCCCACCTCCCACACCTCCCACCACATCCCACACAAACATCTCCCACAAATGTGGCCCATCACCCTCAATGGACTTACACATCCTGGGGCCTTGCCATCTTGATCTCTATCCGTAGAGATCTATTTCTTTTAGTCAGTGTTGGTAGAAGTATTAGTCTACCCAAAGGGTATCAATGCAAAGTACCAGTAATTTGTTGGCTTTTATAAAAGGTATTTATTTGAGGTAAAAGCTTACACTCCCAAAAGTGTGGAAAGTCCAAATCAAGGTACCATAAGAGGTACTTTCTTGGGAAAATCAGCTGCAACAAGTTGAAGCAAGATGGCATGCAGTCTCTCCCTGGTCTCATCTTCCTGGAATTCCTCTTCCTTTTAAGGCTCCATGGGGGTCAGCTTTAAGCTATCAGGGGAAGGGATCATCTCTCACCAGTGCCGCAGGATCAAAAATAACAGAGCTCTCTCTCTTCCTGTGTGTCTTCTTGAGTGAGCATCTGTTTATATCAGCCCACTAAGGGGGCAGGGACTCCACCTGAATTAGGACTTACTAATATAGTCCAATCTGAAGCTCTGAATTGATTTTGTGAAGTAAACTTAAACAGGGACCCCTCAACAGAATCCAATATAATCAAAAGGTTGTCATATTCAGGAGATTAGATTAGTTTACAAACTTATTCTTTCTCTTTTTGGGATTCATAAAATAATGTTGATATTATTGATCTTTACAAAGTAACATGTTTTGACTTCATTGATGTTCTCAATTGTGTTTTATTCTCTATTTCATTAATCTCCATTATAATCTTTTTTAAGTCCTTTAACTGCTTTGAGTTTATTAGGCTTTTCTGTTTCTTGTACCTCAAGTTGTGAGGTTGGATCCCTTCTTTTAAATATTTCCCTTTTTCTGTTGTAAGAATTCAGTACTATAAATTTTTCTCTCACCACCACTTTTGCTGCATCTCTAAGATTTGTTATGTTTTTTGTTGTTGTTCATTTATATCAAGCAACTTCCTAATTGCCATTGCTATTTCTTCTTTGACCCACTGATTGTTTAAGAGCGTACTTTTAATTTTTCATGTATCAGTGAATTTTCGAGTTATACCTCTGGAATTGAGATCTTGCATCATTTCAATGTTGTCAGAGAAGATTTCTTCTATGATTTCAAATTTGTTAAGTTTATTAAGTCTTCTTTTGTGACATAGCATATGGTCTACTTTGTAGACTGACCTGTGTGCACTAGAGAAGAATGTGCATTCTGATCTTGTTGGTTGAAATATTCTTCATATATCTCTTAGCTCTAGATTGCTTATGGTATTACTGTGGTCTTCCTATTTCTCATTTATCTTCTATCTAAATATTCTTACCTTTATTAAATGTTGGTATTTTTGTCTATTAAAAAATCATGGAACTATCTATTTCTGCTCTCAAAAGTGTCAATATATGTTTCATTACTGTGTGTTTCTGCTGTTTCAATGCATATATAATTATAATTCTTGTGTCTTCTTGTTGATGACACTTGATACATATATAATTATATTCATTTGTCCCTTTTAACAGTTTTGGACTTCAAAACTATTTGATCTATTAGTATAGCTACTCTAGTTTTTTTTTTTTTTTTTTTTTTGGTTACTATTTTGGTGGAATATTTTAATATTTCATATTTTAACTATATTGTTTAGACCCTGAGTTTTCTCTTTCTTAAGATAGTACTCAGCTGTTTATATGCCAAATATATCACTGAGTTTCAGGAACTAACAATAACAACAATAAGTCAATGCAAAAACACCTTTTACTGTGTTTTGAAATTTGTTCTCTGTTGGTTGATGTTCTCCTTGAGAGTTTAGCTCCCCCATAAAGAAGCTCAACCTTGGGCAAAAATTTGATATCTAACAGTTTAGGTTATATTTCTTTACTAGGACTCACCAAGTTACTGCAATCAACCAATTGTGTTCTGGAGTTTTGAGGAAGATGGTCTGGCCATTGATTATAATGTTTCAAGGAGTCTTTCAATGAACAGATCTTCAAGTGCCTTATTGTGCCATCTTCATTGCCTGTAAACAATCACAATAATATTATGAGCAACAAAATAATGTATGGATGTAAATTGTATCCTCAGAGCAAACATTAGCAATATACAGCAATGAAGTATGTTTAAAAAATACATCAGAGAAATAACATTTAAAAATAAATAATATATTGCCTAAAAAGAAGCCCTAGTTTTATATTATATTGTAGTATGAGAAAAACACAGTATAGCCTAAACATTAAGGTGTTGTACTATACCTTATAATGTTGAAGAAATTCATCATAACTCTTGCTCACATGTCAGGAGGCAGGCAGACCTAGAGTTTTAACATTAAACAGATTTAGCTCCACAAAAAATGTATAACTATGCACTTCCTTGTTCTTATATTTATTCAATAATTCCTTATAGGTATAAATAGAACTAAAAGAATAATAATGACACAGAGTAATTGTCAGGGATAAAGTTTTAATTTTGTTGAAATTTATGTCAAATAAGGCATGTCTCCTTTTTTTTTTCTTACTCCTGATCTTCTGTAAGCATAATCTTACTATTGGAGATCATGTATTAGAAACCCACCAATAAAGTTTCAGCAAAAATGATTAATCAAAAAAGTTTTGTAAACTATTCTTTCTTTGACTATTATTTGAAAATACACTAAATGACTATAAAAAATTGATTTCAATACTGGAAGAAAAACTCTGTGATTTTCAAAGAGTTAGAAGACCCTATTGAGGTGGTATTGACATAGAACATCTTAAAAGCCAAAGTCATGTGTGGTGAAATAAATCGATGTTGACTTTTTAATCTGCAAATAATCATTTCTCATTATTAATGGGTTTTTGTTGAATTGAATAATTATACATTCAAAAATTCATCAAATACATAATATATTGTTTCCAAATTCCTTTGATCTATACTATCATCTTGTCTCCTAAAATTCTGTCATGTAAACAGATTCCTGGTACCAGTTGCTTCTTATTCTACATGTAAATTCACTTCACTATGTTAATTAATAAAATATTTACAAGAATGGAGTTCATCTAGTTGTATATAGAGGAAGGAAGCTTTGGACCATTAATAAATTTATAGAAACTTTACTCATCTCAGCAATGACTTTTACTGTATTCTCTACTCTTTAATTTAATATAATAAAAGCCAATACCTTTAAATAATAATATAACTTGCAAGAACATTTTTGTGGCAGAATAAAACAATACATCTGCTGTGTTTACTAATTAGTTGATACTCCCAAACCTAACTGGAGAAACAGGTTTTCCTTGTGATGCCTCAAAAATGCACATTCATTATCTGGTGCACTAACCTATAAAGAAGTTAGTTATCTTGCAACAGTCTATGCAAAATTCTAGAAATTGTGTATTTTCAAGAGTGTTTTTTTAATATTGGTAAAGGTGCATAATAGTTAATAAATAATATTAAATAAAAATGACTGAAATTAAGCTGTGGTAAAACTATATAAATATATAAGCATAAATATAAAGAAGCTTTATATGCACAAAGGATAATACTTGCAAGAAAATACATCTAAAAATAACATTTATGAATGATTTCCATTTTTATATTTGAATTTTGTTGCTTAATAATTTTTGCATTATGAACAGTGCTCAATCCTTTAATGGTATCAACACTTTCAAATGTTAACTTATTTCACTGGGAAAAATATGTTAATACATCTCTGGTCGTTAATGATCTGGCCTTTCAGCCACAGGTTAATTAAGCATTTCTCTGGAAATACCTACCCTTTTTACCCAGTCATAAATTAGAACATCACAAAGGAGTACCAAAAATGCTGTTCAACATTATGTGGCTTCTAAGGGGAAGGCACATTTCTGTTACAAACCTGACACAGATGCATTAGTCCTTGAAGTTTCATCCTTGGCATCTTGCCAAGCAGACTTCCTTGCAAATTAGTCCCAGAGATGCCTAAATATTGCAGTATCCACAACCCTTAATATAAGAGATGTCTTGACATTATGAGGGTGAACAGCAAGGGATATTCTGCTCTGCTCATGCTTAGAGCAGCTCCCTAGTATACATGTGAGACATAATTTGCTCGTTTGAAAAGAACCTGAACAAAATTTTTCTTTGATTTATTTGACCTCAAAAAAATTTTATAGACTAAAAATTAATCTAAGTTAACTCAGAAGAAACAAATGCTATATCACAGAAATATCAGGCTTCATAAATGGTTTATATATTTTCATTGTGATAGAAACTAGATGTGGAGATATTTCTAGACAGATAATACTGGAAGAAATTTTTCAACAACTTTGACTCATGGTAAGTATTAATCTCAAAGTTAGAACATTTTAGTTTATCTAAAAATGATGGTGACATTAAAGAAGGATGTGCATATAAATATATATAATGTGTAGACCTTACTTAGATAATGCTAGAAGGTATAGAAACACAAATATAGAGCTGATATAATCAGAGTCATCAAGCAATGTGCTTATTTTGAAAATATCATTTTTTAAGAAATTTGATTAAATAATCTGTTAAAAATACTTCTGAAAATTCATAGTAAGGTATGCTCTTTAATATTAATACACACGAGGTTTTAATAGTTGATCTGTCATTTTTACCAAGTCATATTGAATAGAAAAGAACAGTAAATGATGCAATAAAATTCTCTATCAATACTTATTAAATAGCTAATATTGTTTTATCGATTTGCTGAAACTAAATATAAGTTATGAGTTTGATCTGGACACACTCAATCTTGGTAGAAACACTGGGCCAACAATACTTAATGGCTGTGACTCTAGGTAAAAAACTTTCTGTGCCCTTTTTCTCAATTAAAAGTGTGTACAAGAGTAATACCTATGGTTTATTGTTTTTATATAAATAAATGTGCTAATGAGGTGAAATAACTCTACCAATGTCATGATCATTCTAATTATGCAATATATATATGAATATATATAAATTTCTCTACTACGTAACTTCCAAATATTTATACTTGCCTAATTTTTAATTGGCAGGGAAAAATAATATTTTTTCAGGCATATTTTGCAAACTACTATTTATTATGAATATCTAAAATAATTGAGATTTTTTTAAATGCCAGATCATCCCTATAAAGAAAAAACAGTTTTGAACTCATTCATACTTAGTATCACCTTTGATTTCTCAACAGTTTGCAACACTTAATTTCAGTTATGGAAAGAAGGAATAACACAAATGTGCCTGAATTCATCCTTATTGGCTTGACAGACTCTGAAATGATCAAGATTTTCCTTTTTATGTTATTTCTCCTGATATACCTGATTACTCTGCTGGGAAATGCAGGAATGATATTGATAATTCACATGGATATCCAGCTTCGCACCCCCATGTACTTTTTCCTCAGTCACCTGTCATTCCTTGACCTCAGTTACTCAACCGTCATCATACCTAAAACATTAGAGAACTTACTGGCTTCCAACAAGAATATTTCATTCATGGGATGCTTCACACAGCTGTTTTTTTTTTTTCCTCTTCTCTGTTACTGAATTTTTCCTTCTCTCATCAATGGCCTATGACCGCTTTGTAGCTATCTGCAACCCTCTACATTACCCAATTGTTATGTCCAGGAGACTCTGCCACACCCTCATCACTGGGTCCTACATGATTAGTTTTATTGAATCTTTAGTCAACCTTCTTTTCATGAATAGTTTGCATTTCTGTGACTCCAATGTAATCTATCATTTTTACTGTGACATAACTCCAATTTTAACCCTGTCCTGCACTGACACTCGTGATACTGAAATCATGATATTGATTTGTGGTAGTTTAGACGTAATGGTGACTCTTAGCACAATATCTGTGTCTTACATATTTATTTTGTCTACTATCCTGAAAATTAATTCCTCTTCAGGAAAGCGCAAAGCCTTCTCTACTTGTGCATCCCACCTCCTGGGAGTCACAATCTATTATGGCACTACGTGTTTTACTTATTTAAAATCAAAGAAGTCCTACTCCTTGGGAAAGGATCAGGTGGCCTCTGTCTTTTATACTATGGTGATCCCCATGCTCAATCCACTCATTTACAGTCTTAGGAACAAAGAAGTGAAAAATGCTGTGATTAGAATCATGCAGAAGAGAAACGTTTCCAAGAAATAGAAGTGACAGTAATGCTGAATATTTAAGTGCATCTTTTCTTTCTTTTCTATTTGTTTATTTACTTGATTTCTTTCCATATACACTAACGTCCTTTAATTAGTTTGCATTTATGTTGAACCTTTCCCTATTAGACCACGCATTCTCTGGAACATATCCAAGAATATGTTTTCAGAAGTCTTCATAGTAATTTGAAACCATGAAAAATGTTTTAATCCTGTGTTTTCAATATATGTGATTTTCTGGACTACTAATGTGAAATAGAGAAACCATGTTGTTAATCTTCAAATTATATTATAAAAATTCCCATGCATATTCCAATTTCAAAGAATGTTATTATGAAGAGCTCTTTCAGAAATTTTTTCAATTTATTTATTTATTTATTTTTATTTTTTTTTTTTTTTTAAGATTTTATTTATTTATTCATTTATCCCCCCCTTGCTGCCCGCGCTCGCCGGGTCAGCCAACCACGCCGTGCGGGCGGGCCTGCCCCCACCAGGAGGCCCCGGGAACCGAACCCGGGGCCTCCCACATGGTAAACGGGAGCCCCACTGATTGAGCCACAGCCGTTTCCTCAATTTATTTTGTAGGGAAGAAATTCAGCATAGTCTTAAAGTGTGATTTCTTTGGAGTAGAAAAGCCAGGGTTTAGTTTCCAGATCTGTCTGCTGTTTAGCTGTACATTCCTTAGTAAGTCACCAAAAGTTGAAATCTAGTTTCCTCAACTAAAGTAGACAAATAATTCTACATCCACAGAGTTATTTTGAAGATGCAATCATATGATAACTGGAAAGAATTTAATGTAATACTAAAAAATTTTGACCATGACCATCAGAATGTTTACTACCCTACTAAATTTTGAATACGCAATAGCTTTTGTTATGAGAATTTTTGCTGATATTTTACAAATATTTTTGGCTAATCTTATTAATAAAGAAACCAAATGCTAAAGGTGGAAAAATAGCACTACAATATTTGATCTTAGAACTAGGTAAAATACAGTGATAGAATTATGTTATAGTAAAAGTATATGAGTACATTGAAGAAAATCTGGAAAATACTTTGAATTATTAAATAACAGAATTATCCTAATTATTTTTGAGAGCTTTGTTCATGGTGTTCTAGACAAATCCTGTATATGAAATGTACCAAAGCATTTCCATTATTCCAAATAAAAACCCTTAAAATTTTAAGCATTAACTAATATTTCCTTTTAAAAGTACATCTACATAATCTGGATTCGCAGTTTTAATTTCGTTGCTATTCAATATATGTTTAAGAAAGTATGCTTTCTTCATGTTCCTATATTTATTCTTTTTATTTAAATTTAAGCAATTATTGTTAGATATATTTTTGCCTTCAAATGATTTGTATTCCTTTAATTTATATTAATGTTTTAATTGCAGAATTATATTTGCTCATTTTCTTCAATGATTTTTCAAATATTAAAGTTCAAACTCTTTTATACGATTAAATTTTTAAGGAATTCTCACAATTCATCACTCTTTATTAAATTTATTCAAATAATTAAAATCTCTTTTATCTTCTACATTCTTGTTATCAAATTTTTAACTTATATGTAATATCAATATAAATTACTGTATTAATATTTATTTTTCTCTGTATTGTATGTTGTCCCTTTGTTTTGTTTACTATTATCTCTTTGATAAATATTTATTTGTTGATACTATACATTTTAAATTATTCTCTATTCTAATAGCTGCATTATGTCTTTTCTTATACTTATAGGCCCTTAACATTTTGGGGTCTTTCATGAACTGTGCTGGCCATTCTTTGATTTATACACATTTGTGTAGTTTAGAAAATGTATAATTTTGGTTTTTGTTGGCAATTATGATAACAGTTTCTCTAACATTACAGACAGTAATAAGTTCAGGAATTGCTTATGCCTTAATTAAATTCAGACTACTCTCTTATTATGTCACTTTTCACAAACCTATAATTTAATATAATGACAACCTATATGTGACATTTTATCTACAAAATTATACTACTCATCAGAATTGAAAACATATAATATATAACTTTATTTTATTAAAAAGCATTAACAAATGCAAGGATTTTTGAAAGAGGTTTGTTGCTGGCAGACTTCATTAGAGCTGCTAATAGAAGACAGTGTACTTCTGGAGACAACTACTAAATGTTCTCAAATATACATGTATAGACCAGTTTTTGAAAGAAAGAACTCTGTAAAAGAAAGAGAATTTTTAGGTGATGTGATTGGACTGGGAAAAGCACCTGTAGTAGTCAAATACAGGCTGTCTGTTGTAAGAAAGCATTTCAGAAACAGAGTTCTCCAATAAAGGAAAAAGTATAGTTCTCGTGTATGACCCTGCAGACTTTAGCTGTCTTGACTTTGTGGATGACATTTTCCCTTGAGGTAATCCTGGGACACAGATTTCTGTTTTGTGGTCTCTCTGTCATCTCCCAAGATGTTGCAGAGGTTTCACATAGCCCTCTATCCACATTCCAGTCTGAAGGAAAGGTGAGATTTTTACATTTAAAAACAAGCTAAGATTTTTTTAATCTTGTTTTTTTTTTTTTTTAATATTTATTTAAATATATCATTCATATTCATACATGAACATACATAAACTATAAGTGTTCAGTAAACATCGTGATCTTACAAAACAAACATGCATAACATCATACAGGAGTCCCACACATCACTCCCCCACAAACATCCTGCATTGTTGTGAAACATTTGTTAACAAATCATGAAAGAGCATTGTCAAAGTATTACTACTAACTATAGTCTGAATCTTCCTTCCCAATACATTTTTTAAGGATTTATTTATTTATTTATTTACTTTTATCCATTTTTTACGGCTCACCCCCCCTGCCCCCCGTTTTTGCTGTTTTTGTGTCCATTTGCTGGGTAATTTGCTGTGTCTGTTTCCTGCCCTCTCTTCTCATCCTTCTCCTCCTTTTTTCACTGGGATTCCATCCTTGGAAACTCCAATGTGGAAGAGAGCCATCCTACCGCCTGCACCACCTTAGTTCCTGATTTTTCAGTGCGTCTTGTCTTGGCTTTCCTTTGTGTCACTCTCCTGTTACGTCATCATCTTGCTGCATGGCTCGCGGGGCCTGGTGGCTCACCAGCGCAGGGGGCCTAGTGGCCCATACACCTTATATTTTTTCTTTTTTTTATTTTTACCCGGACTTCTCAGGGCTTGAACCCAGGTTTCTCCATATGGGAGACAGATTCCCAACCACCTGAACCACAACAATCCCCCTGCTATATCTCTTAAGGTTGACTAAAGATACCCAGTTACAGTCTTTTCCCATACAGGATGGTCATATAATAAATCAGGCTTAGTTTATCACCAGCATTCTAAAAACCAGACCTAGGGAGAAAAACTAGGTATGGGGGCACATGATGATTTCTAATATAGCGAATGTTTAGCCTACCCTGATTATCACAAAATCAGGACAGTGAGAATATTTGCATATTTGGAAGGTTTTTAAGGAAAAATTCAATTTCTTTAAGAGATATAAGACCAAAGAGATTATCCATTTCTTCATATGTTAAAATCATATGGAATTGTAAATAAAAGATTTTTATAACATTTTGTTACATCCTTTTAATATTTGTGGGTGACTATGGTGATTTTCTTGCCTTAATCACTTATGTTTGTAATTTTTGTTTTCTCTCTTTTTAGTGGTTGCCATTGGGATTTGTTTATGTTTATTTAATTTATCACAGTCTACCTAAAATAATATACCACATAACTTATAACATTAGAACTGTAAAGTAATAGAGATTCTATTCACCTTCCTTATTTTGTTATTTTTGTCATAAATTGTACATTTCTATATGGTTTAATCCCAGCAATTAATCAATGTAGTTTTGCTTCAGGCAGTTATTTTGGTACAAAAAAATCAAATAGTTGATCTATTCTATTCCTCCCTCCCCCTCCCCTCAGGGCCCATGGCGACCCCCTGGTTTCATTGCTTGGATGACAAGATTCGTAGTTACTTGCAACAACACTGAGCACTGAGGTCTTGACACACTGGTTTGTCCTCCACTATTAGAAACTGCCCATGCTCTGGAGAGACTCCTGCCCCTCTGTGTGTGAACAAATTGGTCCTCCCCAGGATAGGAGTCCAACTCCTTCCTGCTCATTATGTGAGTCTCCACCCACTGATACAACACATGATGACAAAATGATCACTCACACACTCCCTAGAAGCCTGCTCTAGGTGTGCCCTGTCCCAAGTGCCCTTCCATCCAACACCCTAAATCAGTTACCCTTCCTTGTCATATTTCCATAAAAGTATTCCCAACTTTGTACTTTCAACCACATACCCACATACCTGGTTCCTCTACCAACCCTCCCCCCAGTTCCCTGGACCTTCCAACCCACCCTCCCCAGTTTACCCACCTGTCAAACCTGCACCACCCAACCCAAAAATGTCACTACCCTCCTGTCATATCCCTTTAATGCACAACTACACACTTTCACCTTATCATAGATTACGTCTGTGTGAGCATTAGCTCATAGCCTTCTTCTCCCTTTCTATTTCTTGTAAACCTGTCTTATAGACAATAGTTCTCTGAGTCTGCTCAATTTACTTAATTCATATCAGTGAGATCATATATTGTTCATCCTTCAGTGCCTGGCTTGCTTCACTCAACATAAGGTCCTCAAGATTCCATCAATGTTATCCCATGTGTTAGCACTGTATTCCTTCTTACAGCTGAGTAATATTCCAATGTATGTATATACCACATTTTGTTTATCTATTCATCTGTTGATGGGCATTGGGGTTGATTCCAACTTTTGGCAATAGTGTATAATGCCACCATCAACATTGGTGTGCATATAACTGTTCATGTCTGCTTTCAATTCTTCTGGGTATATACCCAGGAGTGGGATTGCTGGACTTATGGCAATTCTATAGTTAGTTTCCTGAGGATCATCAAACTGTCCCCAGAATGCATTTATCAATTGTAACGAATGTGCCACACTAATGAAGGATGTTTTTGTGGGAAGGTGTGGGAGTGTGGGGAGTGGGGCATATAGGAATCCCTATATTTGTTGTGTAACATGTATGTAATCTAAGTATCGTTTAAAAAATAAATTTAAAAAAAATTTTGGGGGAAATTCTATAAAGACACCCCCCTCCCCCAAATAAATAAGTTGACATTTACCTTTATTTTTTCTTCACTTTCAATGTCAGTTTTGTCTATGTTTAGTGGCCTTCTATTTTCATGGTGTGGCCTGGATAATTTTTAAAACACAGGTTCTGTGTGTGTGTGTGTGTGTGAGAGTGTGTGTGTTAATATTCTGAAAAAGAAAATTTGGTTCTAATTTTGGAAAGTTGTTTTCAGTGGGTATTGAATGAGTTATTTTTATTACTTTAAGTATATCTTTACATTTTTTGGATAATTGTTTTTCCATTCTAGTTATTTTCTTTTTTAAACATTCTTTCAGTTTGACTATTGCCTATTAGCATATCTTCATATTTACTCATTCTTTCCTCAGATGTACTGACTTTACTGATGAATCCATTGAAGGAATACCTTGTTCTGATAATGTGTTTAGGTGCTTTTAAAATGTTTATTTCTAGCACTTCATTGGACCCTAACTTACACTGTCCTCTCTCTGATGATATTTCTCATGTATCCATGCATGCTATTTACTCCCTCCACTAGATCTTTTAAGCAAGTATTTGTCAATGATCTTTAACCAAAACCACTAGGAACATCTGTGGTTCAAAAGTTGGCTTTAATTTTCAATGCAATGATGATGAACACATGCGAAGGGGGAATTTATTTCAATAAATCTACAAACAGCAATACTTTAAGTGTAATACCTTGAATGGAAATTCTTTTTTTTTTTTTTTCAGAATACTCCTTAACATCCCCA
The DNA here is from genome assembly GCA_026826555.1 of Tolypeutes matacus. Classification (NCBI taxonomy): domain Eukaryota; kingdom Metazoa; phylum Chordata; class Mammalia; order Cingulata; family Chlamyphoridae; genus Tolypeutes; species Tolypeutes matacus. The sequence continues at coordinate 225,996 of JAKSZT010002772.1, forward strand.
TCAGAGATTTTGGAAGGAATAAAAAGACATATGGATTGTCAAGAATTTAGATTTACAAAAGCAATTAAATGAGTAACTATTAAGCTGTTAAAGGATAATATACTGCTAATTATTTTAAAAAGAAATAAAAATTGTCATACAAACTTTTCATTCAAGCTTTGTGTACCTTCTCAATAAATATCTTTCTGAGTTTTGTTCAGCAAAACCCAAAAAAGTCCAGTGGAAAGATTTTATATATAAAATTATATATAAAATATAAATTTACATATAAAATTATAGACTAACTCCTGAAATGTTACAATATAGATGGAAAATTTACTTAACTGTATAGTTGAAGGCATAATAACACTGTTGAAGGATAAGCAACTGAAAAATGAAAAAGATTTTATAAAGCCCAGGAAAAAAACAATGCATTTTTCAAAACACAATATGTTTGACAAAGATCACATTATTTCTGCAGTGAAAAAAGGAAATGGAGCATTCATCATATACTGCTAGGTGAAGTATGTAGACTAGATAGATTATTGTAATTGAGCAAAACAAAACATACAAAAGATGTGAACTACATTGCTGTTTGCATTAAGAGAATAAAAACAAACAAAAAGTGCATTTAGTTTAAATATATGAACTCATCTATAGCAATCAAGAGACATCTCTCAGGCATGTGTTGTCACTGGGCAGGCTCTGGGCAGGCCTGGTGCTGCAGTATTGCTCTGGAAGGGCCAGAAAGGCCGTCTAACACCTTGGCAGTGCACCACCTTCTCCTGCCCAGACACAGACTGGCACTGCACCAAGTCAGCCTACCTCAAGAGCTACACCCTTGGGATGCAGATGTAGCTCAGTGGTTGAGTGCCTGCTTCTTACATATGCCGTCTTGGTTTCCATCTATGGTGCCTGTTTAATAACAATAATTTAAAAAACTACATCCTTTGTACAACAAGGCACCTGATGCCCAGCCCAGCAGCAGATTGAAAGAAGCAATCATTATAAGTGAAAAAGAGCAGGGAAGTACCAGGTCAGCCACCCAAACCTCAGAAAACTGGTTAATTCAGACTCCATCATCGGAGGGGCCAGCTCTGCCTTGGGTGCTGAGGTTTACCAAAGAACCCACACCTAAGAGCTTTTTGCCAGAAGATCCACAGCAATCTAGATGAGCTGTTCCTGGGAGTGGGCTTTCTGAAGGACAAAGCTTTGGGAATACAGATGGAAGTCGAGGAACAAGATGATATTCTTGGCCTGCGCACAACCAGAGTAGACAAGTTAGATGTTAGTATAAAAAGCACAGAAAGGAAAGCTCTATAACTTTAAAGACACCTTTAAAAAGAGGGTTTTCTACTTCATTATGATGAAAAGATTAGGAAGAATATTTTTATAACTCTAAAGAAGTTTCATTCATTATATTAATATGCAGTTTAATACATTTGTAAATGTAATATTAGAGTGGGCCTTCACAGATTTTGTTTTGATGAGGAAGCCTGTGTCCCACTTTTTGTTAGATGTGACACCGCTCTGAATTCTTTCAAGTGAATACTTAAGTTCAGGCTGATCATAGTAACCTGGGAGGCTGGGCCTGAATAATTTGCACTTTTAATTACCTCCCTGAAATGAGAAGAAGTTGTTCCATTTCTCATTTTGATGTGTATATGGAAAGAGGAATGCAGAATTCCAGTCTTGGAAACACCAACTTGATTTCCCTGTGTGTTGTATTTCTCTCATTACTGGTTCTTACAGTGAGTCAGAACACCAAGGGACTGTGTGAGCCAGTAGCATGGGGTGGGGAGGGACTTTCACACGCTATTGTTTAGCAGTCAGCATCCCACCCTAACCCACCCTAATGACCCCAGCCAACTAGCACACTGTTTGTGATTCTCTCCACCCATGGCAAAGGATTTAGTTTTGAAATATAAGCAAGATACTGGATCAAGTAGGCACTTTTTGTTATTTAATGGACAAATATAACCTCCTCCCATCTCACCCCTCCATCTGTAGCACATGTTTTAGAAGCGGAGTCCAGACCTGCCCTGCACACAAAAAGGAGGGAAGATGTATGAGGAATTGTGTGAGCCATTATTGCTGTGTGCTTTCATCCATAACTCCCTGTCTCTGTTCAGAAATTGATCCCACAAATTGGTGGCCCTACATAATTTGAAGAATGGTGTATGATATAGGTATCGCCACACAAGTGAGCTTCCTTCACCCTCTGCTCCACCACTCTGGGCTTCACCTTGTGGAAAAGAACTTAGGTAGGGCAGTGGATATTCAGTATCTGAGGTCTCCTGACAAATCCCATACCTCACCCACTGCACCAAGGGGGTGGTGCAACTCTTCCTTTTGTTCTCTGCCACCAGTTTGAGTACTGAATGTCCACAAATATTGATGACTTTGCATAGAGGGATTTGGCAAAAGAAAGGAAGTGAGAAAGAGAGAAAGAAGGGAAGAGGGATGATAGGAAGGGAAGGAACCCTGGCAGGATCATTTTAACAGGCCCAGCTTGAGCTTTCCTTTTACTTTACAAAAAAGAATCAGTTAAAAGCATTAATTAAAATAAGTTCTATACTAAAATTAATCCCTTTGCATTGGTATCTCCATGGAGATAATGGAAACCATAAGACAATTGACTTTTAAAAAAAAAAAATTTAATTAACACTTTAAAGCTGAGAAAGGGACAAATTTGATTAAGAGGGGTCAGGAAATGGTGTTAAATAACAAAGCCTTTCCCTGAAAGTTTGGCGCTTAACCTTGTGGCCTTTGCCTAATTGTGGTCACCCACTGCAGACTATAAATAATAGTCACGTCAGGCAATAGAAATCTCTTTTCAATGCTGCAGCAATGCATTCGTATTTATGTAGCAATCTCAAAAGTCGTCTTCTGATGCGTGGCCTTCTGAAAAATACTAACATCCTTCATCAGCAAACAAGTTTGTGTGAATACCTGTCATGGCCCAGCTCTCAGGGAGTAACACTCCTGTCCTTGTGACAATCCCAGATGTGAAGATGTGATCAATTGCAATCATAAAAGGTTGGCTTATCAGAGGACTTTGACTTTATTATTCCCTTGATAACTGATAATAGGAAAACTTTAAACCCACATCCAGTCCAAAGGAAGCTAGTCCTGAAGATTTCACTGTAAAGACCGCTCAAAAGCATGATACCATAATGAAGAGCAAACCTTGGGCCCATTTCCAATCATTCTGATGTTTTCCATTTTTTTTCTCTTTAACATGTTTCATATATATCATATAAAATTGTGTCTTTATTATCATTAGGCATAGCCTCATGGAGATTAGTCATTATACTTTGTATCTAAATTTTTTTCAAATTGTGGATAAGGGCCACCACACACCATCTTTGACAGCCTTCCTGAAGAAAATTGTTATTTTGTATGTTGGGATTGGTTATTGTATTGCCTTGAAGTAAAGTGACATCTTATTCTCTCTATCTTGCCTGTCTTTTCTTGGATTGATAAAGGCAATCACTCCTTTCTTTTACTTTTTTTTCCCCCAAGCATATGGAAGGAGAGTACTCTTAACATTTCTAGAAACATCTGCCTCTGACACGGTGGAGGATTCTTCTGTTCTAAGGTCAGATCCAGTAGCCTGTCTTTAAGCCACATGCTCGCCAGCTCCAGCAGCCAGCACTCTTCTTTCTACTGGATCTCCAGTCCCTTCTCCCTGGCTTTGAAGGACTGGATGATTACCCTTCTGTATAAAGCCAATTTGCTTGTGCGTTTTCACAGAGAATGAAAGAAGACCTGAGAAGACTCCAGAATCATTTCACTTGATGACTGTGATCAAAAGGGAAACATTCTGCCCTTAGACTAGGCACTTCTGATGCAGCTGCTCAACAAAGAGCCAGGCCCGGGGTTGGCCGTTATATGGCCTATGTAGAACACCCTAGACCAATGAGCTCTTCTGCCCCAGATGAGACCCGTAAGACAATTTTTTTATTTCCAAAGTGGAGTTGGAAACAAACGGTGGCTTCCAGGAAGCTGCTTTCCTAACTTTCAAAGTTACATGTTAAGTTCAAAATATATATTCATTCTCCTGGAAGAAGCAGTTTCTTACATCTAGTTATTAATAGCTGTGGAGTTGTCTCTAGTGTCTCTTCTTTGCATTCCATAGTAAAGGAGACCTAGTTTGAGCTCATATTGCAAAACAAGACAAAATTAAATAAAACAAAAACATAAAGTGCATTTTAAATTCTCTTTTTCTAACATCTTTTTGTGCACACTAATTAATTGTAAACTACACCAGTTATAGTAAAGAGTTATAATTTGCCAATAAAGGCCTTTCCTGCAGAATTTTTTAAGTTAACAATGTTGTTAAGCATCTTCTGCTGTGACAAATGAAATGTCTTACATCTGGAATGATGAGCTAGTTATTGTTAGTGGTCATTAGTAGGGAAAGGGTTATTCAGAGTTTTTTACCAGAACTATGTTCTCATTCTCAATGCTTTGAATTCAACAAATGACCAAATTCCATTAAATAAAAGGTGAAACCGAGTATAATTTTAAAGAAAGAGAGAGAGCAAGAGATTGAAGTATATCTCAAAAATTAACTTCTGAATGGGAAAAAAATGAACCACAAAATGACTCAAATTTTATTAATTAAATAAAACAAATGATAAAACTACAAAACTAGTAGAAAATCTATCATTTACCTATCTACCTATCTAATTTATGTATCCAATTACATAGCAGTAAATGCAGCAAATAAAGCTTTGGAAAACACAAAAAGTTCATGAATTTGATAATGTTTGCCTATAGGTGGAAAAGGAGAGGTTTGAGTCAATAGAAACATAATTTATTTTTTATTTCATATTTATTTTAATAAATAAAGTATATATGATAAAACTTGTCTAAAGGGTGGTGATAGAGATATGATGTTTATTTATTATACCAGTGTGTGTGTATGTGAATAAGGTCTTTCAAACATTTTAACAAGTGAAATTCTGTCGTTCAGAGATTACATTAGATCCAATAATAAAGAATATAAGTCAGAGTATTGTCTACTTTCCCAAGATAACTTTCTTAAAGAGCAAATTCACATCTTAGAAGTATATAATATTTATTGGAAAATTAATCATAAACTTCAAATGAGAGTTTGAGCTTTAATAGAAATCATCAACGTTTAGTATAAAAACAGCAGTTTAAAGACAAAGTCTTTACAATGTTTAAGGAATATTAACCAGATAAAGAAATTATCAGAGCTGAGGAGGAAATGAATGTATTGTTTTGAGATTGTAAAGTATGTGGTACACACCATGTCTTTGACCACATGAAAGATATGATTTAGGGGAAATTACAGTAGAAGCAGCAAATGGTCTTCATTTGAATATTTGTTCCACAATAAAAGAGCCTCAAACACTTAAATTCATTGTACTGAGAAGCTGTAAGTACGTATTTTCAATAATATATTTTTGGCTTTACACAATTTGTCATTTACTTCATTATTTTACTTTACACTATTTAGGAGCCTGAAAGTTCCCAAGCCCACATTAAATATTAGAACTATCAAGATGAAGAACTAAAAGTTGTGTTCTGTCTTAAATCAGTGAACATTTTAGAAAACAATATACATGTTGTCACCATTTCTACATGAAAGTTAAAATAAATTTAAAATATGAATAAAACACTGCCTGCATTTTTGGTAAGGAGATTTAATTAGTTTGTCCTTCCATTCTATTTCATTCTCAGTTAGTCAAAAAATATATTTAATATGTTTACCTTTCCTGGGTATTTTGAAAAAACTGATTATACAAGAGTGAACTGTTCCGGCATACCTATTTCTCTGCTTAAGCAAATAGATTAGAATATGCTACACAGAAAAAAAACCAAAGTTTTTTGTATTTAATATATGTAAAAAGATTTTAGTAACATATAAAACCCAATATTTCCTATTTTATCATCTTTCAATTGTACGATTCTGTTATGTTAAATAATTCACAGAATTCTACCACAATCACCCTCACCCATAACCCAAAATTTTTCATTACCTCAACATGAATTATACACCCAGGAAGCTATAACTCCTTATTCCACTCCACAATGGTCCCTAATAACCTGTAATCTGCTCTATGTCTCTATGAATTTACCTGTTCAAGGTATTTCATGTAAGTGAGATCACACAGCTATCATCTATTTGTGACATCATGCCTGCAAGGTTAATCCATGAAGTGACATGTATCAAAACTTCATTTTCTTTCATGGCTGAATAATATCTCAGTGTATGTGTATTCCACATTTTGTTTACCATTATTTCTTGATGGACACTTGAGTTCCTTCCAAATTTCCGTTATTATTAAAAATGCTACTATGATGATTGTTGCACATAAATGTATTCGAATCCCACCTATAAATTATCTTGGAAAAATACCAAAAAGTGAGATAGCTGGATCATTTGGAAATTCTATGTTCAAATTTCTAAGTACTGCTAAACTGTTTTCAACAGTGTCTGCACCATTTTAAAATCATAACAAGAATGTATGAGTTCCAAATTCTCCCCATCTTTACCTATACTTGATAATTTTAGTTTTTCAATAATAGTTAACTTTGTGGGTATGAAGTGGTAACTCATTGTGGATTTTATTTGCATTTCCTTTATGAACAGTGATTTTGAACATTTTTTTTTCTTGTGCTTATTGTGCATTTGTATATCTTTGAAAGAACATCTTTTCATGTCATTCGTCTGTGTTTAAATTGGGTTATTTACATTGTTATTGTTGAATTGTAGCAGTTCTTTATATATTCTGGATATTAAAACTTTATCACATATGTGCTGTGATGGTAACCCAGAAAAACATGGTCTTAATGTTAATCTAATCCTGTGGATGTGAACCAGTTTTAATTAGTACATTTTGATAAGGCAAAGAGAGTTAAGGTGTGATCTACCTCAATCAGATTGGGTCTTAATCTATTATTGGCTGTTATATAAGAAAAAGATATTCAGGCATAGAAAAAAAAAGACACAAAAAGAGCAGCCTGAAACTGAAATCAATGGAACTTCTAAGAGAAGGGAGACACCTGGAGACAGCCACATGCCTTGCCATTTGTCAAGCTAAAGCCCAAGGGACAGTACTCCCTCAGCCTCTCAGGGCAACTGCAGGTGCTTTTTGCCTGCACAATAAGTGAATTAAAAAAATGCTCTGGATATAAAAGCAGACTTGTGGAGGCAGAAGAAAGGATTGGTTAGCTGGAAGACATGGCCTCCAAAAGCCAATCTACAAACGAATTGATGAAGAAAGAATGGAAAAAATTGAATAGGGTTTCAAGTAATGAAGTGACAGCAAGATATGTGCAAGCATACATGTCATGGGTATCCAAGAAGGATAAGAGAGGGGAAATAATGGTAGAAAATCCCCAACCCTATTGAAGGACATAGATATTCATGTCCAAGAAACACAATGTACTTCCATCTGAATATCTGACTAGGCCAATTCAGAAACACTTACTAATCAGAATGTCAAATGCAAAAGACAACGAGAGAATTCTGAGAGCAGCAAGAGAAAAGCATTGCATAACAAACAAGAGGTAACACATAAGATTAAGTGCTAATTTCTTATCAGAAGGCATGGAGACAAGAAAGCAGCCATATGAGATGGTTAAGATATTTCAAGAAAAAACTGCCAGCCAAGAATCTTTTATCTGGCAAGATAGTCTTCCAGTAATGTGGATGAGTTTATAATATTAACAGATACATAGAAACTGAAAGAGCTTGTAACCAAGAGACCAGCTTCTCGGGAAATACTAAAGGGAGTGATACAGCCTAAAAGAAAAGATTGGAGAGACAGACTTGGAAGAGAGTGTAAAAATGAAGATTATATCAGTGAAAGTATCTAAAAATGAAAAAAGATTGGTGAAAATAAAATATGACAGATAAAACCCAAAATTCAAAATGGGTGAAATAAGAACAGCTTTTACAGTAATAATATTGAATGTTAATGAATTAAAATCAACTGTCAAAAGACACAGCCTGTGGAATAGATAAAAAAAGATAAAGCCATCTATATGCTGTCTACAGGAGACTCATTTTAGACCCAAGGATTTCAATAGATTGAAAGTGAAAGATTGGAACAAGTCATCCCACACATGAAGTGACCCAAAATAAAAAAATAAAAAAACTGGAGTATCTATACTTATATCAAAAAAAGAAAAACAATTATTATAGAAAAGGAAGAATAGTATATATTAATACAAAGGGCAATTCACAAGGAAAAATAATAATCATAAATGTATATGCACCTTACAGGATGCCCCATGTTAAATGAGGCAAAAGAAGGGAGAATAATGTCTTAACAATAATACTTGGAGATTTCAGTACACTGCTCTCAGCATTGGATAGAATATCTGGACAGAGAATCAGTAAAGAAAGAGAGAACTTGAATAATATGATAAATGGACTACATTTAATAGACATATACAAAACATTGCATCCCAAAAGAGCACAATATACATTTTTTGAGTGTTCATGGATTTTTCTCCAGCACAGACCAAATGTTGGGTCAAAAAACTGATCTCAATAAATTCAACAAGATCCAAATTATACAAAGTATTTTATCTGATCAAAACACAATAATGTTGGAAATCAGCAAAAGGTGTAAAAAAGAAAAATTCACAAATATATGGAGATAAAACAACACTCTGTTAAATAATCAGAGAATCAAAGAAAAAACTTCTTAAATAAATCAAGAAATATATCAAGATGAATGAAAGTGAGAACACAAAATACCGAACCTATTGAATGCAGCAAAGGCAGAACTGAGTGGGAAATTGTGGGAAATGACTAAATTAAAAAGAAGAAAGAGTTAAAATCAAAGAACAGCAAAATATTCCCAAAGCAAGTATAGGGAATGAAATAACAGCTATCAGATCACAAATAAATGAAATTGAGAACAAAAAAAAAATAGAGAGAATTATAAAAACTACAAGTTGGTTTTTTGAGAAGATTAACAAATTGATGAACCCTTAGCTGGACTGACAAAGAAAAAAAGAATGAAGATGCAAATAAATAAAATAAAAAATGACAATGGGGACATCATTACTGACACCACAGAAGTAAAAGAGATCATAAGAGGATACTCTGAACAACTGCAGGCTAACAAACTAGACAATGTATATGAAATGGAAAAATTCCTAGGAATATAAGAACAGCCTACACTGATCCTAAAAGAAAAGGAAGACCTCAGGAAACCATTCACAAGTCAAGAGATTGAAACAAAATGAAAATCACAGGACCAGATGGTTTCACAGGTGAGTTCTGCCAAGTATTTATTTTATTTTATTTTTTTAAGATTTTATTTATTTATTCATTTATCCCCCTCTTGCTGCTTGTGCTCACTGGGTCAGCTAACCACGCCGTGCGGGCGGGCTTGCCTTCACCAGGAACCCTACTGATTGAGCCACAACCGCTTCCCATCTGCCAAGTATTTAAAGAAGACTTAATACCAATCTTATTCAAGTTCTTTCAAAAAATTGAAGAAGAAGAAGTACTATCAAACCCACTCTATGAAGCCAATATTACCCTAATACCAAAGCTAAATAAAGATATTATGAAAAAAGAAAATTATAGACCCATTACCCTGATGAATACAGATGCAAAAATCCTTAAGAAAATACTTGCTAATTGAATCCAACCACCCATGGAAAGAAATATCCATCATAATCAAGTAAGTTTTATACCAGACATGCAAGGGTGGTTCAACACAAGAAAATCAGTGTAATATACCACATTAATAAATCAAAAAGGAAAATTAACATGGTCTTATTGATTTTAGCAGAAAAAGTATTTGACAAAATACAGCATCTTTTCTTGAAAAAAAATACTATAGAAGATAGGAAATGAAGGAAACCTTCTTACCGTGATGAAAGCATTCACATTGATACCAGGAACAAGACAAGGATGTCAACACTGTTGTTCAATGTAGTGCTAGAGATTCTAACAAGAGCAAGAAAAGTAAAACCATTGAATTTGGAAAGGAAGAAGTAAAACGTGTACTATTCACAGATGATATGATCCTATAAATAGAAATTCCCCCAAATTTTACAACAAAGGGGCTAGAGCTAACAAACTATTTCATTAGAGTGGCAGTATACAAGATCCATACACAAAAATCAGTGGTGTTTTATACAATAGCAATGCATAATCTGAAGAAGTCAGGGAAAAAATTCCATTTTCAATAGAGATTAAAAGAATCAAATATTTAGGAAAAACTTAATCAAGGATGTAAAATACTATATTCAGAAGATTACAATGCATTGCTAAAAGAAATTTAAAAAGACCTAAATAATTGGAAGAACATTCCATGCTTATGGATTGGAAGTCTAAATATTTTTTATATGTCATTTCTACCCATATAGATATATAGATTCAATGCAATCCTGATAAAATTTCCACCAACATTTTTTAAACAAATGGAAAACACAATTATCAAATTTATTTGGAAGGGTAAGGGAAGTCAAGTAGCCAGAAACATCTTAAAATGGAATAGTGAGGTTGGAAGACTCTTGCTTCTGGTCTTGAAATCATATTCCATAGCTAAAGTGATAAAAACAGCATGGTACTGGCATAAAGAGGGACACATAGACAAATGGAACCGAAGTGATGGTTCAGAAACAGACTTTCAAGTCTACGGTCAAATGATTTTTGACAAGGCTCTCAAACCCACCTAGATGTGGCAGAAGACTCTCTCCAACAAATGGTGCATGGAGAACTGGATATCTTTAACCAAAAGAACGAAAGAGGACCACTATCTCACACCTTACAAAATGTTAACTCAAAATGGATCAAAGCCTAAATATAAAAGATAGAACCATAAAACTCCTAGAAGAAAATGTAGGAAAACATCTTCAAGACATGGTGATAGGTGATAGATTCTTTAACCTTATACTAAATCAGAGGCAATGAAAGAAAACATGGATAAATGGGACCTCTTCAAACTGAAACACTTTTGTAATTCAAAAGACTTCATCGAGAAGGTGAAAGGCAGCCCAGTCAATGGGAAAAAATATTTGGAAAACCCATATCCAAAAAGCATTTGATTTCCATTCTAAATAAAGAGATGGTACAACTCAACAATAAAAGAACAAACAATCCAATTAAAAAATGGGCAAAAGAATTAAAATGACATTTTTCCAAAGAGGAAATACAAATGGCCAAAGAGCACATGAAAAAAATTTCAGTATCATTAAGTATTCAGGAAATACTAATCAAAACAACAATGAAATATCATCTCACACCACATAGAATGACCATTACTCAAAAAAAAAAAAAAAAACAGAAAACAATAAGTGCTTCACTGTGGGGGGGATTGTAAAATAGTGCAACCTCTGAGGAATACAGTTTGGCAGTTCCTCAGGAAGTTAAATATAGAACCGCCCAACAATCCAGTAATTTCTCTTCCAGGAATATAAGCAGAACAACTGAAAACTGTGACACAAAATTTGCACACCCATGTTATAACGTGTTATTCACAATTGCCAAAAGATGGAAACAACGCAAGTGTCCATTAATCAATGAATGGATAAACAAAATGTAGTATATACTAATGATGGAATACTATGCTGCATTAAGAAATGAAATTGGACACATTTGATAACATGGAGGAATCTCAAAGATGCTTAATGAAATAAGCCAGATGAACTAATTAGTTCACTAATATGAACTAAGTACAATGAATAAATGAATGGAATTAAATCCTAGAGTATAGGTTATAAGAAGAGGACTGATTAGTGTATGCAGAAGTTTTAATTAACTTGACTGTAAAAGTATGAGAATGGATAGAGTGGATAGTAATACATTACAGTGAGCAGAACTGGCTTATAAATGAGATCGTGGCTGAAAAGGGTAGTTTAGGGATGTAAATGTGAATTGAAGAAGCTTGAAAATAATCTAGGGACTGAACATTACAGTGAACACAGAGGTGGATGAGAATTGTGGTAAATAATACAAATGCAAGAATTTCCTTCTGTGAGCTAGAATGGATGTACATTACTATATCAGGATGGGATATGGAGAAGCATGACCCAAATACAATTAGTGTAACCTATGGACTAGAGTTTACATCAAAACTATAACATTCTTCTTGTATCAGTGCCAAAGATGTACTGTGTTAATTATCAGGAATATGGAAAAATATGCCAAATGTACACTATGGGCCACAGTTAGTGGTAACAGTCTGATGATATTATCCCAAAATCTGTAACAAATATTCCACAATAGTTTGGTATGTTGGTGAAGGGGTTTTATATGGGAATTCCACACATCTGCATGATTGTTTTGTGAGTTCACAATTTCTATAATAAAAATATATTTTTAAAAAATAATAAAATGAAGGAGGGATAAAAAAATCAGTTGATTAAAAGATGGAATTATTTCTGAATGCTTTGTTTTATTCCATTGTTCTATGTTTAAGCCATTGCTTAAATGTTTTTGTTACTATAACTGTGTAGTGGTTCTTGAAATCAGGAACTATAGTAGGCATACTTGTGTACCTCCATGACAGACATATTTTTGAACTATATTTGAATCTCTGTGGGTCTTAACTCATGGAAATAGTATTTTTATGAAACATTATACTTAGTTCAGGTATGGCCCTACTGAATCAGCTTAGGCCTCAAACCATAGTACAAGAGCTTGCTGAAGAAATTTGGAGAAAATAACAGGAAGAAGCCAGAAGGTAGAGGCCAATGAAAGACAGAAAACAGACACAAGGAGAGAGAGAGTACTATGTGACAGAAGACAGAGATGTAAAGCAAGGGACCCCAACAATTGTATATAAGCCTCAACCAAAGTACTTTAAACTTGGGGAGGCAGCATTGCCTTCCCAATGCCTTGATTTGGAACTTCCAAACTCTGAAACTATGAGCCAATATATTTTTGTTGTTTAAGCCCATGCATTGTGTGGTATTCATCATAGCTACCTGACAGCATGTGTGAAATTTTTTTCTTCTTTTTCAATATGATTTTACTATTTAAGAACAATTGAAATTCCATGTATATTTAAGGAATGACTTCCCATTGTTTTAAAAAATCAATTGGCCATAGGCATTGTTTTAATTAGTTTCCAGGCCATGCAGGTGGCTACATGCTTTGGGCTGTGTTTCATTTAAGGAGGAGATGCCCGGGCCTTCGGTTCCCACTGTCCACCCCTACACAGCAGCATGGGCCATAGGACACACATTGCATCCACATTCCACAGCAACAGCATAACACACAACAGAATAATAGATGTTCTCCAACAAAAGCTGGTAGACATATGAAGACATGCCACTAGGACGAGGAAAGGGAATTAAGCCAGTCAGATAGGTGGTCGATAGCTAATTCATCAATGTGTTGTATGTGCTCTTGCATATGATTTAAAGCATATGAAATATTATGGGAGTGATTAGGAATATATATACACAAGGTCCATATTAATGGCGGGATGGTATGTAGCAAAGTATCTTTCATCCCTGCTGTAAAAGCTTAGGCATCAGGCCCCACAAATTTGCCAGCATAAATAGCATGCTTCATACCCAACCCCCACAAAATTCCCTGTAACTCTTCCATAGATTGTCAATGGAGGATGGCGTGGGGCATATCTCCTTCGTTAGGCCAGGCAACTTTGCATCCAACAAATAACCAAACTAGCAGTGATGCATTTTTTGCCTCATTTGAGGTGGTATATAGATAATAGCACAGAGAAGATGAGTGGTAACAGAGACTAATTTGCTCATCTCCACCACAGATAGTACAACTCCTTCTCCTAAATGTCCCATAACCTTAGAACCGAGTTAAGCAAGGCCTTTCTAGAAAATTTCCTGTACTTCTGCCCTAAAACACCTAAATTGGCAGCATCATAGTCTCTCATAGTCACATGCAAATTTTGCTCTGAGAGTTGGAATGGCTGGGCCCCAAGGGACTAGTCCTGTAATGGATTTCAATTCTGTTTTATTATGGGATGCACTCTTGGGGGCTCCTCATCTTTTTCCACCTCTCATTCCTCCTCCTTTTCCTCATCTGAGGAGGAGTCCAGGACCTGAGGCAACCTCCAGCCTCTAGCATGAGCATATCTTCATACTAAGATTTCTAACTGATCATCAACTTGACTTAGGTGATCAGCTAAAGAATCTTTCATCTCTCCACCTATGCTAGGCACATATCTCTTTCTAGTTTAATTCTTCCTTTCAGTGATGGACAGAGGATTTCACAACTTGTTCTGCCTCAGTAGCCACCTGCAGTGCTCCTAGCAAGGGCCATGCTAAGATTGCACTATCTGATGGTCTCCTGTTTCATTATTTAAATGCAGTTGCTCTGCTACCTGCTGTAGCACAGCCAATATACCCACCAATATCTTCAGGGAGTCCCCATATTCTCTTGGTGGTTCCCACTTATCCAGGAAATCAGCTGTCCCTCCCCACATGGTTGTTATAGGCCAACCTGGGATTTCCCCCATAGATTCTCCCTTCCTGGAGCTCCTGCCCAACAATGCCCCTGGCCCTTCATTCTCCTGGCTGGTGGCTCGCCAATTGTTCCGACCCAGCTCCTTAAGGGAACAAGTCAGGGAGGCTGCAAGACCAAAAAACACATTTGGCAGTGAACAAAACATTAGAATTATTGGGACTTACGGTCATGAGAGAATCTCTCTGGTGGCGGCAGTCCAAAGAATGAAGGTAGTGTTACACAAAGAGGTGAGAAAAGGAAGGGCAATATAAGGGCTCTCAAAAACAAAGACATTCCATAAGGTATGAGAACAGAGTTTCTGCTAGAGTTGCATGAAGTACACAATCGGGGTGTCTGGTGATGTTATTACAGGAAGGGAGTATATAGACTTAAGCAGATTAGAGTTTACTGTATCATCTGTTATTATCTATACATTCTTTTCCTACAGGGAGGTTTGTTACTTTTTTACTAAAGTATGTGTCATGCAGGTGGCTACATGCTTTGGGCTGTATTTCATTTAACTAGGGGAAGCCCAGGCTTTGGGCTCCCATGGCATGAAGTTCTATTTCTGAACTCGCAATTTAATTCCATTATCTGTTATGTTTGCCCTTGTACCAGTGTAATGATATTTTGATTATTGTAGACCTATAATAAATTTTAAATTAAGTAGTGCTAGTGCTCTAATATCCTTCCTCTTTTTCAAGATGTGTTGGCTATTTGGGCTTATACAAATTTGTTGATTTGCTTTTCAATTGCTGCTAAGCTATATGTTGGGATTTTTATTTTGATTACATTGAATCTATAAATTGTTTTGTGTAGAATTGACACCTTAACTGTATTTAACCTTCAAATCCATGAACAGGGAATATTCTTGCATTTTCTTAGGTCTTTTTTAAGTACTTTCAGCAATGTTTTGTAGTTTTTTTGTGTATAAGTCCTTTACAGCATTGGTTAAATTTTATCCTGGTTAATTGATTTTTTACAGTTGTACTCACATATGGAATTTTATTTCTGAATTCCTCTAAATATTATTCATTACTTGTAATGGTTAGCCTAATGTGTCATCTCTGCAGGTAATGGTGCCAATTGTATGGTTAAGCAAGCACTTGGATAATTTTAATACAAGGACATTTCATGGAATTTAGTAATCAATGAGTTGAATGCATATCTCACTGATTACATCTACAATCAACAACTGCTATCCCATTGATTAACATCTCACCCAATCATTTAAAGCTCTTGAAAGGAGAAGTGATTTCATAATTCAGAGAGAGAGAGAATTCCCATCCCTACTTCACACAGACAGCATCTTCTAGGTAACTCATCAAAACCCTTCACATGAGTCCTTGGCTTGCAGCCTGCCCTATGGAATTTAGACTTCTACATCCCCATGGTTGTATGTGACAATTTTATAAAATTTAATACTATTTACAGCTATCTCCTGTCAGTTATGTTTCCCTAGAGAACCCTGACTAACACAGCTTGGTACGAGGAGTGGGGTTCCCCAAATAGTGGAATGTGCGTAATTGTGGAAGGAAAGTCAAGTGGAAGCCACTAGCAAAACAGTAAATAAAAAACAATACTATATTCCTGGATGGATTGCAGAGATCAGTGCAACCATCAAGGATTTGAATGATGCAGGAGTCGTGATTCCCTCTATACCCTCATTCAACATTCCTATTTGGCCTGTGCAGAAAATAGATGGATCTTGTAAGATGACAGTGGATTATGTAAATTTATCGAGGTGGTGACTCCAACTGCAACTGCTGTTCTAGATGTGGAATTATTGCTTGAGCAAATCACACATCCCTTGGTAACTGGTATGTAGTTATTGATTTGGCAAATGTTTTCTTTCCTCCCTTGCCATTGTGAAGGACCACCAAAAATAGTTTGCTTTAAGATGGCAAGGCCAGCAATATACCTTCAATGTCCTACATGGAGGGTACTTCAACTCTCTGGAGTAAACTTGTCCGCAGGGAACTTGATCATCTCTCCCTTCCACAATATATCACACTGGTCCATTATATTGATGATATCATTTTGATTGGGCCTAATGAGCAAGAAACAGCAACTACTCCAGACTTGTGGGCCACAATTTTACCATGAGACCTGAGTTGCCTGTCGTGATCTGGGTATTGTCTCTCCCAACAAACCATAATGTTGTGTGTGCACAGCAGTACTGAATCATGAAGTGGAAGTGTGGTATATATGAGATAGGGCTCAAGTGGGTCCTGAAGGCACAAATAAGTTACATGAAGAAGTGGCCCAAGTGCCAATGAACACCACTCCTGCCACATTACCTTCTCTTTCCCAGACCACAGATATGGCCTCTGGGGACTTCCTTACAATTAGTTTATTGAGAAAGTGAGAACTCCTACCTGGTTTACAGATGGTTCTGGATGATATGCAGGTGCCACCCTAAAGTAGACAACAGCATCATTGCATCCCATTTCTGGGATGACCCTAAAGTACAGTGGTGACTGGAAATCCTCCCAGTTGGCAGAACTTAGAGCAGTGCACCTGTTTGTTCATTTTGTGTAGAAGGAGAAATGGCTGGATGTGCATTTGTCACTGATTCATGGGCTGTTGACAATGGTTTGGCTGGATGGTCAGGGACTTGGAAGAAACTTGATGGGAAAATTGTTGAAAAGTCGGTCTGGCAAAGAGGTATGTGGATAGACCTTCCTGAGTGAGCATAAAATAAGAAAATCATTGTGTCCCACATGAATGCTCACCAGAAAGTGACTTCAGGAGAGAAAGATTAAAATAATCAAGTGGATAAAAAGACCAGGTCCATGGATAGCAGTCAGTTTCTTTCCCAAGCCACTCCTGTCATTGTCCAACGTGCTCATGAACAAAGTGGTCATGGTGGTAGGGATGGAGGTAATGCATGGACTCAGAAACATGAACTTCCCCTCACCAAGGCCAACATAGCTACAACCACTCCTGAGGGTCCAATCTGCTAGCAACAGAGATCTCCACAGAGCCTTCAATATAGCACCATTCCATAAGATGATCAACCTGCTACCTCACAGCAGGTTGGGTTATATTGGACTATTTCCATCATGGAAGGGGCAGCATTTTTTAAAAAGTTGGAATATATACATACTCTGTATATGCTTTTGCCTTCCCTGTGTGGAAGGATTCTTTCAAAACTACCTACCATGTACTTACCCAAAGCCTTTTCCAATAGCATGGTATTCCACCTAGCATTAATTCTGATCAAGGATTCCATTTCATAGAAAATGATGTATGGAATTGGACACATGCTTATGAAATTCACATCTTAGTCTGTTCCCCATCATTCTGAAGCAGCTGGATTGATAGGACAATGGAATGGACTTTTAAAGACTCCATTAAGGTGCTAAATAGGTGGCAATACCTTGCAGAGTTGGGGCAATGTTTTCCAGGAAGCTGTGTATGCTTTAAATCAGCATCCACTCTATGGTGCTGTTTCTCACATAGCCAGGACTAGTGTTTCCAGGAATCAAAGGGGGGGAGAGGGGAGAATGGGAGTGGCACCACTCACTAATACCCCTAGTGATCTACTAGGAAAATTTTTGCTTCCTGCCCCTGAACCTTAAGCTCTGTTGATCTAAAGTTCTTAATTCAAAAAGGAGTGCTTGCACCAGGGAACATAACAATGATTATATTGGACTGGAAGTTAAGACTGCCACCTGACCATTTTGGGCTCTTCATGACTCTGAATCAACAGGAGAGAAAGGAAATATTGTACTGGCTGGGGTGACTGATCACGACTATCAAGGGACAATAAGACTTTACCTATACAATGGAGGAAAAGAAGAGTTTTCCAAGAATACATGAGATGCCCTAGGGTATCTTTTATTACTACCAACCTCTATGATTAAAGTCAAACAACAAATCTATCCAGTCAGAAATAACAATGGCCCAGAAACTTCAAGAGTGAAAGTTTGGGTTACCCCACCAGGCAAAGAACCAAGTGCTTGCTGAGGGTAAAGGAAACATAGAATGAGTAGTGGAAGAAGATAGTGATAAATATGAACTTTAACCATGTGACAAGTTAATGAAACAAGGACTGTAATAGTCATGGATATTTCTTCCTTGTTTTGTTTTATTTTTGTACATATACATAAAATGAATATCTTTTTCTTCCTGGTCCTTTCCTCTTATTATATGGCATAAACTGTATTAGTTTCACGTCATTTAAGGATGCCAGGTTTAAGAGTGGATATTACCCAAGGACTTGCACCCTCTTCTGGAGGGATTTCATGCATTTCTGCTTGTACACAGGGTAGTTGGTTATTGTTAGGAGGAAAATTATGTCTGTTATTGTTTTTATTTAGAGATTAAGTATGGTTTTAGGTGATGCGTATGGCTGTCAAGTTGACAAGATATGGAATGTGAGGGTTAGGCTGTTGTGTCCACTTGGCCAGTTAATGGTGCCCAGGTGTTGGTCAAGGAACCACTGGGGTAATTTTAATACGAGGACATTTCATGGACTTTGTTCACCAGTTTTTTGCATATATGGCTGATTAGATCTACATTCAATTGAGGAGTTTGCCATCACCAATGACTGATGTCTCATCCAATTAGTTGGAGACCTTAAAAGGAGAAGCAATTTCAGCATTCAGAATGCTAGAATTCCCATCTCTATTACAGAAAGCCAGCATCTCCAGGGAAACTCTCAGGAAATTTCATTGGAATTGTGGCTTGCAGCCTGCCCTACGTCTTTAGACTTGTGTATCCGCATGGTTGTGTGAGACAATTTTATAAAATCTCATACTATGTACAGATACCTCTTATAAGCTCTGTTTCTCTTGAGAACCTTAACTAATACTTTATTAATGTTAGAAATATCACTGATTTTGTGTATTGTTATTTTGCCCTCATTTGCAGAATTAGTTATTAGATCTTAGTGTTGTTGGGGATTTTTCAGAATTTTCTGTATAGGATAATGCCATCTGCAATCAGGGAAAATTTTACTATTTCCTTTCCAATTTGGACACCTTTTATTTTATTTTTTTTCTTGCCAAATTACTCTGGCTAGAAAGCTCATTTCAATGTTGAATAATACTTGTGAAAGTGGTCATCCTTGTCTTGCCCTTGAATATGAAGTTAGCTATGAGATTTTCATATATGACCTTTATCATTTTGAGTTAATTTCCTAATATTCCAAGACTTTTCAGTTTTTACAGGAAAGGTGTTGGATTTATATAAATATTTTTTGTTTCCTGAATCAATTTAGATGGTTATGTTTTAATTTTATTTTTTATGATTTTTTAACTTCATTTTATTAATGAGGTGCATTACATCAATTGATTTTCTAATATTGAACCACCTTTGAATACTTGGAATAAATCTCACCTGGTCATGGTGTATAATTCTATTTACATGCTCTTGAAGTTTGTTTGTTAGAGTTTTGTGAGTATTCATTTATAAATATTCATATTATTGTGATAGCTTTATCTAGCTTTTGTATTACTGTGATGGTACTCAGTAGAATAAGTTAGGAAATTGTTTAGTATGGCAAAGGGCTTCCAATGCAAAGTACCAGAAATGGGTTGGCTATTAAAAGGATTTATTTGTGGCAAAACTTACAATTCCTAGGCTGTGAAGGTACAAATTGAGGCACTATCAGAGATGCTTTCTACCCAGTCAGCTGTGACATTTTGAAAGAAGATGGCCACAAATCTCTGCCAAGATTTTAGCTCTGCTGAGGGCAACCAAGCACAGGGCTTATCTCTTTCCAGACCTCATATACAGGTCTTGGATGTTTCAACCCTCTTTATGAGTTCAGCTGTATGCTATCAGGTATATAGCAGGTCTCATCTCCTTTTAAGCTACTCCATGTGTCCAGCATCTTGGGGCCTTATGTTTCAGTGATCCTCTAGTCCTCTCCCAAAAGTAAGGATTAAATATGGCAGCTTTCTTCTCCAGTGTCTGTCTATCTGCATTTCTGTTTATACCAGACCTAGCAATGGGCAGGAGACTCAACTTGAGTCATAACTCACTAACATAGTCCAATCAGTAGCACTAAAGAGCTCTTATCAAGTAATCTAATCAAAGGGACCTCAAACTAATTTAATCCAAACAAATAGTATCCCAACCATAGGAGTAGATTAATCTAAAAGCAAACTCTTTCCTTTTTTGGGATTTCTAAAATAAACTCTAACCTACACAAAAGTGTTCCATCTGGTTCAATTTTGTGGAGGATTGCTGTTTTTGGAATGTTGTTACAATTCACCAGTAACTATCTGGGCTTGTGATTTTTTGGTTGTGATATTTTGGTTACTGATTTGATCTCTATTGGTAGAGATCTATTTCTTCATGAGTCAGTATATATAGTTTATATGTTTTGGGAATTTATTCATTCCATCTAGTTTGTCTATTTTTTTGGAACACAATTGATCATGGTATCTAATTATACTCCATTTTATTTCTGTGCAGTTGATGTTTAATGTCCCTCCTTTTACGTTTGATTTTAGTGACTTTTGTCCTCTTTCTTTTTGTCTTTGTTAGGCTAACTACAGTCAAGTTGATCTTATTGATCTTTACAAAGTAACAGCCTTTGGTTTCATTGAACTTCTCAATGGTGTTTTAGTCTCTATTTCATTTATCTCCACTATTGTCTTTGTTATTTCCTTCCAATTGCTATGCTAGGCTTATTATGTTCTTCTGCTTTTAGTATCTTAAGTTGTGAGGTTGAATCTCATAGTGTAGATTTTTCTTCTTTTATTGTCTTTTATTGTTGTAAGAATTCAGTGGTATAAATTTCTCTCTCACTACTGCTTTTGCTTCATCTATAAGATTTGGTATCTTTTGCCTTTGTGATTTCTTCTTTGACGCATTGAATGTTTAAGAGTGTACTTTTACTTTTCACATATTGATTTTTGCAGTTATCCCTCTGGTATTGATATCTTACATCATTTCAACGTTTTCATAGAATATTCCTTGTATACGTTCAATTTTGTTAAATTTATTAAATCTTGTGACTTAGAATATGGTCTATTTTGTAGAATAAACCATGTGCATTAGAGAAGAATGTGAATTCTGATACGATTCTACATATATCTCTTAGCTCTAGATTTTTTGTAGTATCACTCTGGTCTTCCATTTTCTTATCAATTTTCTACTTAAATGTTTTATACATTATTAAATGTTCTGTATTAATGTCTATTATTAGATTCTAGATCCATCTATCTCAGTTTCAAAAGTGTCAATATTTGTTTCATTCCTGTGGGTTTTTGCTGTTTCAGTGCATATATACTTATAACTATTATGTATTTTTGTTGACTTGACTTCATATATCTTCATATAGTGTACCCATTTGTCCCTTTAAACAGTTTTCAACATCATGATTATTTTATCTATTGGTATAGCTATTTCAGCCTACTTTTGATTACTATTTGCAAGGAATATTTTTTCCACCCTTTCAAATTCAAACAACATGTGTCTTTGAATTAAAGTTGAGTTTCTTGTAGAAAGCATGTATATAGTATTAACCATTGTCCAATGTTTGCATTTTGATGTAGAATAGTCAATTTTTTTTTACAGTGAGATTAATTAAAACTTCTACATACATTAACCATCAGTACACCTTCTCAGCCTTCCTCTTATCTACTAATAAACCTATACCCTAAGTTTTAAATCCATGTGTTTATTTGTATTTAGTTCATATTAGTTAGACCAGGCAATATTTGTCCTTTTGTGTCTGCTTTATTTCACTTAGCATAATGTCTTTGAGATTCATCCATGTTATCATATGAGTCCCAATTTCATTTCTTCTTACTGCAGCATAGTATCCTATCATATGTATATACCACATTATGATCATCCATTCATTGGTTGCTGGACACTTGGGTTGTTTCCATGTTTTAGCAATTGTGAACAATGCCACTATGAAATTTGTGTGCAAATGTCTGTTCACGTCAGTTTCAGTTCTTCTGGATGTATTTCTAGCAGAGAAATTGCTGGATCATATGGCAATTCTGTATTTAGCTTCTTGAGGAATTGTCAAACTGTCTTCCACAGAGGGTGCACCATTTTACAACACCACCAACAGTGAAGGAGCTTTCCTACTTCTCTACATCCTCTCCAGAACTTATTGTTTTCTGTTTTGTTTTTTTTTTAAATAATAGTATTATATGAGGTGTGAGATTATATTTCATTGTTGTTTTGATTTGCACTTCCCTAATATCTAATGATAGTGAACATTTTTCATGTGGTTTTTGGCTATTTGGTTTTCCTTTTTGGAGAGATGTCTATTTAAGTCTTTTGCCCATTTTTTAAATTGGATTGATTACACCTTTATTGTTGATTTGTATGATCTCTTTATGTAGCATGGAAATCAAACCCTTATCGGATATGTGGTTTCCAAATATTTTCTCTCATTTAGTGGTCTGCCTTTTCACCTTCTTGATGAAGTCCTTTGAATCACAAAAACATTTAAGTTTGAGGAAGTCCCATTTATCCATGTTTTCTTTTGTTGCTTATGCTTTCTGTACAAGATTAAAGAATCCAGCACCTACCACCAGATCTTAAAAATGTTTTCCTACATTTTCTTCTAGGAGCTTTATCGTTCTACCTTTTGTATTTAGGTTTTGATCCATTTTGAGTTAATTTTTTTATAAGGTGTGAGATAGGTGTCCTTTTTCTTTCTTTTGGCTATGGATATACTGTTCACCCAGCAAAACTTGTTGAGTAAACTATTCTGAAGCCATCCAGGTGGGTTTGACCATTTTGTCACGAATCACTTACCCATAGATATCATATGTAATTTTTCCTAAGTCACCTGTCATTCTTTCACATCAATTACTAAAAAGTTATCACACCTAAAACCTTAGAGAAATTACTGACTTCCACCAAGCATATTTCATTGATTGGCTGTATAAGCCAGATGAAATTTTTGGTCTTCTTCCTTGTCACTGAATTTTTCTTACTATCTTTAATGTTACATTCTGGAAACCTTTTCAGTACCCAGTTGTTATGTTCATGAGACTCTACTGTGCCTTATCACTGGGTCTGCATGATTGGCTTTACTGAATCCTTTGTTAATGTTCTCTATATGAACAGTTCACATTTCTGTAACTCCAATGTAATCTACCATATTTTCTGTGACTTTACCCCATTTTTTGCCCTGTCCTGCAATGACGCTTGTGACACTGAAATCATATCCATTCATTTCATTTAAATGTTATGGTGCCTCCTCACAATCTCTGTGTCCTTCAGGTCCATTCTTTCCTGTATTCTGTAAATTAATTCCACTTCAGGAAATCCAAAGTCTTCTCTAAATGTGCCTCACACCTCGTAGGAGTTACTGTCTTTTAAGGCATTACAATTTTTAAATATTTAAAAAACAAAGAAGTCATACTTCTTGGGAAAGGACCAAGTGGCCTCTGTGTTTTATACTATGGTGATCCCCATGCTGAATCCACTTGTTTATTGTCTTAAGAATAAAGAGTTGAAAAATGCTTTCATTAGAGTCAGGCAGAAGGGAAAGGGCTCTAGGCAATTGAAAAAGCATTAATGCTGAACATTTAAATAAATCTTTTCTTTTCCTGTTTGGGAATTTATTCTCCATATCCAGTAGCATCCTTTAATTAGATTCAATTTCTTTTGAACCATCCTCTATTTGAGCACATATTATCTGGAACATTTCCAGGAATATGTTTTTAGAAATCCACATAGAAATTGGAAGCCATGAAATCTGTGTTAAACCAATGGTTTAAATGTATATGTTTTAAGGACAACTCATGTACAACAACAACAAAAAATGTGTTGTTATCCTAATTTTGTCATAGATATCCCCATGCATATTAAAATTTCAATGAATTTTATTGTGAAAAGCACTTTCAGAAGTCATTTACTCTGTGGAGGAGAAAAGGTGCAGTTTAAAAGAGTACTGCTTTGAATAAAAAATCCAGTTTAGATTCTAGATCTACCATTTATTTAGCAGTATATCCCTTAGTAAGACAGTGAAATTTTAAATCTAGTATCTTCATCTATAC
Organism: Tolypeutes matacus; assembly: GCA_026826555.1. Taxonomy (NCBI): domain Eukaryota; kingdom Metazoa; phylum Chordata; class Mammalia; order Cingulata; family Chlamyphoridae; genus Tolypeutes; species Tolypeutes matacus. Next base: position 250,401 of record JAKSZT010002772.1, read on the forward strand.
AAAAGAAATAATTCTAAATCCACACAGTCTAAAAGATCAAATTAGATGATGGCTAGAAATAATTTAATGCAGTACTAATAAATTTTGACCCGGATCATCAGATGCTTATATGCTTGCATATATTAAGTACACAATAGCTTTTGTTATGAAAATGTACACTGGTGTTTTATAAATATTTTGGCTGATATTATTCATTAAAATCAAATAGCTTACAGCTAAGTGAAATATTGTGATAGAATTAAGTTATAGAGAAAATTATATGTTAACATTGAGGTAAGTGTGGTAAAAATTTAAAATTATTAAAGAAAATAGAAAAATCCTAACCATTTTTAAGGGATTTTCATGGTCTTATAGAATAAAAACTTATGTATATGTATGTATATATTTCATATATGTACTTTTTGTCACTTTCTGTTGCTGATGAACCTAAATACATTAAGTTAAATATATGCATGCTATTTTACATCTTATGTGTCAACCCACTAGCCATTTCAAAACCCTACCATTTTGTGATTCATCAATAAGCTTCAGTAATTATTATTTCTTTGTTTGATTTTAGTATGATTAAAATATCATTTCATTTTTCTTGATTTCTGTACATTTAAGTTCTTTAAAAAGTTTGAGTTAAATGATTGGTTCATTTGTTTTAAGAATTTTAATAAGTGTCACAAAGCTAATAATTGATCAAGGGTCCAAATTTTGTGACATCTCATAAATTTTATTCAGGTAGATTGTTAATATTTCCTTTTAAAATGCGTCTACATAACCTGGAATTACAATTTTAATTTTCTCTACCACTCAACATATATTGAGAAAATATGTTTTCTCCATTGTTCTATATTTGATTATTTGTATTTAAACTTAAGCAATGGTTATTAAACATATTTTTCCCTTCAAGAGATTTTTATTCTTTGAACTTATATTAAGGTTTTCTTTGTTGAATTATATTTGTTTATATTCTTAAATGATTTTTGAGATATTAAAATATATTTAAGTGGCCACTGGCTCCACCTCATTGTTATAATTTCTTCTATTGCTAGAATCACCATATGTGAACAACAGAATACCATCAAGTCCACTCTAGTCCAGAGTTCTTCCCCTAATCCTGAGGGGACTGGGATGGTGATGCCCAGTCCACCTCCAAGTGAGAGAGAGCTTATATCCCATGGATATGGTGGGTGGGATGATCCTGCCTGCAGATGCAGGCCCTCTCCATTCCCTGGGATGGCCATTGCCCATCGTTGTCTCCTTGCCAGGTGACTTGGATGAGTCCATTGAGCTGTAGGGTAGGAATTGCAGCTCCACCGAGATTCCATGCACACCTGGCACATAGGTAGGCCAGAGGCTCCAGTCTCTGGAAGTATACCTATAAACTTCAGCATCACATATAGGTTTGAATAGAAGGGACTGATTAACCATGTGCAGGGAGGACTTATTTGAGTCCAATTCTGTCACTCTCAGGAGCACAGATTCCAAAATAGAGCCCACTGATACTTTTGGGGCAGGGAGGGGACGAGCAGTTGAAATACAGGCGCATCTTTGGGATTTGGAGGTTGTCCTAAGTACCGTTGTGGCAACGGATGTAGGCCATTTTAAATCAGCACACACCACTCAGAACTGTGTGGGAGAGAGTGTGGTCTACGGTGTGAACTGTGGTCTATGGATGGTGGCAAGGCCCCAGGATGTGTAAGTCCATTGAGGGTGGTGGGCCACACTTGTGGGAGATGTTTGTGTGGGATGTGGTGGGAGGTGTGGGAGGTGGGCAACATGGGAATCCCAGTGGGTTCTGTGTAATATTTTGGGTAATCTAAGCACCTCTTAAAATATATTTATATATATATATATATATAAATAACATTTTTGTAAGCAAATGCACATATATGCATATATATTTATATATCATTTTGCAAATGTTGGTATGCATTGTGAAAATTTTGATTTTTACCCACAATAATATATATATATATATTCAAAATTGTTATAGAATGAAAATTTTAATGATTAATGAATATTCATTACTGTTTATTAATTTATTCTAATAATTAAGATATGTATTATTTTCCTCTACATTCCTCTACATTTATGAAAATGTTTAACTTATATACAATATCTATATAAATTACTGTATTAGATTTAATTTTGCTCTGTACTCTATTTTATATAATTTATATTGATTGCAATAAATATTAGCTGTGTTTTTGTTAAGCATTTATTTTTTAGTAGTATACTATTTAAACTAATATCTCATTTTGTACATGCATTGTGTTCTTTGTTATATTTTTAGGTCTCTTACACTCTCTGCTTTTTTTTAAGAACTGTGCTGGCCTTGCATTTATTTATGTACATTTTTATGACTTAGGAAATGTATCTTGTTGGTTTGTGTTGGCAATTATGCACAACTGATTTTCTAATATTTCATAAAGTAATTCAGGAAATGCTTCTTTTTTATTAAAATTAGATGAAACTATCTTCTTATAATATATTCTAGAAAGCATTTATGATGCTGTTAAATAAATGAAACATAAGCCTTTTGAAATGTGAAAATACTACAATATTTACAATTCCTTCTACTTTTCTTAATTCAGTACATATTATATTTTATGTAAGACATAGTCTGAAGTATTTTTGACTAAATTCATTTGTGCATGATAGTATTTCAATATTCTCAATATCGTGAAAATTTTACTACTTAAAAACAATAAAGAATATAAGACTGGCCTAGAGCATGGCAAAATATAAGAATAGTTTTTATTTGCAAATGATTTAGGTTATGTAATATTGGTAAAAACAGATTTTATTTACTGAACACCTACTGAGTTCCAAGCAATATTCAAAGGTCTTTTGGTATACAAATATTATAGTTCATCTTTACAAGGTAACACTTAGGTAGATACTAGCAACATCTAAAATTTAAGCTCAGGTAAAGGAAAGCTATCCTCCTTCTTCAGGCAAAGACTTAACGCTTATCCTGGTATTTGCTCTTTGTCACATACCTCACAAAGAGTCCATGAGCATATTATATTGATTCTCTGTGCAGAATAAATTTAGAGTGTGAATATTTCTCAAAATCTATTCTGCTACTACCCTGACCAAAAGAACCATCATCTCAGTCTTTAAATTATTGCTATGTGTTCTAGGCTGTCTTCCTGTTTTCTGCTTTATACACTTTTAGTCTAACCTTAACTTAGAGGCCAGAGTGATGCTTTGCTCAAATGTGGCCTCTCTAAGCCAAAACTCAGCATATAAATGAATTACCTTCCCTTCAGCATGGGACATGACTCCTTTAGCTTCCCTAGCACCAAAGGATTAATACCAAGAACCAACTAGCAATGCAACTGGAAAAAGTCATTGACCAAAAGGGGGAAAGGGTAAAGACAACTGAGTTTTTAAGACTAAAAGACTTCAGACTGAGTAGGGAGGTCAGTTCTAAGATTAAACTTAAGCACCTCTCAGCAGGAACTCATTGACTGCCAAAATAAATATTACCTCAAATAGCAGGGCTCCTGAGGTCTCTGGAGACATCCAGACACTATAGGCAAGGCAGACAGCTCAGGAATTTGGCACCTTGCCAGTGGGCCCTGCTTTGGAATTTACATTACCCAGTATCATAGAGTTTGACTCAATTGTGTTTTCCCTACACATGGATTTGCTGCCCCTCTATTTGAACCTATAGTTAGTACTAGAGTTGATAGGTATATGTCCAAGAGACTTAAACCTTTGAGCTGTCTATGAGCCAGGTGGGCCCTGAATCTCAAAAGACTTACAACACTTACCCTCCAATTCATTGAACTGACCCAGGACAACTAACAAGGAGATGATGACTGACAATGACCATCCCAAGCATCAGAGAAAGTCTGGAACTGCAAGCAAGAAAATCTCATCCATCTGCCCCATGGGTTCTAAGCCCCCTTTCACTTAGAGATGAGTGGGCATTACCATCACAGAATCTTCAGGATTGGAGAATGGACAATGGACTAGAGTAGACTTATAGTTGTTCTACTGTAGACTTGTTATGATCCTAGCAATGGAAGAACTTTCTCATGAATGTGGAGGCAGTGGCCACTGGAAGTTCTGAGAGGAGGCAGAGGGAAAAATAGATGTAATTTGGGGGCATTTTCGAGGCTTGGGAATTATCCTGAATGACATTGCAATGACAATCTTGTATATCTTGTAATAACTTGCAAAAATGTGTGTAAATGTGTGTAAACTACAATGTAAACTATAACCATCATTTAGGGGCAATGCTCCAAGATGTGTTCAATTGTGGCAATTGTATCACACTAATGAAGGCTGTTGTAGTTGTGGGAAAATATGGGAAGGCTAGGGAGCGGAACATAGGGAATCCCCTACAGTTTTTGTGTAACATTTATGTAATCTAAGTTTCTTTAAAAAAAATTAAAAAGTGTATTTTAAAAATATCTGTAAAAAACATAGATTGTATCATGTCACTTTTGTTCACAAAACCTAGAAGAGTTCCCATCACATTAAGATTAAAAATCAAAATTCTTAGAGTCTACCGGCCCAACATGATCTTGCCGCCAATTCTTCTATCACACTCACTCTGGAGTGGCCACAGCTTCCACCATTCCCTAAACATATTAGATCTGCTGCCACCTGAAATAATTTCACTTGTTTCTTCTTCCTCAAATTCCCTTCCCTTCAATAACTGCATGGGTCTTTTCTCATTCTTTTCCTCTTAAGACCATCACTCACACCGTATGTAAAATCACACATGCTCCATTCCTCATCAATACTGCATTTGTTTTCCATAGCAGTTATCCCCATTTAACATTCTATATATATTGCTTGGGCTCTTGTTTATACTCTGTTTGCTTCTACATTGAAAGCACTATGACTATAAGATTTTTGCCAAATTTATTCAATGCTGTAACCCTGGCACAAAAAAAGAGTACCTCAATAAATGTATTCGAAGGGCTGTATTTTACAGATGATGAAACTGGAGCACAGATGTTTCATAGCTTGCTCATGGGCAGGCAACAGGTTAAAGGACAAACTCAACTTAGAATCCAAACATACTGATTTTATAGAGTTCACATTCTTCATCACCAGTTTATCATATGACATTTTTTTCTACAAAATTATAATACTCTTATCAGAGTTGAAGCCATATAATACAATACTTTATTACATTAAGCAATATTAACAAATACAGGGATTTTTCTGAGAGGGATATTTTGTTAGCAGACTTCACAAGAGTTGCTAATGGAAGACAGTGTAGTTTTACCTTCATAATTGAATACTTATCTTTTTTTTTTTCTCTGAGTTTGATGAATCTTGATGTGTTTTATGGTTGGTTGACTTGCTTTTGTGCTTATCCTTCCTGAGGGGTTGCTCACATCTGTGACTCTATGATTTGATATCTTTCCTTAATTTTGGAAAAGCCTTGGCCATTATTTCCTTAAATATTTCTTCAAAGCCATTCCCTCTCTATTCTTGTTGCTGACCTCAAACTATATGAGTAATAGCATCCTTGATATTATCCAACAGCTCTTGGATGTTTTTTTCTCTCTTTTTGTTTTAACATTCTTTCTGTTTGGAAAATTTCCTATTGGCTTATCTTGTTGACATAGTTTTGTTTCTGATATTATGTTTGCCTATGTGTGCTTTTTAAAATTATTTTATTTTTAGCCTTTCATTAAACTCTACCTTAAGTTATTCATCTCTGATGGTATTCTGCATATATCTGTGTGTGATATTTATCTTCTCAATTAAAAATTTTAAGCTAGCAATTGTCACTGCTCTTTAGTCAAAGACCACTAGAATTAGTCTATGTTTAAGCAAGTTAGCTTTATTAATCAATACACTGAGGAAGAACACATGCCATGAGTAAATGTGCAGTTTCTATGTAAGAGGCTGTTAGAAGGAACCTATGATAGCCCTGGTTGGATAATTAAGGTAAGGATATAAGGAAGAAAATTCTGTCATGGTTTGGTTGCTCTCAGAATGCAGGAGCAGTTCTATGATTCAGTAGTACAATAACTCTTAAGTACTGTTAGGGCAAACTAAAGCAAGAATAAAGATTTAATTGGCAAAGTGATAGCAGTCCCTCATTTGGTTAGAGAGGAAGGTATTTGTTTTTCGTGGATTGAAAGGTGACCTTGTCTGAACAGCTCCCTCAATCATCCTCAATCCTTCTCATGAACATTTAGTAGAGATAGAAGAGAAAACTGAGAGTAAATAGAAACCTCTGGTTTCTAGGTTTCACTTCTTTTTCCATCTGGCACTCTAGCCCACACTAGGTTTTACCAATTTTTTATGATTTAGCTGATTTCTTATTACCTGCTTATATGATGACCAACTCATTCTTTCGCCATCTAAGTTGAAAAGGTTCATTTCTCCCATCTACTTTTCAAGGATTGGGAACCTCTTTGGAATTTAAGTTACTTGGATGGTTGCAACCTCAAATCTCTGACGGATTCATGAAAATATATATATATTTTTTAGATTATCTGGCTTTTTAAAAACTGTTAGAGTTGGAGCAATGTTTTATGCAGATTTCTACATCCTAAATAGAAGTGGATTTTCTGCAATCCCTTTAAATTTTTATCTAGTGTGGGTGCTTCATATATCTCCTTTCTGTATACCTTTTCACTTGCCAGTATAATATCTTTCAGGGGTACTAGTTTTGTGCCTTGAAAATGTAATAGAATCTCAGATTCATTATAGATATAACTGATTTCATTCACTTTGCTTTGTCAATTGTTCTTCTTCACCCACTTCCTCTTTTTTCTTCTCCTTTTTTCTCCTCTTTGTTCCTTTTCTACATGTACATCTACTTCCAGGTCTATGTCTACTCTTCCTTTTCCTCCCCATCCTTACCCATTCCCATTTTTTCTCTTTCTGCTTGTACTTCGATTTTTGTTTTCTTCATCTTACTGATTATCCAGGACAAAAAAAACCCTGCAAATTCTCTATATATTAACTATCTGAGTGATTTGAGAAATCTAGTGAGAACAGTTATACCCTAACTTAAAAAAAAAAAAAAACGTGTTTTTTTTTCCTCTTATTTCTACCACTCATTTAACGAAGACCTTCATTACTTCAAAAAAGATATGATTAGGAGGCCTGATAATCAGTGGACAAAAAGAAAAGATAACTTTGTTCTTTCATTATATATATTAAAGTACTTAAAAATAGGGACTCTCTAGTCTGGAAAATTAATTTTGAATGTTGGTATCACTCATATAAATGAAGTGGCTTTAAGCAAATTACTTGAAGATTATATGCCTCTGCTTTCTCACCTGTGAGCTGGATGATGATAGGTAATATTAGACTCACCTTTTGATGTGTTATAAGAATATAATACATTAGTATACATAAAACATGTCCAGTAACTATTAAGCTGCATAGAAGTGTTTATTATTGTTATTAACTATAACTTATTTCTTGACTGGCAATTCATTAAACATATATATTTTCTGAGTAAATTATATGTTCAAGGAACTACATTGTGCCCAGGGGATCCAACTGGGTGGACAAATACCAAGTTAAAGCAATTACAATTTCAATGTAGCAGTAGGTCTAGATAGTAATCAAACTTTCATATCAACAAATATTAAAATATGACTGTGCTAAATGATTAAACAGAGCAAGAAAATGGGAGCAAAGAAAGTCATAGAATTCTTTATTGATGGACAGGTCATTCAGCTGAGATATGAAGAGTGAGAAGTTAGTTACCTGGGAATGAAATATGCATTTTTCCTTATTTACTTGATGAATAGTAAATCATGGAATTGTTTAATACAAACATCGTGTTTCTACCTTGCTAGAGGAAATTTGTGCAAATTTCATGCAGATTAGTTTTATATCAATCTGTCTAATTTGTTGACTGAATTATTGGTCAGATATTGATAGGCATAAACGAATACATTCTTGGTCCTAGTGCTAACTTCTTCCTTTCCTATAGAAACATGAATTTAGTTAATTTGAAAGAGCAACTAAACTGATAAACAAGGGTACAACCATGACTAATACTTTACTTTAATAAGTTGAAGATCTGATTTGAAAAGAAACAGCTAGAAAATGGTCCTGGAGTCCTGAAAACATTTTAATATTTGTAAGAGATGGGTATTTGGAAAGAATTTTGAATTAGTTTATTCTTTAATAGAGAAAAACACCTCAAAAATCATAATAAAGTAAATTTCAAGAAGCTGTGGTTTCAAATAGCATAATTTCTTTATAAGATATGATAGTCACATTACACTCAAGGATTGTCTCTGAAAATTTGTTTTTAAGAGGACTTTTGAGTACAGATTAAAACAAACATGTGTTTGTTCCAATAAAGATATATGAGGGTTTTTTTGCATAACTGATTAGAAAATGTTGTACTGAAAGTTATTTAATTAGATCTCAAATTCAGACTTAAGAATTATCTCTTTGATGACCTTGTTTTCATGGGATTGCTATGGTAGACTCACAAGACAACTGTCCATGCTAGGAAAAAAGTAAATTTTATTGAAATAAAAGGTAAATTTCCACACCTAATGTCCTTCCAAAAAATAATCATAGAAAAAATAAATAAACAAAGAAGAACTAAAAAGACTGAATTGGAGTAATGGGAGGTGATTTGGGGAGTTGCTCATTGTGTGAAAACTCTGAGGAGTGATAACAAAGGAAAGTTCATTTCTAAAACATAGAGGGAAGAGGCACAGTTAGGAAATGAGCTAGAATCTGTATCAAAGGAACTCCCAAAGATAGGCTATCTAGCATTACAGATCTTGTTCCATCTGCAAATAGCATTTTGTTTAAAGTTATTCTTTAAACTATATTTTATTTTTCCTGAACCTTAATTTTACACTTAATAAATATTACCATATTTTGCAATATAATTTTGGGTGTTTCACAATGGATTGAATTAATTTCTGTAATTGAGCAGTAAGAAGGAAATATTGGAATATTGGAATATTGGAATATTGAAATATTGGAATATTTATCATGCTGAACCAAATAGTACAAAAGGCATATCTAGACAGCTAGAGGAATCTGAGAATGAAAGAGCATGTGGAGCAAGGGAAGCAACATTAGGAAGTCCAGAATGGGAAATTAACTTCAGGAGTGCTGAGGATTTACTAAAACAATTTGAGATTATACCAAGCCATTATCTCCCGAGGACATCTTCTATGATTATAGTAAGTGAAAATAAAATTACACAAAGACTAACAATGTCAATATAAATTAATCAATGAATATTTAATATGATAAGTTTTGAACATAATCGTAGGCATACAGATCACTCAATGTTGCACTGGAAGACATATTAATGCATTCTTTGGGAATAATCTAACATATGCAAGCACTACTAATTGAAAATAAGACATTTTTTCCCTTAATTTCTGACCATAGAGGAATGGATTGATATCTAACATTCTTTTAAGTTTTACTTAGTGGTAAAATCGGATTTTACTCATGAACCAATTTCTTTGAAAAATTTTTTTCATTGCCTCTTTAACATCTTTGTTCCTTAAACTGTAGATGATGGGATTCAGCATGGGAATCAAAATAGTGTAAAATATAGACACAATCATATCATGTTCCAAAGCATAGGTAGAACTTGGTCTCACATACATGAAAAGGATTGTTCCATGAAAAATTGACACTCCAGTTAGGTGCGAGCCACAGGTGGAAAAGAATTTCTGCCTCCCTTCAGCAGAACGCATCTTCAGAATGGCCATTAGAATAAAAGCATAGGAGATCAAGACAATTAGTATATTGGTTATCTCAATAAAGCCCACAACATAGAAGAGCAGAAGCTGGTTGATGTGAGTGTCAGAACAAGAAATAGCAAGGAGTGGAGGAATGTCACAAAAAACATGTCTAATTTCATTGGATGCACAGTAGGATAGTCTAAAAGTGGCCACTGTCTGTATAGTACCATCCAAAATGCCACCAAAATAAGAAGCAATGATGAGTGGCACATAAACACGGGAAGACATGTTAACTGAATAAAGAAGTGGGTTGTAGATAGCTACATAACGATCATAAGCCATAGCAGCCAAGAGAAAACTCTCTGTAGTCCCCAAACTAACAAAGAGAAACATCTGTGTTGCACATCCAAGAAATGAAATGGATTTATTCTCTACTAGGAAATTAACCAACATTTTGGGGGTGATAACTGAAGAATAACAGGCATCCAAAAGTGACAACACACTCAGAAAATAGTACATGGGTGTGTGGAGCCGGGAATCCCCAATGACCAATACAACCAGTCCCAAATTTCCTAACAGAGTAAAGAAATAAATTGCTAAAAATATTAAAAATAGTAAAACTTGCAACTGAAAATCAGCCCTGAAGCCCATCAACATAAACGTAGTGACTTCAGTCACATTCTTTAACTGAATATTGTATGTATCCAAATCAGATGGCAACCCTGACATTTCTGGTTCTATTTATAGTCCTCAAGGCACTAGCCTGTGAAAATTGAGTCCCCTCAATTATATCTTCATCTTTGTTTCTTGAAAGGGCATCATGAAATCCTAGGCATTGATGTGATCAGCAATGACAAAGAAGTTGTGCCCAAGTGGATGAATTCCCCTATGCAAATTAAAGGGAAATATTGTATCATACATTTGTTGGCTAAAGTAGTCTTTTTAAAAATCTGCCAATTTAAATATTTATTTTACTATTTTCTTTCCAATCAGTTTTCTATGTCTTGCTCTTATATTGCTTTATCTTTCAATTTACAAACACAAATGAATATTGGGATTTTTTAATCCAAAAATATTATAGTAGAAAGCACAAATTTGAGTAGTAGTCGTATATTTTCTATAAAATGCATTTAGTTAATGATTGTAATCACAAAATGTGAGCACATTCACAACACAATATTGTATTAAATATTTAAAATGAAGCAGGTGTGAAAATTATGTAATTTAAAAATATTTCCAGATTGGGATAAATTAGACTCACATTTCATCTTGTCTTACAGGAAAGCACATCATACCAAATGATTTTATGGTCTTTCCTGGCAATGATGTTGTTCCATTACTCCTTCAGGAATACTAGTGAACAGCGTAGCAGACATTTCTGGAGGTAGGTGTTCTCTGTTTGCCAATAAAAGCAGTGAAATATCCTTTTTATTTTATGTATCTTTCTTGAAATGCATTTCAATAAATTGCCCATTTTGGTTTTTCAGCTTGTTGTACCATCACTATTTTCAAATTTTAACTTAATGACAATATATGTTGTTTCATTCTTCATATGTTCATTATACTTGCGAAGTCCTTAGATGGATTTTTTTAGACTTATATTTGTCAAAATATATAAGGCCATTTCATTTCATTACTATTTTATATTTTCTTATATATTCTCTGAAATCATAATGAAATAAATATCACCCAATGCTTACTAATAAGATTATTTAAGTTACTACAGAAAAAAATAAATTATGAAATTTGCCATAATTAATATTTGATTTCTGATATTCTGGCATATGCCATCAGACTCTTTCTCACTCAGTGGAGTGTGAAGAAAAAAAAAGTAAAAATTTCCTATATATGAACTGCAAGCCTTAGTGATTGAACAGATTGAATCCAAGATTTATAATTAGTTTTCAGCATTGTAACTTTTAATTCCTTCAAAATAGACCAAGGTGTTTGAACTATTCCTTGTTCATTGGACCTGGTATTTTCCACAGTTTAAATAAGTAATGTATTTGTCACGCATTGGATTAGGCTACTTTAAGTGACCTACAAAATGATTTATATCCATAATGTGAGACATGTTAAGGTTATGTCATACTGAAGTGTTCATATGACAAGAAAGGAATGTACAAATCAGCTTAAAATTCCTGGAACGTGAAGAATATCTCATGTCTTTATTTTCCCAGATAGGTTTTCACAAATATAAATGAAAGATGTTTCTAATACATAGAATAAACAGCTTCATAATTCTAGAGTTAGAGAAAATAACATGCTCATTTGATTCAGTATTCTAGAGTAATATATATATAATTAAGCTAAATTCCAATTATTGTATAAATTCAGACAACTTACATTGTTTCATGAATACACATACAAAAAGAAATCTTACAGCAAATTCTAAATTTGTTTTGGTGGATATGTTAAAATAACTTATAAAGATATCAATTGATAATGTAATTATGTATTAATATATTGTTTTGTCATAAAAAAATATATTTCTGTTAAAAAAAAATTCCTCATTCTCTTTCCCTATACCCCAACCTTTATCCCCCTGTCTCTCTCTTTCACCATAACTCATGGACTACATACAAAAATATTTACTGGAGAGCAAAACAGGAAATTAGGAAGATAGGAAAAACAGGAATTAGGAAGATAGGAAAAAGCTATGTGAAAGAAAATAAAAGTATGGAAGCAAATATTGAAAATCTATGGGTAGGTAGTCTACTAAAGGAATCCATTACATCATAGTTCTTGACTAACACATAATGGAGAAATTTTAGCAACATTACAACTCTAAATTTCACTTCACTGGCATGACTGAGAAGAGATAATAGTTGTGGAGGATTAAGCTCCTTCCTCTATAAGCTTGTATTAAAAGGTCAGATTTAGTATCTACTGTAAGCAGCACAGTTCCCTCCATCTGACCCATGGGATCTAAGCTTCCTCTCAATCGGAAGCAGAATGGACATCACCTTCCCAAATCCTCAAGAGTGAGGAATGAACAACATAAAGGGGAAATACAGCTATGCATCAAAGTAGACATATTACTAGTCTAGAAATATGGAACTACTTGCAACATATTTACAAAGACAGTGGTCAATAGAGGTTCTGAAGGTAGGGAGAGAGAAAATAATTGTAACATGGGGCATTTTGGGGACAACGGAATTGTTCTGCATGATATTGCAATGACAGATAGAAGTAATATACATTTTGCCAAAACCTATTAAATTGTAACATTTATGTAATCTAAAATTTCTTTTAAAATACAAAGAAAAAATGCCAGCTTTAGCACATATTGACAGTGTAAGCTTGGAAAAGTATCTTCATCTTTCCAAACCAATTAGCTAACTAGTAAATTAATTTAAAATTCATTTATAATCCTCTCTCAGAAAATAAAACTATGATACATAAGTGGCATACACCAAATGAATAGTTGAAAATTAATTTTCTCTCTCTTTAATAATTTCCCTCAATTTTAAATATAGACTTCCATTTCTATTACCCTATACTATTATCTTCCATCAAGAGAATTAAAGCAAATTTCTGATTTTCAGCTCTATTGAACTAAGTTTGTAAGAGAAATCTTACTATTTTCCTAGCTATGATCTCTAGAAGCAATGTGGTTCAATTTCAACAGAACTCTGAGAAAACTAGAACACACTATCTCAAATTTAAATATTAAGCTTCCCTTTCTAGTTTGAGATTCCAGGTTTACAGTTTTTAAAAGTGATGAAAAAATCATTCCTCTTACCTCTGGAACTGAACTGGTCACTGAATTACAGTATGTTGTAAATATTATGCATTTGGACATGGATACCAGCCTATTAAGTCCTTCCTGAAGTCCACAGGGAATGCCCAAGGAGACAACACATTAACTCTCTTCTGCAGCAGAGCAGCAGAAAGATGGAATTTTTTTACCCATAATATGCAAGTGATGGTTTGTGGAACAACAAACTACATGCTAAAAATGACTACATGAAAGCAATTTGGCTCTTACTAAATATGATGCCTCAGTGGAAGAACCATATGGAATAGGACAGGAAAAGTAATCTAATGATTATTTTCTAGTACATAGTCCTAGTTCTGATATGTATTAGCTATGTGGATTATTTTCATAAATTAAATTCCCTGAAATCCAGTTTCCTGTTCTTAGGAATATAACCTCTTTAAATACTCAAAAATTTGATAAATATGTATGCAAGAAAATAATATGAAAACATAACCTGTGACAATTTATAAATTCTAAATACAAATTTCTATGCTTCTTATTAAATTTTAAAGTGCTACACTTCAAAGTGGCATGAGAGATGATTTATGCTCATTGAGAATCCCACAGAGAAGATAAACTTATGTATAAGAAGTATTAACAGAAGGATTGGGGTAGTAGACAGAGAACTGTAATATTCTATGTGATAGAACATTGCACTATTAGAAGTGCAGTAGAGTTAAACGCCAATATTTTCAGTTTATGTGGTCTTTCCTTGTCTTGGTGATCTCATATACTAATCCACAGACAAGTACCTGTTTATATACATATGACTCTATTTTAGTCTGCTGGGCTTCCAAAAGTAACATGCCAGAAATTTGTTGGCTTTTACAATGGAGATTTATTGGTTTACAAACTTACAGTTCCAAGGCTGAGAAAAATGCTCAAATCAAGATATCATCAGGCAATACTTTCTTTCCAAAGACATCTCCCAGGGATCCAGGACAGCTCTGTTAATTGGCAAGATTCATGGCAGCTTCTGTTTGGCTCTCCTGCCTTCTTTGGACTTCCTTGCCTTCAGCTTACTGCTTAAATGGCTCTCTATTCCTCTAGATTTGAATCTTCTTATAAAGGACACCAGTAAGAGGATTAAGATGTACCCTGGGCCACATCTTACTGAATTAAATCTAATCAAAAGTCCCTTAACTGAAGTAAACTAATCATGGAGCCCTACTTAGAATAAGTTTGCACCTGCCAGAATGGATTAGCTTCATGAACATGCTTTTCTGGGGGTCAATATAGCCTCAATCCATCACAGAGTCTTCGAATAACTTTGAAAAAAAAATATGTGGATGTCTGGTTCCTACATAAAGAAACTCTAACTTAGTGGGTGTGTAATGTCAAAATATCCCTTATCAGGTGAAGGCTAATCTGTTCCATCTGTCCAGTCCTACAACCAAAAAAGAGGCAGAATGCCTCGTGGGCCTCTAAGGATTGTGAAGCCAACATATTTCTCATTTGGGCCTTCTACTCTGACCCATTTACTGAGTAAACAAAAAAAGCTGCTAGTTTTGGGGGAGGGAACAGAACAAGATGAATCTCTGCAACAGGTCCAGACTATGATATAACCTGCTTTCCCACTTGGGCCATAATAATTCAGTTTATCTGTTGGTGTGGAAGTGTCAGTACCAAAAAAAGATGCTGTTTAGATCCTTTATTTCTGCTCTAAATGACAATCACAGAGCAGAAACATGAGATTTTAGAATAAAGCTTACCATCCTTTGTAGATAATTACTCTCCTTTAGCAAAAATTCTTTTAGCCTGCAACTGGGCCCAAGTAGAGACTGAATGCTTAACTCTGGGTCACCTAATTACCATGAGAACTGAGCTTCCCATCAGGACATGTCCAATGCACTAAGCCATTAAGTTTGGCATGTACTGCAGCACTCCTCTTCTGTGTATAATGAGTAACTGTATAAAATGACAACTTCCCACTGAACGGAGAGGGATATGTCACACCAAAGAATGACTGTTGGACAAGTTCAGTTCGATGGGTAAATGAGCATTTATTAGGGGACTTATGTGGGGTCCTCTTCCTCAGCAGTGGAAGGAGAGACAATTCTGGGCTCCGTCATCCATGCCTATTAAGAAGCTGGTGGTTCTGTTATCATAGCATAAGCATAACTGTAAAAGAATGCACCACTTTGCTCAAGATTAAAGGTACATATGTTTAAAGATGTTTGTCAAGGCATGCAGTATTGCAAATGATATCTACAGAAAGCTCCTTTGATTATCATCAAAGAAATAGACGTTCTCATTGTTTATGTAAGGAGGAAAAGATCAGAGAGTTACAGTTTTACTGATTATAAGATCTACTTGTTCTCACGGAATTGCTTCCTGAGGCATGTCTTGTGACTAGGTGAATCTAGTTTACAGTTTAATTTAAGAAATGGGCAATAAGAGTTGGGGGATGTTAAGTTACCTATGCCACAATCCACCCCATTCCACAGCTCTTACTATTTTTCTGCCACCTTTTCCACATAGATCCTTGAGCATGGAGATAGGAGGTTAATATTGGAGTCACTGATATTGGGATAGGAGAGCACAGCTACAAAACGAACAACAATAGGACAAACAAATAATGAATACAATGAGGATTCTGAAAAGTAAATTAAAGCTCCAATGCGAAGGCAGTATTCCTCCTAGTAAACCAGGAGGAAAAAGAGTCCATGAGACCTAGATGTCTAATATGGTGGAGAGAGTTTTTGTAGGTAATTTAAAGTGTTAGTAACATTAGCATGTTCATCAGTTATGTAAGCACAACATGTGGTGCAATTATCACACACGTGCCTCCATGTGCAGCAGTGAGAATATTGAATGCTGTTTGATTTTTGTAAGCCCATTTCCAGAAATTGTCACCCAGAAGGGTAACACTTATTTGTGGCTTTTAGCCAATTACTCCAATTCATCAAAGATAAGGGAGGGATATTTCAGGGGAGGAAGGAGCTGCCAGATGCTGGCACATATCCTCACACTCAATAGTCCCATTGATTGTGGGTTATTACCATGGTGGTGGCCCAGTCAAAGAAGACCTCAGACAAAGTATGAATCTCAAAGAGAAGCCTAAAACCACAAGCATAAATGTTTAGTAGTTCTTCTCTGGTGAATTAAGAGAGGGGGAGAGGACTTCTCTGGTGAGTAAAATAACAGTGGGACTTTCTCCAGTAGGCCTTATGGCATTTTTTGAGAGTGGGCAAGAGCTGAGCTTACAGTACCATACATGTTGACCCTCCATAGTAATAGGCCATAGCACCACTTGTGTTTCCGTAGGTTCTACCCACATAAGTCTGGCAATTATTGTCCCTGTTGGCATGCTTTTCATGCAGTTGGCATATTGTAGTCATACCAGTTATCATGAGAATGGGAAGGCTGGCTCCAGTGTTCTACTGGCCTATTGCATAGCACACTGCAGCACTATGAAACAAAGCCAGTCTGGAGGTAATATCCACTGGCTAAAGAGGTTGAACCATCACTGACTGGTAAAAGCCACAGGAGTCTTTAGCAGCAACATGTTTCCATCCACTTCTGGGGCATGGCCAGGTGCTATAGCAGATACCTTTATTATTTTAGGGGCTGTATTAACTGTCCATGCCAAAAATTCAAATGGAGATACACTATGTGCGGCGGCTGGGGCCTGGTTTAAATGCAGGAGAGAGTCTAGTAAACACTGAGGTCCAACCCTGCATTATGTGCCTTTTAGTGAATTGTCTTATTTTAGTGAATTGTTGTTTTAGCAAGTCATTTTTCTTCTCTATCAGTCGCGCCCATGTGTGGTTATAAGATAGGTGAGAGTGCCAATCAATATCTTGTTCTTTAGTCTATTCTTGCACACCATGCCAGGTAAAATACATTCCTTGGTCACAATCTGTGTGAAGGGGTATTGAGTACAGACTACTAAGCCATTTTATACTTTTGATAGTGTTTTGTTGGGTAGCCTGATTTACCAAAAAGGCTTGTAAAAGGCCTGTGTTAGTATCCACACACATTAATGAATAGCATTTATCAGCACTAACAGGCAAGGATCCTATATAATCTATTTGCTGGTCCTATAATTGTATTTTGGCTCTGTGTTCATGCCCACTGCTGTAAGGCATCCTGTGTGGCTGAAGCCAAGAGCAAGCCTCACGATCCTTTATGATATGCACTTTATGATAGGCCAAAATATTTTATGGGAATGCCTGCTGCTATGGCCATGTGCCATCCCATGGCAGCTCATCTATGGCCGCACTTTTGGAGTAACCATAGGGCTTCTTCTTCAACCAATGTAGATCCAATTGGTTGAAGATCCAATCTAAGAAAGAGTCCTAAGAAAACTTGCAGCTGTTTGAATGTGGTAGGAACAGGGTTTTTTTAATTTTTTCAATTACTTCATCTAGAATATTACAGGTCTTACCTGACCAGGTGTTACCCAAGAATTTTACTGCTACCCCAGGCCCTTGGATCTTGTTGGGATTGACTTCTCATCTTCTAGCTTTTAATCCATCAAGCACAATACTCAAAGCTGTTTCTGACAAAGACTCAGAGGTTAGCATAATATCATCAATATAATGAAATAAGGCAACAGTTTATGGCAAGACAACCTTTGAAAGATCCTGGGCCACCATCCCATGACAGATGTGGGACTATGTAAATTTCCTTACATTGAAGGTCCATTGTTGGCCTCTACATATAAAAGCAAATTAATCTTGGGAGTGTGGATCTAAAGCAATACAGAAAAAAGCATTTGCATGATCTAATATTGCATAAGCAGCTCTCAATTTAATGGTTAGTTGATCAAGTAATTGGGCTATATTGGGAACTGTCATACATATTAATAGAACAACTTTATTTAATTCTCAGTAGTCCACTGTCATTCTTTCAATAACCTCTCATGCCACCATCTTTTACCATGACATATGGGGCTATTGAAAGTACCCTGGGTGCTTCATATAATTTGTACTCTAACCAATTCTTTGACAGTGTCAGTTATTTCTTGATGTCCATCTGGCAAGCGGTACTGATTTACTTGTACACTGATGCATGGTGGAGGTAGAATGACCAGTTTCCATTTAACCCAATCTCATGGAGCAGCTTTGACCATTCAGATCCATAGGCAGACTTTTCCAACACTGTTATGCAAGCTGTGGCCCATCAAACATCAACCCCAAGGATATTTTCTTGTTGGGGAGATATATACACTACATATTCCTTGGGGAGGTATTTGCCCACCCTGAGAATAAGACATGTCTGTCTTGCTTTTATGGCAGTGTAGCACAGCCATCTACCATAACCCATTGCCCTTGATGTTTTTCAGGATTGCCATAAATTAGCCTGTATTCAGCTCCTGTGTCTACTAACACCCATGATTTTTTTTATTTCTATTATGGGGTATCCAATAAATAATTAGCTTCACATGTACCATCCAGTCATCTTGTAGGGCTTGGACATGTAGTCAACCTTGCTCTGAGAAGGAGCTCCAGGAGTGTCCCACCCTTGAGATTAGTTTCTAATGTAGCCAATGCCCTGTGGTCACCCAGTCTTCAGGGGTATACAATTTGTTATATGCTCTTAAGATTTTAAAATTTTCCATAAACCAACTAGCGCAATATTTAGTTTTTCATCTATATCCTCCTGAGAAATGCCTGCTTTCAAATGGTCAGCCCACATTTACTTGCGAGTTACATTAATAGAACCCTTAGCTGTCAATGTGGATCCCTGATAGGTCTGTTCTCCTTTCATGTCTTTTATCTTTTGTCCTTTCATTATCTTTCTTACTTAGGCTCTGTTTCTGTCTAAATCACTCAAATGAATCATGGCCTCCCCTATTACATATACTTTCGGCATCACTATGGGCTTAAAAAGGGCTACCAGAGCACCATACCATTCTTTGACTCCAGAATTTATAATTTTCTCCCTAATTTCTCATGTAAACATGGTATGGTTGGGCACTATAAAATTCTGATCATAAACATCTTCCTTTGATCCTAATCCCCATAGCATGGACTGGGCTTCCTCTATAGTTCTCCACCCAGTGTGGATTTAGAAGTCTTCAGGTGTCATACAAATATCTCGATATGCCAACATCGGCTAGACCATGAGGGAATGTGTCCTTGGAGTATTCTGCAGATTATGCAATTTTTGCATTAAGACAGCACTGGTGGTGACATTACTTAGTTTTTCTGCTTTCCCAGAAGCTCGACTGATCCCATCATTTCATTCTAAAACCTTACCATCCAGGTTTTTAGGGATTCCTTAGGTTTTTTCAGGAAAGATTTTCCTGATTCAATCAATTTTGGGCAGAATATTATCTAACAATCATTGTTTCATTAATAGGTCCACCATCTAAGACACCTGCTTGTGCTGGATGGTGTACCTGGGATTTAGCTTTCCTCTGTATAAGGAGCCAGACCCTAGGATTTTGGTCTCTTCTTCAATAACTTCTACATCAATATCACTATCCTCATATTCACAAGGGTTCCATGATTTTGTATCCCAAACTTTTTTAGCTAATATAGTCCAATTTCTTGGATGTGTTTGTTTATGACCCTCTGGCTTTAAGAAACAATAGACCAGTATTTCCATGTCTTTCTCCATTTCCTCTAGTTGTTCTGAGGAAACTGTCACTACAGTGAAGGTTGAAGTCAGCATATCTCTTTCTAGTTATAATTCCTCCTTCAATCTGCAGATTTCTTTGTCTTACTTGAGACAGTCTCCTCTAGTTAACTCCCCTGCCCATAAAAATAGCCAGCTAATTGCTTTAGCTATGCACTTACTACATTTGTTAAACTTCATAATATTTTTTTCTTGGAATACTTGCTCTACTCCTTCCAGCATTTTTGAGATGTCCACATACACATATGGAGGTCTGCAACAATCAATTGGGCAACCCTTCCCCAAATAGACATAGAAGGCCATGCCAAGATTTCCCCTGTACCTTCACCACAGCTCAAATTTGGTCTGATGAATCCTGCCAACTAAACCAATTGTTCTGAGTATAGCAAGATGCTGTATGAAACTACGCTTCACATTGAACTGAGAGGGATATGTTAGACCAAAGAACTACTTGAACAAGTCTAGCTTGGTGAGTAAATGAGGATTAGGGGTCCTTGACCTCAACAGTTAAAGGAGAGATGACAATTAAGAACTTGATTGTCCATAGCTAGGGAGAAGGTGGTGGGACTTTTATCATGGATAAGCAAAACTCCAAAAGAATGCAGCACTTTGCTCAAGATTAAAGGACATACATTTATAGATGTGTATCAACATATGCAGGGATGCATGTGACTTCTATAAAATGCTTCTTTGATTACGCTCAAAGAAGCAGATGTCCATATTGTTTACACAGAAGGGAAAGGTCAGATAGTTACAGTTTTACTGACTTTAAGATCTACTTGTTCTCAGCCAACTGCTTCCTGAAGAATGTCTTGTGACTAGCTGTATCTAGCTTACAGTTTAGTTTAAGGAAAGGGCAATACAAGTTGGGTAAAGTTAAATTACTTATGCCTCAACTCCATCATCAAATGGAAATGTCTTATAAGATACCAGGCTCTAGCTGGCTCTGTAGACACAAATAAGTTACTGAAGAATTTCTTCAAATGCCCATGATCTCCATTTTGCCCAGCTTATATTATCTCCCAGCCAGCAGCTATGGCTTCTTACAGAGTTCCTTAAAAGAAGTTTTATTAGTCAGCCAAAGGTGTACTAATGGAAATTACCAGAAATTGTTGGCTTTTATGAAGGGTACTTTTTGGGGGTAGAAGATTACAGTCATAAGTGTAACTTACTTCCCCCACCAAAATCTGTTGTCACATGTTTGAGCAAGATGGCTGCCGGTCTCTGTGAGGATTCAGCCTTCCTCTTCCTCTTAAGGCTGCATGGTCCAGCTTCTTCCAATATCAGCTGTAGGCTGGGATGTCTGTCTCTCTCCCAGGGTTGTTTCTCTCTTGGCTCAGCTGCTCATGGTTCTGGTCTCTGCAACTGTAAACTATCATGCGAATGGCTCATTTCTTTTCCTGGGGCCTCAAGATCCTGTCTAATGAGCTGTCTCTCTTCCTCTGTGTTCTTCTCCTGTGAATTTACTTCCCAGGGCTCCAGCATCAAAACTCAATCTCTCTCTTCTGCCATGTCATTTTCTCTGTGAGTCCCCGCCCACTGGCAGGGGCTTGATATCCTACTGACATAGCCCAATCAAAGCCCTAATAATAATTTAATCAAGTAAAAGTGAAACCTCTGAAGTTAATACAATCTAATACACCCAGAGGAGCAGACCACTTTACAAACATAATCCAATATGTATTTTTGAAATTAATAAACACTATCAAACTGCTACAGAAGTGAAAACTTGGGGCTTGCTTACAGAGGGTTTTCAGAATATACAGACACAATCTATAAGTGGACTGCTGCAGCACTACAGCCCCTTTTTGGGAAATCCCTGAAGGACTATATTGGAAGGCATTCTTCCCAGTGGGCAGAACCTTAGGCAGTGTAACTGGTAGTCTATTTTGCTTGAAGGATAAATGGCCAGAGATGCATTTGTATTCATATTCTTGAGCTGTGAACTGTAGTTCGACTAGATGGTCAGGTTTGGAAGGAACATTTTTGGAAAAGTATAGAGTAATTGATCTGTTTGAGAGGTGTGTGGATAGAATGTTCTGAATCTATGAAAAATATGAAGATATTTGAATCCCATGTGAATGCTCATGACATTAGCATAGAGGATTTTATAATTAAATGGGTAGGAGGACCTGTTCTTTGAATACCAGTCAGCCTTTTCCCCAGCCACTCTTGTTATTGTCCAAAGGGCTTAAGAACAAAGTGGCCATAGTGACAGGGATGGAGATTATGCATCGGCTCAGCAAGATGGACTTATACTCACTGAGGTTGATCTGGGCATAGACACTGCTGAGTGTCCAGTCTGCCAACAACAGAGACCCACACTCAATCCCCCATATGTAACCATTCCTCAAGGTGATCACCATGCTACCTGGTGGGAAGTGGCTTACATTGTACCACTTTCATCATGGAATGGGCAGTGTTTTGTTCTTATTGGAAAGGACACTTAATTTAGAAACTAACTTGACTTTTCTTTGCACAATACTACTGCCAAAACTACTATCTCTGTGCTCATGGAATGCCATATCCACCATCATGGTATTCCACAAGCACTGTGGTGTCCACTTTTTGATCAAGCTAGCATTGGGCTGATTTTCACTGTGAGAGTATTTCGCAGAATGATTTGCATGCAAAACCAGGTCATTGCATATACAACTCATTTCATAGACACTCATCAAAAAAAATTGCTCACAAATTGTGAAGAGTCTCACCATTCAATTAATTGGAGTTCTTAAAAACATAACGGGATACCAGAAGTCAGAAAGCAGAATTTCTCCTTCTATTTCAGCTACCCAGCTTCTGGGAAATTCAACTTCACCATCATCGAAGTTTCTGACTTAGAGCCTGTTCTGCAGAACTCAGCCTTGAAGTTTCCCACAGTCACATGTGGGCCAATGTCTATAACAACTCTCTTAATGTTTATAACCATTTCTGCCAAAAAACAAACAAACAAAAAAACAACTTAGTTTGTCAGATATCTATGACAAATACCAAACAATGAGCTGGCTAAAAATAAATTTATTGCCCCAGCATTTTGAAGGCTAGAAGTCTACATCCAAGATATCAGGAAGGCCTGTGTTCTTCCCAAATTCAGTAGCATTCTGGTGCTCGCTTACTGCAGTTTTTGGGGTTTCTGGGATTGTATCACTAATTTCTGTCACATGGAGCTCTCTTTCTCCTTTTGTCTGCCCTTTCTGGTTTTTCTGTTTAAAGCTTCTTCTTGTATGACCTTCTCTAGCTTCTCACTTCCAGTTTCTTCTCTCCATAAATTTCCTAATAATATTGATTAAGACACACCCTAATTCATTTGTACCACACTTTAAATGAAAAAAAAATATATTCAAGAAGTACAATTTACAAATAGGTTTACTCCCAAAGAAATGAGGATTAATATAAGGACAAATCTGCCCATGGGAACACAAAAAATCATGTTCTTCCCACATACAAAATACATTCATTCATTCCATTACCCAAAATCCTTAAGTCGCTTCACAAATATCTCTAAGTCCTAAGTCACATGAAAATCTGTTGTGGCTGTAGTCCATCCTGGAGGAAAACTCCTCTCTAGTCTTTTGAACTGTGAAACCTAGAAAAAAAGTTATCTGTTTCCAAAATAAACTATTTGGACAGGCATAGCATAGACATTCACATTCCAGAGGAGAGGAATTGGATGGTAAATGGGATTAAGTTTTCGAAGTAGGTTTGAAATACAGCCTGGCAAATTCCTTTAGATTTCAAGTTCTGAGACCCGTTGTCTGTGGAACAATGCTTTGGCCTCTGGGCCTGCTGGAGAGGCATACACTGCCCCCCCCCCATTCAAGCTTGTGGATGGTGGTTCTGCTCTCTACAAACAATAGTACCTGAGTCCCAAGCATTGGGATCAAGGGCAGGCACTCTGTGAAGAGCACACCCTCTTGCATGGGGGTTGCAACTCAAGTCTCCCTGAATATCTGGACAGAAGGCTTGCCCCCTCCAAGTCCTGTGTTAGAAATCCTGCCTTAGCCAAAATCTTGGCATGAAGAGATGACTTTAGTGGAGACTTCTAATTCCATGGATCTGCTGTTGAAGTCCGTTTTTTCTTCCCATTGTCTTGTTTCTGTCTCCTTCCATCCAGGCTGGCATTTTATCCACTCATACAAAATTCTCAAAAACCTTGTCAGTTTTGCATTAGGTTCAAGGGGATCAAAGTTCTCAGAGAATAGGATTTTCCATAGATCCTTTGTAGACAAATATATTTCCAATCCTTACTAGAAGACAGCTTAAGGGAGCATTCTGGAATGATGACAATATTTTGCTTCTGAGTCTTGGTTCTGTTTAAAGGACTATTTTCTGTTAATGCAAATTCATTTACACTTACTATATATGTATTTATCTGTATGCATATTATCATATATAAATTTTAAAAGTAAACAAAACCTTATATTTTGTACCTTTTAAAATAAAGTACTTTAAAGCTCTTTAAGTCATTTATCATCTTACTGATTCTCCAATTAATGGGATAATACATGAGTTTTTGCCTTGTATTTATTTTGTATCTATATAAATCAAGTTTTTACCACTTTGAAAATTACATTTCAGCATTTTAGTTCTTCCAGCTTCTCTGTTTTTAAAATTTCTTTATTTCAACTGATTTTTCTTCATATCTGTCCTTTTCATTTTTTCTAACCTTAACTCTTATTTCTCTGGTGACTAATCACTTTCATATTATACTAAATTATATTTGTTTTCTGCTTGCTTTATATCTAATTTATTACTGAGTTTTGTGACTCCTATTTTTATATCTTCCTGATGTCTATCCATCTAATTTCTGATATATATATATATATATAATTTTATTGAAGCATTATATTTTAATTTTTTTCATTATATGATATTAAATTATTTATTTGCTTGCTGAATTGGCTTTTCATGTCCTGAAATTAATAAAGTTTAGAGTATTTTTTGTTCAATTTATCTCTTTGTTCTTATATTTTGATTTAATTGTAATTCTTCTATTGACCCATGTTTAAATGTGATCATTATTCTGACTATCAGAAGGAAGTACAGTAATAGGTTAAGAATGGGTCAAGGGACTGGGATCCAAGATGGTAGAAGAGTAGGGAGCTCTAAGACTCAGCTCATCCTACAGGAAAGCCAATAATCAGCCAGGATTTATCTAAATCTACTTTTTAAAGGCCTCTAGAGACCAGAAGAAGACCATACACCATCCAAAGAAGAGTGGAAGATTGAGACTGAAAATTTTTGGTGAAAATTTGTGAAGTAGATTCCCCCATGCTCCAGAGGCCGGTGTTCATCCCACACTTGTGTGGCAGGCGGACTCAGGAGCAACTCCCTGGCTGTTAACAGAAGCCTCCTTTCACAAAAGCAGGATTGCCTAGCATTGACGATGGCTATTGATTAGCATAATTCCATTAGCTGGATTCCAATATTAAGCACAGCTAAAGTTTAATCCCACCCATGTGTGAAAGAAGTCAGTAGCCTTCCTATATCTTCAGCTTGAT
This sequence comes from Tolypeutes matacus, assembly GCA_026826555.1. Classification (NCBI taxonomy): domain Eukaryota; kingdom Metazoa; phylum Chordata; class Mammalia; order Cingulata; family Chlamyphoridae; genus Tolypeutes; species Tolypeutes matacus. Next base: position 275,918 of record JAKSZT010002772.1, read on the forward strand.
TTAGAATCTGACTTAAAACCTACCTCCGGCAGGTGTGGAAGTGGGTTTGATTGAAAAACACACTAAGTTTCCAGAACAGTACAAATCAGTTTCAGTTGCCCAGGTTAGAGAGCCGTGAGCAGCTACTGCTCAAATCCCTGTCATAAGGAGAGAAGTAATTGAAGCTGATTGAGAGATGCAATGGCCTTCTGGACAGAAGGGATCCGTTTCAGCACACTCAGGCTGGGGAGCTATCTGTGGCCACTGCTACAGCCCTAGCCCAGCAGCAGATTGAAAGAAGCCATAGCTAGAAGTAATGTACAGCCATCAAAGTACCAGGCTAGCTACCCAAATCTCAAAAACTGGGTAACTTAGACTCCATCACTGAAGGGGCCAGCTCTGCCATGAGTGCTGAGGCTTACCAAAGAGCACACACCTCCAATCTTGTCACCAGAAGATCCACAGCAATCTAGATGAGCTGTTCCTGGGAGAAGGCTGCCTGAACGACAGAGCCTTGGGGATGCAGATGGAAGTTGAAGAGCAAGATGGCATTTTTGACTTGCTCACAACCAAAGTGGACAAGTTAGATGTGAGTATAAAAGCATAGAAAGAAAAGTTCTTCTATTTTAAAGATACCTTTAAAGAAGTTTTCCACTTCTTACGATGAAAACATTAGTAAAATTTTTTTTTTTTTTTTTTTTTGTAACTCCTAAGAAGTCTCACTCTTTATTTTATTATATAATTTAATATATGTGCAAATGTTAAAATAGAGTGGGTCTTAAGAGATTTTTTTTATTATGAGGAAGAGTGTGTCCAACTTTTTATTAGGGCTGACACCTATCTGAGTTCTTTCAAGTGAATACTTAAATGTTTCAGGCTGATCATAGTAGCCTGGAAACCTGACCCTGAATATCCTGGGCTTTTAATTACCACCCTGGAATGAGAAGAAAGAATTGCATTTCTCACTTTGATGTATATATGGAAAGAGGCAGGCAGAATTCCTGTCTTGGAACCACCAACTTGGTTTCCCTGTGTGTTGTATTTCTCTCATTCCTAAGCCTTACAGTAAGTCAGAACACTAAGGGACTGTGTGAGCCAGCAGTGAGGCAGACTAGATTAGGGAATCAAGAGATGGATCTGGAATCTGGCAGAAAACCCACATGGCCATGAATACCCCACAAGATCCCTGCTGGAAGAACCATTCGGAATGAGATTTCCTCTGGAATCAAGGAGAAGCCCTGGATATTCTCAAAGGACCTTATCATTGGGCCTTCCCAGGGGATTGAGAGGTGAAGTAATCAGTCAAAACAGTAAACAACTGAGATTCCTCTGCTGACATTAGCAAAAGGGCAGAATAATTAATGGTTAAAATGCACCTGTGGAAGCTTAATCAGCTCTTTTTCCTTTTTATCCTTCCCCCTGTTCTATGCCTGTTCTTGCCCTGTTCTTTTATTTTCTCTCATTTCTCTTCTCTCATTTTCTTAATAAACTGTTGACCTAACTGAATTAGCGTTCACTTAAAATTCATTTTTTTGTATCATAGCCAAGAACCTAGAGAAAATCCGGCAACAGTAGCATGGGGTGGGGAGGGATCTTCCCACACTATTTTTTAGTATTCAGCATCATACCCATCCACCCCAACAGTACTAGCTCAATGTTTGTGTTTCTATCCACCCCTGGCAAAGGATCACTAAATCTGGAAATGGAGTAAGTAGGCACTCTTTGTTGTTTTATGGATAAATGTTACCTCCCGCACTCAGACCCCTCCATCCCTGGTATGTGTTTTATAAGGTGGAGTTTAGACCAGCCCTGCTTATAGGGGTGATAGGAAATGTGTAGGGAATTGGGTGAGCCATTCTTCCTGTGTGCTGTCATCCCTAACTCCACATCTCTGGACAGGAAAAGATTCTGCAACTGAGTGGCCTTGTATAATCTGCAGGAATGTAGCATCATATAGATATGGCCATGCAATAGGCTTCCTCCTCCAAGTGCTCCACCCCCCTGGGCATCACCCCACTGACCAGCCCTCCAGTCTGGCAGGGGTTATTCAGTGTCTGAGGTCTCCTGGCTTGTTCAGGTGTCTCAGCCCCCACCCACTTCTCTCGGGGGTTATACAATGCATCCCTTTTTTCTCTGCCACCAGTTTTAGGACTGGAACTCTACAAATGTTTCTGACTTTGTACAGAGGAATTTGACAAAGAAGGAAGGAAGGAAGGGAGGGAGGGAGGGAGGGAGGGAGGGAAGGAGGAAGGGTGGGAAGGGAGGGAAGGAGGGAGGGAGGCCCAGACATGAAAATTTTAATGGGCCCAGCTTGATTTCTCCTTTTATTTTACAAAAAGAATCATTTCAAAGCTTTAATTACAATTTAATTTCTATAATAAAATTAAATCATTTGAGTTGGTACCTCCAGCAATATAATTAAAGCCACAAGACCCTTGCCTTTTAGAAAACAAATAAATTAAGATATTTGGAAGCTAGTGAAAAGGACTGAATTGACTAAGAAATTTCAGGAAATGGTTTTAAATAACAGTGCTTTAAAAGTTCTTGCTGCATTAAAGCATTCATATTTATGTAGCAATTTCAAAAGTGCTATTACCTGATTCATGATCCTCAGAAAAATACTGACATCCTTCATCAGCAAACAACTTAAACATTCTGAAAAGAAAAGACAGGAGAGAGAGGCTTGGAAGAGAGTGTAGAAATGAAGATTATATCATTAAAAGTAACTAAACATCTCAAAAGAGTGGTGAAAACAAAATATAAGACTCAACTTAGACCCAAGAATACAAATAGATTGAAAGTGAAAGGTTGGAAACAGATACTCCACTCATGCTGTAACAAAAACAAAACAAAACAAAAAAGCAAAAACAAGACAAAACAAAAAAACTGTGCATCTATACTTATATCAGATGAAATAGACTATAAAAAAGACTAGTAATGAGCAATCTGAGGAGGAAGTTGTGTGTGTGTGTGGGGGGGGGGGATTCCATTTACTATAGCAACTAAAAGAATCAAATATTTAAGAATAAACTTAACCACTGATGTGAAGTGCTTGCATACAGGAAACAGCAATGCATTGTTGAAAGAAATAAATAAAAACCTAAGTAATTGGAAGAACATTCCATGCTCATGGATTGGAGAACTAAATATCATTAAAATGTCAATTATACCCAGATTGAGATACAGATACATGCAATGCCAATAAAAATTCCACAAGCATTTTTAAATAAATGGAAAACATAATTATCAAATTGTTTAGAAAATTAAGTGGTCCCAAATAGACAGAAACATCTTAAAAAGGAAAAGTGATGTTGAAAGACTCTCCCTTTCAATCATATCACCAAGCTACAGTGATAAAAAAAGCATGGTACTGACATAAAGGTAGACATGTTTAACAATAGAACTGAATTGATGGTTCAGAAACAGACCCTTGCATCTGTGGTCAAGTGATTTTTGACTAGTATGTCAAACCTATCCACCTCGGGCAAAAGTGTCCATTCAACAAATGGTGCTGGGAGAACTGGATATCCATACCCAAAAGAAAGAAAGAGGACCCCTATCTCACACCTTATACAAAAATTGACTTAAAATGGATCAAAGACCTAAATATAAAAGCAAAATCCATAAAGCTTCTAGAAGAAAATGTAGGAAAACTTCTTTAAGACCTGGTTGTATGTCGTAGATTCATAAAGGAGATAAGTAGAGGGCTGAAATGGACTACTGATGATTGATGTATGTCGAAGTTTTAAATAACTTTACTGTAAAGATGTGGAAATGGATAGAGTTGATGGGCACATGTTATAGTGAATAACAGCTGGTTTATAAATGGAAATATGTCTGGAAAGGGTAGCCTAGGGATGTAAATGTCAATTGAAGGAGTGCTAGAGGATAACCTAGGGACTGAATAACACAGTGAACCCAACGATGGATGAGAATTGTGGTTGATGGTACAGATGCGAGAGTGTTCTTCTGTGAACTAGAGCAGATGTACGTCACTATTGCAGGGTGGTGTGAATCTGGAGAAGCATGGGAAAAATAAAACTGGAGTGATATGTGGACTGTGGTTAACAGCAACACTGTAATATTCATGCATCCATGCCAGAGATGTACTGTGTTGATAATGGGGGAGGATGGAAAAAGTGTGTCAAATGTCCACTATGGACCATGGTTGGTGAAAGAATATGATGATATTATCTCATAATCTGTACCAAATATTCAACCATGGTGTAGTATATTGATGAAGAGCTGTTGTATGGAAATTCTACACATGTGCATGATTGTTTTGTAAGTCCATTACTTCTGTAATAAAATATATTTTAAAAAAATAATAGGGGGGCTTGGTGGTAAGATACACCAAATATAAAATATGGATTATAGTTAGCATAAGATTTTGATGATATTCTTTCATAATTTGAAACAAATATCTCACAACAATGCAAGGTATGAGTGGTGGGTTAATGTAGGGGTCCCCTGTATGATGTCATGCATGTTTGTTTTGTAAGTTCACAACTTAAACTATACACATATTGCTTAGATATGTTAATGCTTGAATGGTATTAAAAAAATAAAGTGGGCTGGGGGAAAAATATACCAAATGTAAAGATACTTTGGTTATTAGTATTATTTTGAGGATGCTCTTTCATCGTTTATTAAAAATGTTTCACAACAATGTAAAGTATTGTTAGTGGGGTGAGGTATGAGGCCCTGTAGGATGTTATGCATATTTATTTTTTAATTTCACAGCTTTTATTATACACTTACTGTTGGTGTATGTTTATGTATGACTCATATACTTCAATAAATTTTTAAATGAAAAAAGTTAATATGTGAAAATAATAAAATGGATTGTACAAATTTTGTTGTGTCTGAATACAGCAATACATCTGCTATACTGATGAATTAGGTGACACTGCCAAAATTGACTGGAGACATTTCACGATATTTTTCTTGTAATGCCTCAAAACTGTCCATCTATCAGCTGGTACATACTCCTAAGAAAAAAGTTAGTTATGCTGCACCGACCAATGTTAAATACATGATTTTTTAAAAAGAAATATTTAAAATAACATAGGTTAAGTCTTATTGTAAATATTTAATAATAAAATCAGCATGTTACTGAAAATACAGTGTGATAAAAAATTTGTTAACACATAAGTTTACATATAACTATGCATTATATGCACAAAAGAAAATACATCTAAACACTAACAACATTTAAGAACAAGTTTCATTTTCTTCTTTGAGTCTCATTTTAAAATAATTTTTTGTAATGAAATATGTTTATGCCTATGAAAGTCTCTTTGCACATCTTTTCTTTTTTTTTTTGTAAGGATTGAATGATTTATGTAAAGTGCTAAGAATAGCACCCGGTACTCCGTAGCACTATGTAAGTATCAGCTATTATTATCGCTCTCGTGTGGAGTCTGGTATCCCAGCCGCCCAGGTATCCAGCAGTGTGCAAGTGTTGAGCTGAGGAGGGATCTGCTTCTGCCAGCACTGGCCCTCCCTCCCCTCTCCCATCCCCATTGTGGGGCTGCAGATCTAGGGACTTGGGAAGAAACAAAGCAGTGATGACAGACCCTTAGTGATGGGGATGCCAGAGGGGTATTTTAACTCCTGCACATGGTGCAAATTTTACCCTCTGGATGCAGTAAATCCCAGGCATTTGCCAGGGCTGCTCAACAATCTGGCCTGGGAGAGAATGACAATGGCAGAAGAAATTGTAGCTTTCTCCCCTGGCCCCTCCCAGCTCCCTCTCCCTGCATTGTGCTCTAATTTAAATACAACAGTTCTTAATGAGAGTTTCTAATTAAGAATCCTGCTCAGATTGGCAGGATGGGGGCTCAGCACAAAGCCATCCCTCCACCCTCTTCACCCCACGTGGGGCCCTTCCTACAAGCCTAAAGGGGAGGGGCATGAGGTTGAGGTGGAGTTTTCCAATCCCTGCTGCCTAGAGGTGCTCCAAAGCCTCCAGAGAGGGCTGGCTCAGGGGATGCTGAGGTTGCCAACCCTCCCCCTGCCGTGGCAGTGTGTGTGTGTGTGTGTGTGTGTGTGTGTGTGGTGGGTGCTGATGACTCAGATCCAGGCAGGAAGCTGGGCACAGAAGGGACAGGCAGCACCACGTCTCTACCCAGTGCCAGGCAATAGAACTTTCTGCAACAATGGACATGTTCTTCATCTGTGCTGTCCAACACAGCGGTCACTAGCCACATGTGAGAAACTGAAGTTTTAATTGGATTTCCTTTTGATGAATAGCCACACGTGGCCAGTGGCTACCATTTGCACATCTTTTTAATTGGGTCATTTGTCTTTTTATTGTTGCATTGTAACATCTTTTTATATATCCTGGATATTAAACTTTTATCAGATATGTGATTTCCAAATATTTTCCCCCATTATGTTGGCTGTCTTTTCACCCTTTTGACAAAGTCCTGTGATGTGCAAAAGTGCTTAATTTTGAGGAGGTACCATTCATCTATTTTTTCTTTTGTTGCATGTGCTTTAGGTATAAGGTCCAAGAAACCGTTTGACCAAAGAAGAAATACAAATGGTAAAAAAAAACCACAAGAAATGCTCAACATCACGAATGATTTAGGAACTTCAAATCAAAACTACAATGAGATATCATTTCACACCTATCAGAATGGCCACTATTAAAAAGACAGAGAACTACAAGTGTTAGAGAGGATGTGGAGAGATAAGAACATTTATTCACTCTTGGTGGGAATGTAGAATGGTACAGCCACTGTGGTGTACTGTTTGGCAGTTCCTAAAGAAGTTGAATATAGACTTGCCATGTCACCCTGCAATACCATTACTGAGTATATACCCAGAAGAACTGAAAGCAGTGACATGAACAGACATCTGCACACTGATGTTCATAGCAACATTATTCATGATTTCCAAAAATTGGAAACAACCCAGCAGTCCGTCAACAGAAAAATATTTAAACAAACTATGGTCTATTCACACAATGGAACACTATGCAGCTGTAAGAAGAAATGAAGTTGTAAACATATGACAACATGGATGAACCTGTATGACATTATGTTGAGCGATGCAAGCCAGACACAAAAGGACAAATACTGGGTGATTTGTCCAAATAACCAAATAAACTGTGTAACAAATTGTATGATTTTTTAAAAATTATATGTACCCAGTACATTTAATTGGGAAATGCATGTTTTTATTCAACTGTGTTTTCTTTTTAGTTTTTAATTGTTTATATTTTCAATTATTAAACGTACAAAATAAGGGTAAAAAAAAAAGACCTTGTACCTCATTTTATTAATTAGGTGCATTACATTAATTGATTTGCTTATGTTGAACAACCATTGCATACCTGGGATAAATCTCAGTTGATCATGGGGTATAGTTCTTTTAAAATGCTCTTGAATTTTGTTTGTTAGAGTTTGTGAGTATTCATGAATAAATATTCATAAGGGATATTGGCTCATAATTTTCTTGTGGTATCTTTATCTGGCTTTGGTAATGGTTTGATGCTAATCATTAGAATGTGTTAGGGAGTCGTTTTAGTTTGACAAAGGGCTCCAAATGCAAAGTACCAGAAAAGGTTTGGCATTTATAAAGGGGATTTATTTGGGGTAAAAGCTTACAGTTCCAAGGCCATGAATAGTCCAGACAAAGGGACTATCAGACATGCTTTCTCACCAAAATAAGCTGCCATATATTGAAGCAAGATGGCCACCAGTATTTGCTGAGATTTAAAATCAGCTGAGTTCAACCATGCATAGGGCTTATATCTTTTCAGCCTTCATTTATCAGTCTTTTCTGTCTCACCCTCCTCCTGAGTTCAGCTGTAAGATATCAGGCACAAAGTAGGGCTCATCTCCACTTCAGCTATTCAGTGGGTTGAGCCTGTCAGGGGCTTCATGCTTCAGTGATACTCTAGTCCTCTTTCACATGGCAGTTTTAAATATGGCAGCTTCCCTCTCCTGTGTCTGTCTGTCTCTCTTGTATTTCATTTTATATGAGACCCAGCAAGGGAGTGGAACTCAACCTGTGTCACACCTCACTGACATAGTCCAATCAAAAGCCCTAAAGCAATCTTATGAAGTAATCTCATCAAAAGGCTCTCAACCCAATTTAATGCCCCCCACTTCTGGAACCAAATTCCACAAGTCATTCTTGGATAACTGCATTTCCGGTCTTGATTTACCAGTTCCATGTCTAGTCAATTACTCAAATGGGCACTGTCATCTGGGGCTTTGATTTCCAGAGGCTTGGAGTTTCCGGAATCAGTTTTGACTTCTTTTTGCCAACAATGCAGTTCTCAGCTTATCTCTCGCTTGTCTAGCATTTTGCTATAAGCTACAAGTAGAAGTCAAACTGCATTCTCCTAGTTGATTTTGGAAAGTTCTTCAGCTAAATATTCAGGCTCACCATTTTCAAATTCTGCCTTCCATAAAACATCAGGAGTTAATCTTGCTAAGTTCTCTGCAACTTTAAAACATGGATCACCTTTCCCCCAGACTCCAATAATAGTTTCATCATTTACTTCTAAGGCCTTATAAAAAGTCTCTTTAGAGTCCATATTACAATCAAAAGTCTCTTCAAAGCAATCTAGGCTTTTTCCATCAAGCTTCTCACTATTCCCCCCAAAAATACCACTTACCCATTTATAAAACCATTCACAGAATTTTGGTATTTGCAAAAGCAGTACCCTACTCCTGGTACCAAATTATGTATTAGTTAACTAAAGGGGTCTGATGCAAAATACCAGAAATTGGTTGTTTTTTATAAAGGGTATTTATGTAGGGTAGAAGCTTACAGTTACCAGGCCATAAAGTGTAAGTTACTTCCTTCACCAAATATCTGTTGCCACATGTTGGAGCTAGATGGCTGCCTACATCAGCAAATGTTCAGGCTTCCTCTTCCTCGTAAGGCTCTGTGTTCCCAGCTTTTTCCAATATCAGCTGTAGGCTAGGACGAGTCTAGTCTCTCTCCTGGGGTTCAATTTTCCCAGGCTCAGCTGCTGTACTCTCTCCTAAAGGCCGGCTGTAAACTATCAAGTGAACAGCTTGTTTCTCTTCCTAGGGCTCCTGCCATGTCTAATGGAAATTTCTCTTTCCTCACATATCTGCTTCTCTGTGTATTTACTTTCTGGGGCTCAGCATTAAAAGTCCAACTAAATCCTGTGCCTTGCCATTTTCTCCATGAGTCCCCACCCACCAAGGGGGTGGGGAGTCATCATCCTACTGATGTGGCCCAAAACCTTAATCATTATTTAATTAAGTAAAAGTGAATCCAAAACAGTCTAATATTCCCAGACCAGTTTGCAAACATAATGTAATACATATTTTTGGAATTTATAAACAATATGCAACTTCTACATGGAGTTTACTCCATTTCCATTTAAAGTAGTAACTGATAATGCAGAGTTTTCTTTTGGCATTTTTGCTGTTGTCACATTGTTTGTTTTATACCTTTCTTGTTCCTTAAATTCTCCATTAATGTCTACAGTGATATCTGAGTTACGTTAGTATAGGGAAAGGGAAGACATAGGTCACTGCTGAATGCCCATCAGAAAACATGGTCAGCAGACAGCATGCCCAGCAGACAACATGGCCAGCAGACCACACAGCCATGAGACCCTGTCCAGAAACCTCATGAGGGGAAGGCTGCCAGTAAAACTCTGTGAGACCCTGTCTACAAGATCCCATTTGGAACTCTTTCCAGGATCAAGGAGAAGACTTGGATAACCTCAAACAGGCCTTCTCATTGTACCTCTGAGAGCTAACAGGCTGGTATTGTAAGGCAACCATTCAGAACAGCAAAGAGCTAGGACCCCTCCCCAACATTATGAAGGGGGAGGAGGAAAGATTTTAAAAGGCCTAACCTGGGGCTCCCACATGTGCAAGACAATCCACAACATTCCTGCAGTCCATGTCTAGGGCTCTGTACTCTTTTCTTTTCTTAATAGACTTTTTCTTTTCTTTTTTTTTTTTTTTTAATTTTGATATATGTTGTTTAATTCTACTTCTCCCCAAAATAGTACCAATTCATACATCCACAAAGGACATATGACAATACTGTTTATCTACAGCCTTGCAAAACACCAATCTGGTGTTTTAGTGCAGTTTATTTTTTTATTTTATTTTAATTTTTTTTATCTTCCAAAGTGGCTGTATTGTTTCTTTTTTGTTTTTTGTTTTTTTACATAAATGGTTTTTTTTAAAAATATATTTTAAAAGATGCTTAGATTACATAAATGTTACACAAAAATTACAGGGATTCCCTTGTTCTCCACCTCCCACACCTCCCATAACAACCCACATAAACATCTTTCATTAGTGTGGCACATCACCTGCAATGGCTATACACATCCTGGGGCTTTGTCACTAAATATGGACCATAGTTCACATTGTAGACCACACTCTCTCCCACACAGTTCTGCATGGTATATGCTGATGTAAAATGGCCTATATCTGTCATTGTAATGTCACTCAAGATAATTCCCAAGTCCTGATAAAGCCCCTGTATTACAACTGTTTTTCCCTTCCCTGCCCCAAAAGCATCTACTGGCCACTGGCTCCACCTCACTGTTATAATTTCTTCCATTGTTTGAATCACAATATGTCTACAACAGAATACCATTAAGTCCACTCTAGTCCATAGCTCTTCCCCCGTTCCTGAGGAGTCTGGGATGGTGATGTCCACTCCACCTCCAAGTGAGAGTGGGCTTATATCCCATGGATACAGTGGATGGGATTATCCTGCCTGCAGCTGTAGGCTCTCTCCATGCCCTGAGATGGCCATTGTCCATCATTGTCTCCTAACCAGGTGACTTGGGTGAGTACATTGAGCTGTAGAGTACGAGTTGCAGCTCCACCAAGATTCCAGGCACAGCTGGCACATGGACAGGCCAGAGGCTCCAGTCTCTGGAAATACATATACAAACACCAGCATCACATATAGGTTTAAATAGAAGGGACTGATCGACCATGTGCAGGGAGGACTTATTTGAGTTCAGCTCTGTCACTCTCAGAAGCACAGATTCCAATGTAGAGCCCACTGATAAGGCATTGATCTCTGGAGCTATCCCCCCTTATATAGGACCTGGGTGTCTCCAGAGCCCTCAGGAGCCCCTTTGTGTGGAGAGATATCCACTTTTGTGGTCTTTGAGATCTTACTGAGGTGTGCGTAAGCGTTACCTCTGGGATGACCTCCAAACTCACTTTGAAGTCTCTTAGCCACATGAACTGATTTGTCTTTACCTTTTCCCCCTTTTATTCAATGTGTTTTTCCAGTTGTATTGCCAGTTGGCACTTGGTATTAATCCCTCGTTGCCAGGGAGGCTCATCCCCTGGAGTCATGTCCCCACCGGGGTGAAGGTAATGCATTCATATACTGAGTTTGGCTTAGAGAGAGGCCACATTTGAGCAACAAGGAGGCTCTCAGGTGGCAACCCTTAGGCACCTCATAACAGTAGGCTAAGTTTCAATTACAAGAACAAAGACTCATAAGGCTAGTCATCAATAACAAGAACCCATCAGTGGACCATCTTCTTTTGCCAGATACTGCCCCTGCACTTGGGGGACTGTTGCTGCTCCCTTGGAGAATGTGGCAGAGCTCTCCAGGCTGGGAATTCAGTATTCCCTCATTAATTAAGTGATTGTCTACCCACTGTGACCATGTCCCACCCCTTGATCATTTGAACAATTTTATATATCTTTCATGTATATTCAGATGAACTTCCTCCCATGAATCCCCCATCCCAGAGACTCCCCCCCACCAATGATCCTCTGCAGCCCCCATTGTAACCCTTCTGTGATCTAAACCTTCCTTGAAGATGAAGCCCATATGATAACCAAATACAATTAATAGGAAAATGAAATAATAATGATAAGCTTAAATGAAAAAGATAAAATACATGGAAACTCAGAAAAAAAACTAAAAATAAAATATAATTAGCAGATTGGGACATTGATAAAATGGGAAAAAACAAAACAAAAATTTTTAAATTATTTTTTTTCCTTTTATCACTGCATTATTAGAGTCCACTAGACTCTTTATAACCTTGCCTATGCTATGGCATGCCCTTAAATTATTTTATGTGACATAAACCAAGAACCTAGAAGCCCAGAACCCAGAGCATTCTGCTAACAACTTCTATTTAATTTTCTGTATTATAGTATTTTGAGTCCCTACTAATATTTTCTGCTTATTTTTCAGATATTTTCTTTTTGGCTATCATTGGGTGAAAAGCAAAGATCTAAAATCTGTAATAACCTCATTTGATTTTATACCAACTTTGTTCCTATTCCCCACCATCCCACCACTTCTTTTGCTGGACTTGTTTTGTATTATATCTTTATACCTTGAATATACTAAACCATAGAATTGTCATTAATTTTCAAGTATGTGCTTTTTAGAACCTCTTCAGATGAAAACTGGAGTTACATACAAAAAATACAATACAATAGTGTATGGGGGGTTATAATTACCCATAAGTTTACCATTATTAGAATTCTTTATTCCTTTATGCTGTTTTCAAGGCAAGTTGTTACAAGGAAATTAAGAGAAGATGAGCTACAACATAGCTGACAGACAACATGCTGCAAGACCCTGCCGAGACCTTGACCTTGACATGAAGTCCCAGTTTGGACTCTTTCTAGACCAAGGGAAGGCCCTGGGTATTCCAAACAGTCTTCACCATTGGTCCCCAACATTGGTGGGGTAGCCAATAACAGCTGTAGTCCCTCCCAATAGCATTAGCAAGGGGAGGAATATTTTATAGCTTAAAAGGTGAGCATACAAACCAAATCTCATTCTCTCTGCCTAGAGGAGCTTTCACCAAATCTTGGTGCATATTTCCATCCTTCTCTCCCATTTCTCAGCAAGCTCTGTTCTTTTCCCCCTTTCCCAATAAATTATTTTTACTGGCCTTCTAAACTTGTGTGTTCTTAAATTCTTTTATGCAACATAGCCAAGAACCTAGAGGAATCCAAAACTTCACTATCTTCATTTTGATCCACTCACAAATGAACTTTCCTTTCCATCTGAAGATCTCCCTGTATTATTGTTTGTAGGACAGGTCTAACAGTGATAATCTCCCTCAGTTTTCGTTGCTCTGGGAATAGCTTAATCTCTCCCTCATTTTTAAGGCATTCTTGCTAGATATAAAATTCTCTGTTTAAATTGTTTTCTTTCAGCCCTTAAGTATGTCATCCCACTGCCTTCATGCCTCCATGGTTTTTGCTGATAAATCCATGTCGATGCATGGATCTCCTGAAGCATATCACATTTCTTGTTTTTGGTCTTCTTGAATGTTTGTTTATGACTTTCATTGAATTAGAGAAATTTTCTGCCTTTAGATCTTTGAATATTCCTCCTGTACCTTTCTTTCTTTTTCTTGGACTCTTATTATGATCATATTTGTATCTTCAGGGTGTCCCACATATCTCTAAGACTCTGTTCACTTTTTCTTATCTTTTTTTCTTTTTCCTCCTCAACCTGTATCATTTTAATTGTGCTATATTTAATTTCACTGCTTCTTTCTTCTGTATATTCCACATTTGGTCTTCTTAGAAGATTTCTGAAGTTTTATCTTGTTCCTTTAGATGGGTCATGATGTTTTATATCTTTATTTGTCTTGTTTCACAACTTTTGTTTCACATTTTAGATTTTAATAATGTAATGTTTTAACTAGGGAATTTAGTCCCTGAAATGTCTGTTTCTTAAGATTGTATCCAGTTGTTTATATGCCAAATATATCATTGAGTGTCAGAAGCTAACAAAAACAAAAATCAAATCAATGCAAAAAGAAGTCCTTTTACTGTCTTTTCACATTTGCTCCATGTTTTTTGATGTTGTCCTTGAGAGTTCAGCTATCCTATAATGAATCTCATCCTGAGGCAAAAGTGAGAGGTCCTTTCTCTTGCTGAGCCTGTGTCTTCTCCAAGGCTTGCTTCTGTGTCTTAGAAATTCCATGATTTACTAGAATTGGATTTCCTTCCCTATTCCTGTGAAATAAAATTTCCCCTGTCAATGTCCTCTTGTAAATCTTAAAGTCAGGAATCCTTTGCCCCAGACAGTTCTTAATTGAATCAATGTTTTCTTATATTGGTTTTACTGATTGCAAACAATTTCTGCATGCAGAGCAAGTTCTGGGAAGAGCAACAGGGAGATGAGACTCCTGGGTCAGGCTTCAGGCTGCCACTGGATAGGTTGGAAGCCACATAAATGCACTACATTATGTCCATAGGGGTTGCTTTGCTGCCTCTAAAACAGTCAGGTACTCACAATAAAAGCTCAGTTTTACTCCACACTGTGATAGGGGTTCATTAAGAGGTGATCTTGTGCTACAAGTTTTAAGTTGCATTTTCTTGATTTAGGACTTACCCTGTTTTTGTAATCATTTAATGGTTTTCTGGAATTTTGTGGAAATAGTTTGGCCTTTTGTTGTAGGTTTTTCAAAAATTCTGTGAGTGAAGAGATCTTGGACTGTCTTATGTTACCATCTTGTTTTCCTAGAAGCCATCATAATAAAAAGAGCAATAAAATAATTTATGGATGCAAATTTCATCCCAAGAGAAAACATTAACAATGCAATGCAATGAAGTATGGTTAAAAATCCATTAGAGCAATAAAATTTAAGATTAAATATTATATTAACCAAAATGAAGACTAGAGAGAATTATCAGAATTTTAAAATTATATTGTAGTACTAGAAAAATCCAGTATAGTTACATATTAAGGTGGTGTATTGTACCTTATAATTTTAGAAAATATTCACTATAACTCTGCCTCACATGTCAGGAGGCAGACAGAGGTAGAGATTAACATTAATCAGATTTAGCTGCAGCAAACATGTATAACTATGTACTTCCTTGTTCTTATCTTTACTCACATCAGCCTTTATCTGTATCTTCATTTCTGTCCTAATCTGAGCCTTCACACCCATACAACCCTCCAATCATTATCTTCACCCAGCCCGAGATTGTCCTACCCAGGATTCCATGTATATTTTAAGAATAAATGATGAAGGAAAAACTAATTATCCAGACCATTCTTAGAAATGTCATCCTGATTATTAACTTTCTTTGTTTCAACAAGTACAAAAGCGATTAGAAAAACCCTTAATAAGAAGTCTGTTTTGAGACTATACATCTCCAGTGTCCCACCAGGAAATAAACCCAATTTCTAGCCTCATTATGTGTGTGTGTCTATTCTACCTCGCTGAGCTAATGAACCCAGCTAAGGACAACCCTGGTCCTCGTCGATATGTCGTAAAATGAAAATAGCATATAAATAATGATTTTAAGAATAAGTTGCATAAATATTCCAATTAAAGGCCGTGTAATTAATTTTATTACACAGTAAGACCCAACTATATGGTATCTATAAGAAATAGATGAAAAGTAAAAGGATGCAAAAATGTATACCTGTAAATATAAACATTTAAATACAAATGTGCAAGGTAGAACTATTAGAAAATTAGGGCATTCTATTCCAGAGATGGGAGTGAGAGTATAAAAATAACAATAGAGCCAATTTTCTAGAAAATTATAAAATTACTTAACAGAGCTTCAAATCACTTCAAAAATTGGGAGAATTAAAAGCAGAAATATAATTTAAAATAATGACATTGAATAATTGTCAGGATAAAGTATTAATTTTGTTGAAATGTAGCAAACAAGTCTTGTTTCCTTACTGTTTCTTACTCTTGATCTTCTGCCAACATAAGTTTACTATTAGAAATTGTTGTCCTGAAAATAAAATAAACAGAATTTAAAAAGGGGGTGCAGAGTAAATTTATTGAGCTAAGTTTATTGAGCATTAATGTAGGAGAAGCACCAAAAAAGGTTTCTGCTCAAAAGGTTGATTTGGGAGGCAGCTTATATGGCTTCTTGAGAGAAAGGGAAGGTATGGTGGAGGGAGTGGGGAGGGATAAGGTAGACATGATTTATTCTTGGTACTTACTTTATGTGCTTTTTGAGACTATGGGGCTGTTTGAGCAGGGTGTCCTTGAGGCCCAGTTTGTTAATCAGCAAGCAGGATGTTGATGTAAGGTTGTGGTGAAGATTTGCAAGCCTTCCTCGTGTCAGCTTGAACTATTTGTTACATTTCTTCCTCTCAGGCTGGGGCAGGGGGTTTTATCAGCACTGCAAAGGATTATTGGTATGTCGTCGTGTCAGTTAACCTCCATTTCTTCTCTATAACTTCCTGGATAAAATGGAAGCTCAAACAAATCAAGATGGTTAGTAAAATCATTTATCATTCAGATTTCAAGAGATCATATATTGGAATCCCTCCAAAAAAGATTCCAGAAAATAGATTAGTCATAGGAAGTTTTGTAAATTATTTTCTTTTTGACTATTACTTATATTATTTGAAAGTACACTTAGTGACTATAAAATGATTTCAGTTATGGGAAGAAAATCCTCCTCATGGTGTTATTCAAGGAATGAGCAGACTTTATTGAAGTGGTAATGAGAAAGAACATATTAAACCCCATGGTTACCTATTGTGAAATACATTGATGCTGGCTTTTTAATCTGCAAAAAAGCATTTCTCATTATCTTTGAACTTTTGATGAATTGAATAATTGTACATTCAGAAGTTCATCAAATATATAGGAAATTATTTTGTAATTCCTTGAAGCATACCATCAGATTGTGTCCTGAAATTCTGCCATAAAGTTTTTCTTGTACCAGTTTCTTCTAAATATACAGGCAAACTGATTTCATTATCGATAATTAATAAAAGACCCACAAGAAAGGATTTCATCTAGTTGTATATCGAAGAAAGAAGCTTAAGGCCATTAATAAAATTATAAAATGTTTACTCATCTCAGCAATTGTTTTTATTTTATTCTCTCCTATTTCTTTTAGTATATTTAAAGCTAGTACACTATAATAATAAAAGAAGTTGGACAAACAAGGTTGTGGCTGAATAAAACAATATATCTAAAAAAAAAAAAAAAAACAATATATCTGCTGTGTTGATAAATTAGTTGATACTCCCTAACCTGACTAGAGAAAATATACATTTTCTTGTGATGCCTCAGAAATGCCCATTCATCAGCTTGTGCACTTTTCCTGAAAAGAAATTAGTTATGTTGCATCAGTCAATGCAAAATACTTGAAATTGTGGATTTTCCAAGTGTCTTTTTTTTTTTAGATTTATTTATTTATTTATTTATTTATTTATTTATTTATTTATTTCTCTATTTTTATCCCCACCTCCTTTGTTTTTGGGCTCACTGTCTGCTCTCTGTGTGTTTTTCTGTGTCTGCTTGTCTTCTCTTTAGGTGGTACCAGGAACTGGTCCTGGGACCTTCCAGAGTGGAGAGAGGCACTCAGTCCTTTGTGCCACTTCAGCTCCCTGATCTGCTGCATCTCTTATTGTCTCTCTTCTGTGTCTCTTTTTGTTGCATCGCCTTGCTGCATCAACTCTCTGCATAGGCCAGCACTCCATGTGGGCCAGCACTCCCCATGGGCCAGCTCCACTTGGGCCAGCTCGCCATGTGGGTCAGCTTGCCTTTTACCAGGAGGCCATGAGAAATGAACTCTGGACTCCTATATGGTAGACCAGAGCCCAATTGCTTGAGCCACATCCGCTTCCCCCAAGTGTCTTTTTAACATAGGTTAAAGTATATAGTAAATACTTAATGAACAATATTAAATAAAAAAGACTGAAAATTCAGCTGTGATAAAAATGTATAAATACTTAAACATAAATATAAAGAAGCTTTATATGCAAAAAGGAAAATACTTTGAAGAAATATATCTAAAAATATCATTTATGAACGATTTCCATTTTTACTTTGAATTTTGTTAATAATTTTTGTATAATGAACAATGTTCCATCTAATGATAGTGTCACACTTTTAAATAATAAATTATTTCATTTTGAAAAATATGTTATACAACCATGTTTGCTAATGATTTGGGCTTTCTGGCATTGATTAATTAAGTATTTCTTTAGAAATACCTACTCTTTTTCCATAAATTAGTACATCACAAAAGAATACCTAAAATGCTGTTCAACATTATGTGGCTTCTAGAGGTAAGGCAATTTTCTGTTAGAAACCTGACATGGATATATTAGTCATTAAACTTTTTTCCTTGGCCTCATGACAAGCAATCTTCCTTGGAAATTAGTCCCCTAGAAGAGCAAATGTTGCATTATCTGCCATCCTCAGTATAAGAGGTGTCTTGGCATTATCAGGGGAAAAAACAAGGGATGCTCTGCTCTACTGGTGGTCACAGTAGCTGTTGATACACTCGTGCTACACAACTTCCAGGTGAACTTTCTATTTGACCAGAACCTGAAAAATTTTTTTTTAAAATTTATTTTACCTCAGAAAATAATCATTCAATTAAAAATTAAACAGAAGTTACCTCAAGGGAAATGAATATTATATCACAGAAATTTCATGCTTCTTAAATAGGTTACATATTTTAGTTGTGAGAAAAACTAGATGTTAACAAATTTCTAGACAGATAATGTTGGAAAAAATTTTTCAACACCTTTGACTCGTGTTAAGTATTAATCTCAAAATTCAAGTGTATTAGTTTATCTCAAAAGAAAAGGGGGATATTATTGGAAGGTATGAATATACTTATACATATCATGTAGGACTTCCTTAAGTAATGCTAGGATTTGTAGGAACAGAAATATAGAACTGATAGAATCAGAGTCATCAAGCAATGTACACATATTGAAAATATAATTTTTGGAAGAAATTGGATTCAATAATCTGTTAAAAACATGCCTGAAAATTAATATTAATGTGTTCAGAAATATTAATTTCTGAACTGTCATTTTTACTAAATTATATTGCATAGAAAAGAACAGTAAATGATGTATTAAAACTCTATCATTGCTTTAACATAACTATTTTTTTTTATTTGCTGAAATTAAATACAAGTAGGAATAGAATGTTATGACTTCAATTTCTGAACCCAATGTATCTTGGTAGAATCAATGAGCTAACAATACTTAATGGTTGTGATTGTAGGTAACTTTCTGTGCCCTTTCTCTCATCTAAAACAGTGTACAAGAGTAGTACCTATGGTATAATGTTTTCATCTGGATAAATGTGCTAATGATGGGAAGTATTTATAATAGCGTCATGTTCATTCTTATTATGCAACATATATGTACATATATATATGAATCTCTATTATATAATTTCCAAATGTTGATTTTTATCTAATTTATAATTGGCAAACAAACTGATTTTTTCAGACATATTTTGCAAGCTATTTATTATAAATTTCTAGAATCATTATGCTGATTTTTTTCAAATGACATATCACTCCTATAAGCAAACACAGTTTTGAAGTCATTCATACCAAGTGTCACTTTTGATTTCTCAACAGTTTACAACAAGTTGATTGCTATTATAGGAAGAAGGAATAACACAAATGTGCCTGACTTCATCTTTCTTGGCTTGACAGACTCTGAAGATATCCAGCGGTTCCTTTTTATAATATTTCTGCTAATATACCTGATTACCCTGCTGGGAAATGCAGGAATGATACTGATAATTCACCTGGATCTCCAGCTTCACACACCCATGTACTCTTTCCTCAGTCACCTGTCATTCCTTGACCTCAGTTACTCAATGGTCATTACACCTAAAACCTTAGAGAACTTACTGACTTCCAACAAGTGTATTTCATTCATTGGCCGCTTCACACAGATGTCTTTTTTTTTCCTTCTTCTGTGTCACTGACTTTTTCTTTCTCCAGTGGCCTATGACTGCTATGTAGCTATTTGCAATCCTCCTCACTACCCAGTTGTTATGTCCAGGAGACACTGCCATGCCCTCTTCACTGGGTCCTATATGATTGGTTTTACTGAATCATTAGTCAACCTTCTTTTCATGAACAGTTTACATTTCTGTGACTCCAATGTAATCTATCACTTTTACTGTGACTTAACTCCAATTTTAGTCCTGTCCTGCACCGACACTGGTGACAACGAAATCATGACAATGATTTGTGCTAGTTTAAACCTAATGGTGCCTCTGAGCACAATCTCTTTTTCCTACATATCTATTTTGTCTACTATTCTGAAAATTAATCCCTCTTCAGGAAAGCACAAAGCCTTCTCTACTTGTGCCTCCCACCTCCTGGGAGTCACAATTTATTAAGAAACTGCCATTTTTTATTTATTTAAAACCCAAGAAGTCCTACTCCTTTGGCAGGGAACAAGAGGCCTCTGTGTTTTATACTATGGTCATCGCCATGCTGAATCCACTCATATATAGTCTTAGGAACAAGGAAGTGAAAAATGCTCTCTTTAGAGTCATGCAGAAGAGAGAGATTTCCAAGCAATAGAATCGATGGTAATGGTGAAAATTTAAGTGCATCTGTTCTTTCTTTTCTATTTGGGCATTTAATTAGCTTCTTTCTAAATACACTAACATCCATTACACTGTTGGCATTTATGTTGAGCCATCCTCTATTAAACCATGCAGTCAGTGGATATATCCAAGAATGTGTTTTCAGAAATTACATAGTAATTGGAAGCCATGTTAATCATGCAGTTTAAATATACGTGATTTTAAAGGCTACCATTGTGAAATAAAAAAAAAAAGTGTTGTTATTCTTCAAATTGTATTATAGAAATTCCCATTCATATTCCAATTTCAGAGAATTTTATTATGAAAAGCTTTTTAAGAATTTTTCAATTTAAGCTGCAGGCAAGAAATTTAGCATAGTCTTAAAAGGTATATTTTTGGACTAGAGAATCCAGGGTTTAGTTTCTGGATTTGTCATCTGTTTCACTGTATAATCCTTAATAAGTCACTGAAAGTTTAAATCTAGTTTCCTCAACTAAAGCATACAAATCATTCTACATCCATTGGTTTATTTTAAAGATGAAATCATGTGACTAATGGAAAGAATTTAATGTAGTACTAATAAATTTTGACCATAATCATCAGAATGCTTATATTCTTAGAAAAATTTGAATATATAATAGCTTTTGTTATGAGAGTTTCTGCTGGTGGTTTTTGAATAGTTTTGGCAAATCTTATTCATAAATAAACAGCTTTAAAAGCAAAATGAGCACTTCAATATTTGGTCTTAGTGCATAGTAAAATATTGTGAAATAACTAAGTTATAGAAAAACTGTGTGTGAATATTGAAGAAATTATGGAAAATATAAATATTATTAAATAAAATAGAAATATCCTAGTCATTTTTGAGAACTTTGTTCATGGTCTTCTAGACAAACCGTATATATAAAATGTACAAACATTTCCATTATTCCAAACATGAACCCTGCACGTTTTAAGCATTAACTATTACTTCTTCTTAAAAGTGTCTCTACATAATGTAGAATTGCAGTTTTATTTTCACTACTATTCAATGTATATTTAAGTAAGTATGTTTTCTTCATGTTCCTATTTTTTTTATTTAAACTTAATCAATGGTTGTTATTTATATATATATATATTTTGCCTTCAAAAGAGTTTATTCTTTTAGTTTATATTTAGGTTTAATTTAAACCCCATCAGACTGTCTTTAGAGTTCTCATTCCTACTCAATATTTTACATATGACTTTTTCTGCAAAATTATACTACTCTTATCAGAGTTAAAAATGTAATATATAACTTTATTATATTAAAAAGTATTAAATAAAACAGGGATTTTTGAAAGTTTTATGTTGCTGGCAGTCCTCACTAGAGCTCTTAATAGAAGACAATGTAATTTTAAAGATAGCTGCTAAATGTTCTCAAACATACATGCATAGCCATATTTTCAAAAGAAGGAATTCTGTAAAAAAAAAAAAAAAAAAGAGATTTATCAGGTGATGTGATTGGACTGGAGAGAGAACCTGTATTAGTCAGGTACAGGCTGTTGGGTGTAAAAAAGCATTTCAGAAACACAGTGGTCCACCAAAGGGGAAAGGATATTCCTGTGTGTAACCGTGCAGACTGTGGGTGGCTTTTTCCCTAGTGGCATTCCTGGGACACACATTTCTCTTATGTAATCCCTGTGCTATCTTCCAAGATGTAGTCCACTACTGCAGGGTTGAAGAGGTTTCACACATCAGTTTTCCACATTCTAGTCCAAGGGAAAAGTGAGATTTTTATATTTCAAAAACAATTTAAATTTTTTTGTAATTTGGAAGGTTTTTAATGAAAAATTCAATTTATTTAGGAGAAATTGGACTAAAGAGATTATCCATTTCTTCTTATGTTAAATATATATGAAATTGTATGTTTCCTTTAAATTATCAAATTTAACAAAAGTTTTTTTATAACATTTACTTCCTGTCCTTTTAATATTTGTGAGTGAATATGATTTCCTTGCCTGTATCCATTATGTTTGTAATTTTTGTTTTCTCTCTTTTTAGTGATTGCCCTAAGGGATAAATTTATGCTTATTTTGTTTACCACAGTCTACCTAAAAGAATATACAACACTACTTACAGCATTAGAACTGTAAAGTAGTAGAGATTCAATTTATCTTTCCCATTTGTTATTTTTGCCATAAATTATATTTTTCTATATGGTTTAAACCTAATAGTTAATCAATCTACTTTTGTTTAGGCAATTATTTTAAAATTTTAAAAATCAAATAATTGATATGTTTACCTTCATTTTTCCTTTTCAGTGTCAGTTATGTCTATTTTTAGTGTCCCTTTGTTTTCATGGTCTAGACTTGATAATTTTTAAGACACAAGTCTGCCTGAAAAACTTATTTCTGTGTGTGTGTTTTTTTATTTTCTGAAAATGTCTTTATCTTGTTCCTATTTTCGGTGTGTATTGAAAGCTAGCTTTCATAACTTTAATTATATCTTTCCAATGTCTTCTGTCTTGAAACATA
Source organism: Tolypeutes matacus (assembly GCA_026826555.1). NCBI lineage: Eukaryota > Metazoa > Chordata > Mammalia > Cingulata > Chlamyphoridae > Tolypeutes > Tolypeutes matacus. The sequence goes on from JAKSZT010002772.1 coordinate 298,712, forward strand.
ATCAATGGCAAGTCTCTTGTAATAATTATGTTTTTTCCTACTGTGTGTGACAAATATTTTCCTGTGCCTTCACAATTGTATCTTTGTATTTGTTTTTCAATAGTGAGTCTGAAGAACATAGATGTGTTTTATACTTGATTGATTTGTTTTTGTCTTAATCTTTTCTGGGGATTTGTCGACATTTGTGGACAATAATTTAATGCCTTTTCTTATTTTTAGAAAATTCTTGTCCATTATTTCCTTAAATATTTCTTCTGCTCCACTTCCTCTCTATTTTTGTTGTAGAACTTAAATACATGTATGTATATATATATATATATATATATATATATATATAATTATTTACTATTATCCCGCAGGTCTTGGATAATTGTTTTCTCAGCTAGTTTTTTTTTTTTTTTTTTTTTTTTTAATATTCTTTCGGTTTGATTAGGTCCTATTGGCTTATCTTCATGTCCACTCATTCTTTCCTCAGATGTACTGACTTTACTGCTGAATTTGTTGAAGGAATACTTTGTTTCTGACACTGTATTTATAGGTTTTAAAATGTTTATTTCTAGCATTTCATTGGACCCTAAGTTACAGTGTACTCTCTCTGATGAAATTTCTCACGTATCTGTGAGTGTTCTTTATCCCTTCCGTTAGATATTTTAAGCAAGTAATTATCAATAGTCTATCTAAAATCATTAGGAACACCTGTGGTTCAAAAGGTTGATTTTAATTTTCAAAGGAGTGAGGAAAAACACACGCCATGGGGAAATTTATTCCAATGGCTCTACAATCAACAGTATTTTAACCAGTATGATACATGAATGCAAATTCATTTCTTTCTTTTTTTTTTTTTTTCCAGAATACTCCTTACCACTACCACCAGAGATTTTTGAAGGAATTAAAAAAACATATGGCTTGTCAAGAATTTAGATTTCCAAAAACAATGAAATGAGCAATTATTTAACCAATAAAGGATAATATAATGCTAAGTATTTAAGACAGAAATTTGAAAGAAATATAAACTGTCATACAAACTTTCAATTCAAGCATCATGTACCCTTCCAGTAAATATCTCAATAAGTTTTGTTCAGCAAAACTCAAGAAGGCCTAATGAAAACAGAAAATTTTAGAGATTAGCTCCTGAAATGTTACAATGCAGTTGGGAAACTTACTTAAATAAATACATGAAGGCAGAATAATACCATTACATGATAGGCAACTGAAAAATGAAAGAGATTTTAGGAAGCCCGGGAAAAAAAGCACGAGCGTTTTTCAGAACAGAATATATGTGTCAGAGATCTCAATATGTGTATAGATTTTTTTTTAAAAAAGGAGCATTGAACATATGTGTTGTGTGAAGTATACAGACTAGATAGATTATTGTAGGTGAGCAAAATAAAGTATAAAAAAGATGTGAACTGCAGTGTTGTTTGCATTGAGAAGAATCAAAAGCAATCAAAATGTGTATTTAGGTCTAACTATATGAACTCAATCCATAGCAATCAAGAAAAGTGTATCTCAGCTACAGACTGTCACAGAACAGATGCTGGATGGCAGAGACCATGGCCTGGGGCTGCAAGATGGCTCCAGGAGGGCCAGGAAGGATGCCTCTTGCCTTGGCAGCACACCACCTTCTCCTGCCCAGACCCAGAGCAGTGCTTACAGCAAGTCAGCCTACCTCAGAAACTACACCTTTTCTACTACGATGCGCAGCAGGCAGGTGGAGGGACCTCCTTAACCTTCCTGCCTGGCCCAACGACAGGCAGCATAGCCTTTGGCAGGTGGTGCTGGGCAGGGGTGAGACCACAGTTCTTTTCAATATGATTTTGCTATTTAAGAACCCTTGACAGTCTTTTAAGGATTTACTTTTCCATTTCTTTTAAAAATCAATTGGCTATAGGTATGAAGGTCTGTTTCTGAACTCCCAATTTAATCCCATAAGTCTGTGTGTTTGCTCCTGTACCAGTGTAAGGATATTTTGATTACTGTAGCCTTGTAATAAATTTTAAATTAGGTAGCATTAGTGCATGTAGCTGTTTGATATTATTTATGAATTCCAAAAATAGATATTGGATTCACATTCAACATTCCTATTTGGCTTGTGCAGAAAACAGATGGATCTTGGAGGATGATAGTGGATTATCATAAACTTATCCAGGTGTGGCTCCAATTAGTTATTAGCTCTTTTGGTTGTTTGGGATTTTTCAGAATTTCGTACAGATAGGATCATGTCACCTGCAATTATGGAAAGTTTTACTGTATCCTTTCCAACTTTGATGCCTTCTATTTTTTTTTTCTTGCTTAATTATTCTGGCTAGAACATATACTAGTGTGTTGTATAATACTTATGACAGTGATCATCCATGTCTTGTCCTTGAATATATGTTAGCTGTGGTATTTTCTCATATGACCTTTATCATTTTGAATTAATTTCCTACTCTTTTCAGTGTTCTTACAGGAAGGGTGCTGGATTTTTCCAAATTTTTTTCCTGTATCAATTTAGATGGTGATGTTTTTATTTTATTTTTTATGTTTTTTAACTTCATTTTATTAATATGTTGCATTATATTAATTGAATTTCTTATATTGAACCACCATTGCATACTTGGGGTAAATCTCAATTGATCATGGTTTATAATTCTTTTAACATGCTCTTGAATTTTGTTAGAATTTTGTGAGTATTCATGTATAAATATTCATAAGGGATATAGGTCCATAATTTTATTGTGTTATTTTTACCTGGCTTTTGTATTAGTGTGATGCTAATCACTAGAATGAGTTAGAAAATTTCTTTAGTTTGCCAAAGGGCTGCCAATGCACCCTACCGGAAATGGGTTGGCTTTTATAAAGAAGATTTATATGGAGTAAAATCTTACAGTTCCAAGGCCATGAAAAGTCCCAACCAAGGCACCATCAGACATGCTTTCACAACAAAGTCAGCTGCCACATACTGAAGCAAGATGGCAACCAATCTCTGCCAAGATTTGGGCTTAGCTGAGGGCAACCACGCATAAGGCTTGTCTCCTTCCAAGTCTCATACATCAGTCTTGGCTGCTTCACCCTCTTCCTGAGTTCAGCTACAAGCTATCAGGCATATAGTAGGGTCATCTCCCCTTGAGCTGCTCTGTGAGCCCAGTCTTTCAGGAACTTTGTCCTAGAGCAATCATCTAGGCTTTTCTCACATGGCAGGATTAAACATGGTGGCTTCCTTCTCCTGTGTCTTTCTGTCTCCCTATGTATTTCCTTTTATAAGAGACCCAGCAAGAGGGGAGGGAAGAAATAACCTGAGTCACACCTCACTGACATAGTCCAATCAAAAGCCCTAAAGGAATCTTATCAAGTAATCAAATCAACCAAAATTAATGCATCAAATGGTATCCATAGAAATAAATTAGTTTATAAATGATAATTTCACTTTTTGGGATTCATAAAATAATCTCCAACTGTCACAGAAGTGTTCCCTCTGATTCGATTTTGTGGAATATTATTGTTTTTGTATTGTTGTTGCAGTTCACTAGTAAACCCATCTGGTCTTGTGTTTTTCATTGTTGTGAAATGCTGATTACTGGTTTGATCTCTATCAGTAGAGATCTTCTATTTCTTCTTGAGTCAGTGTAGTAGTTGGATTAGTCTGCCAAAGGAGTGCCAATGCAAACACCAGAAATATGTTGACTTTTACAAAGGTTATTTATTTGGGGTAAAAGCTTATAGTCCCAAGGCCATGGAAAGTCCAACTCAAGGTACCAGAAGAGGTACTCTTTTCACAAAAGTCAGCTGCCACATGTTGAAGCAACATGGTAGGCAATCTCTGTCTGATCTCTCTTTCCTAGGATTCCTCTTCCTATTAAGTCTCCATGGGGGTCAGCTGTAAGCTATCAGGCAAAGGGGTCATCTCTCTTTGGGCACCAGGATCACAAATGGCAGCGCTCTCTCTCTTCTTGTGTGTCTTGTTGAATGAGAGTCTGTTTATATAAGTTCACTAAGGGCGCAGGGACTCGATCTGAGTTATGACTGACATAGCCCAATCTGTAGCTCTAAACTGATTTTATCAAGTAGACTTAATCAGAGGCCTCTCAACTGAATCCAATATAATCAAAAGGATGTCAAACCCAGAAGAACAGATTAGTTTACAAACATATTCTTTCTCTTCTTAGGATTCATAAAATAATCTCAAACTGTCAAAGAATTTTATGTTTCTATGAATTTATCCATTCCATCTAGTTTATCTATGCTGTTGTGGCACAATTGATCATACTATGGACTATCACTCCATTTTATTTTTATGGGGTTGATAGTAATGTCCCTCCTTTTATTTCTGATCTTAGTTACTTTGTGCTCTCTCTTTTATTCTTTGTAAGACTAGCTAAAGTTATGTTGATATTATTGTTCTTTATATAGTAGCATCTTTTGGTTTCATTGATGTTCTATATTGTGTTTTATTCTCTATTTCATTATTTTCCACTATAATCTTTTTTGTGTCATTTACTGCTTTCTTTGGGTTTATTATGCTGTTCTGTTTCTTGTACCTCCAGTTGTGAGATTAGACCACCTTTTTAAAATATTTCCCATTTTGTTGTAAAAATTCCATGCTATAAATTTTCTCTCACTACTGCTTTTCCTGCATCTCTAAGATTTGTTTTGGGTTTTTTTTGTTCATTCACCTCAAGAGATTTCCTAATTGCCTTTGTTATTTCTTCTTTGATCCACTGATTGTTTAAAGAGTATATCTTTTAATTTTCATGTATCAGTGAATTTTCCATTTATACCTCTAGTATTGATATTGGGCATCATTTCAATGTTGTCAGAGAAGATTGCTTGTATGATGTAAATTTTGCTAAGTTTAGTAAGTCTTATTTTGTGACCTAACTTAGGGTCTATTTTGTAGAATGACCCATGTGTATTAAAGAAGAATGTGTATTCTGATTTTATTGGTAGAAGTGTTCTCCATATATCTCTTAGCTCTAGACTGCTTAGAGTATCACTCTCATCTTCCATTTTCTTATCAATCTTCTATCTAAATATTCTTACCATTATTAACTGCTGGCTTTAATATCTATTACTAGATCATGGAACCATCTATTTCTGCTTTCAAAAGTGTCAATATGTATTTCATTATTGTAGGTTTCTCCTGTTTCAGTGCATATATATTTATAATTCTTATGTCTTCTTGTTGATGAAACTTGATCCATATATAATTGTACTTATTTGGTCCTTTTAACAGTTTTGGACTTCAAAACTATTTGATTTATTACTATAGCTACTCTAGTTTTCTTTTGGTTACTGTTTATATGGAATATTTTTCCACGTTTTTAATTTCATCCAGGCTGTGCCTTTGATTTAGAGTTTATTGTAAAAAGCATATAATATTAACAATTGTCCAATCTCTGCATTTACATGTACAGTTTAGTCCATTTCCATTCAAAGGAGTTACTGATAATGCAGAACTTTCTTCTGCCATTTTTGCTTTCGTACATTGTTAGTTTTATACATTTTTGCCCCTTTTATCTTCCATTAATATCTATTGTGTTATCTATTTGACTTTTTTATTGTAATATTTTGAGTCTCTTCTCATTTCCTTCTGTTTATTGTTCAGCTATTTTCTTTTTGGTTATCACTGGGCTTAAATAAAAATCTATAAAAATCTCATTTGATTTGATACCAAATTTGTTCCTATACCCCCATCATCCCATCACTTTTCTTGTTGTTGCACTTGCTATATATCATAACTTTACAAATTAAATAGCCTAAACCATAGAATTACCTTTACTTTTCAAGCATATGACTTTTAGAACCTGTTCAAATAAAAGTTGGGCACATACAAAAATTACAATACAATATTATATGAGAGTTTATAATTACCCATATAGTTATCTTTACCAGAATTTTTTATTCTTTCATGCTGCTTTGATCTACTCTCTAGTGTCCTTTCCTTTCCATCTGAAAAACTCCCTGTAGGATGGCTTGTAGGACATGTCTAGCAGTGATGAACAGCCTCAGCTTTTGTTTATCTTGGAATGTGTTAAGCTCTTCCTCATTTTTAAGACATTATTGGATATAAAATTTTTTGTTGAAATTGCTTTTTTTTTAGGATTTAATTATGTCATCCCACAGCCTTCATGTATCCATGGCTTTACTGATAAACCAGCCCTTAGTCTTATAAGGACTGCCTTATTTGTAACATGCTGCTTTTCTCTTCCAGCTTTCAGAAGATTCTCCTTCTCATTTCATGCTATAGTTTTACTATCTGGGCATGATTCTTATCAAATTTATCCCATTGGTTACTCCTGGTTTTGAATGTGCATTTATATCTTTCATTAAATTAGAAAAGTTTTCTGCCACTAGTTCTTTGACTATTCCTCTTATTCCTTTATCTTGTTTCAAACTCTTATTATGATTATATTGGTATTCTTGAGGATGTCCTACATGTCTCCAAGACTCTCTTCACTTTTTCTCATCTTTTTTCTTTGTACTCTTCAACCTGAATGTTTTCAATTTCACTGCTTCTTCCATATGTATAATCAACATCTGGTCTTCTTTGAAGATTTCTGATGTTTTATCTTGTTCCTTTAGATGGGCCACAATTCTTCTTTCTTTGCCTTGTAAACTTTTGTTTCACAATGTACATTTTAATATTTTAATGGTTTAACTATGGGAATTAGTCCCTAAGATGTCTGTTTCTTAAGATTGTATCCAGCTGTTTATATGCCAAATATATCATTCAGTATCAGGAACTAACAAAAACAAAAAACAAATCAATGCAAAAAACTTCATTTATTGCCTTTTGAAATTTGCTCTGTGTTAGTTGATATTCTCCTGAGAGATTAGCTCTCCTACAAAGAAGAAGAACCTCAGACAAAAATGTGAGGTCTAACAGTTTTAGATTGCATTTCTTGATTCAGGACCACCCTGTTACTTAAATCAATGAACTGTTTTCTAAAGTTTTGAGGAAGATAGTTTGATCCTTCATTGTAGTGTTTCAAAGATTCTGTGGGTGAACAGACTCTCAAGTATCTTATGCTGCCATCTTGATGCCTAGAAGCAATCATAATAATAGTAAGAGCAATAAAAATAATTTATGGATGCAAATTTTATCCCCAGTGAAAAGATTAACAATATAATGCAATGAAATATGTTTAAAAAATTCAACAGAGAAATAAAATTTAAGATTAAATATTAAATTAACCAAAATAAGTCTGGAGAGAATTATCAGAATTTTATCACTATATTGTAGTACTAGAACAAAACAGGATAGCTTAAATATTGAGGTATAATACTGTACCTTATATTGTTAGACAAATTCAACATAACTCTTGCTCACATGTCAGGAGAAAAGCAGAGCTAGAGATCTAACATTAACCAGATTTAGCTCCACCAAAAATATGTAACTATGCACTTCCTTGCTCTTATCTTTACTTATATCTGTCCTTATCTGTATCTTCCCATCTTTCTTTATCAGTACTTTGACATCCAGACCACCCTTCCATCATTATCACCCACCACAAGATTGCCCCATCCAGGGTATCAGGTATATTTTTAGATATAATGATAAAGTAAAACACTAATTTGCTAGACCCTTCTTAAAAATGCCATCCTGATTATTAACTTTTTTTGTTTCAACCAGTATAAAAGCTTCGAGAAAAACCCCTCATGGGGAGTATGATTTGAAATTGTACATCTCAGGCCTCCCACCAGCAAATACAACCACTTTCCATCCCAGCCTATTTCGGTGTATTTCTCAATTCTTTCATGCCAAGTGAGAAAAGCCATCAAGGACCACCCCAGCCCCTCTTCCTTATGACATAAAATGAAAATAGCACATAAGTAATGATTTTAAGTGTAAGTTGCATAAACACTCCAATTAATGACCCTGTAATTAATTCTATTAAAAAGTAAGATGCAACTTTATGACATTTATAAGAAATAGATAACTTGTAAAAGGATGTAAAAAATGTATACCTGTAAATATAAGCATATAAATACAGATGTGCAACATATTACTATTAGAAAATTAGATTTTTTTTATTCCAGAAAAGTAAGAATATAAAATAACAGTAGAGCCAAAATTACTTAACAGTGCTTCAAATCACATTTAAAAATTGAGAGAATTAAAAGCATAAACAAAATTTTTTTTAAATGACATTGAATAATTGTCAGGGGTAAAATTCTAATTTTGTTGAAATTTAGGTCAAATAAGTCAGGTCTCTTCTTTAATCCTTACTCTTGATCTTCTGCCAACATAGCTTTACTATTAGAGATCATATATTGGAATCTCACCAACAAAGATTCAGCAAAAAAGATTTTGGGTAATCTAAGCACCTCTTAAAATATATGTATATATATATATATAACATTTTTGTAAGCAAATACACATATATGCATATATATTTATATATCATTTTGCAAATGTTTGTATGTATTGTGAGAATTTTGATTTTTACCCACAATAAAAATAAAAAAAAATAAAAAAATAAAAATAAATTAAAAAAAAAGTTTTGTGAATTATTTCTTTGACTATTACTTATATTATTTGAAAGTACACTTAATGACTACAAAAATTTGATTTCAATACTGCACTAAAAATTCCCTCATGGGGATTTTCAAGGAGTGAGCATATCTTATTGAGGGGGTATTGATATATAGCATTTTAAAGGTCACCTATTGTGAAATAAATTGTTGCTGGTCTTTTAAACTGTAAATAAACATTTCCCATTATCATCAAATTTTTTATTGAATTGAAGAATTGTTGTCATCAAAGCTAAGACTGTGGGAAGATGGTGATGGACTAAAGGCAGAGCTGAATGCTCTCACAAAAATAAGGCAGAAAGAGTCAAAAGCTGCCCTCCTTTGGGGGTCAGCAGGTCAGAACAGTGCTATACAACTCCCAGGAGGGAGAAGGACAGAGAGAGGAAGAAGCCAAAACAAGAAACATGAGTTACAAAATACCCGTGGTGGTGGAAAAGAGCCCCCTCCCCGTCTTCAGATATTAAACCCAAATAAAATCCCTGACTTACTGCAATCATCTGAGAGGGGAACTGACATCTTAATTCCTGCCAGATGTTTCAAGGGAAAAGGGAGGTCAGGGTGTTTTTTTCAGTGAATTTGGCCAGCAGAGCCTGCTTTGAATCTCCAATCTGGAGAGTCAACTCAGGAATACAGGAAAGCTGAGGCTGAAACATCTCCATGGCAGGTGCACTGATAGGCACCATCTGCTGGCTGGTCTGGAAATTGTGTGGACAAAAACTGTTCTTGGCAATCTCTATATCTTGCCTCTGGGAGAAAATCTGCATCCCATTAGTGAGTCCTTGGCCTGATTTTGATAACCTAAGCTGGGCAGTTTAAAGACTTAGAGTAACTTGAAACAAATATCAAAGAAGAGCTGCTGAAAAAAAAAATAAGCAAGAGAGAGAAATAGACTATCAGAGAAAATTCACCAACATATGCAGATGCCTAGACATCTATAAAAAATTACAAGTCATATTAGGAAACAGGAAGAGATGGCCCAGCAAAAAGAAGTAACCAAATACCCTGAAGAGATACAAGATTTAAGATAATGAATCAGTGATAATCACACAATTCTCCTAAATCACTTCAAAAAATTTAAATAAAATATGACTAAAGAAATAAAGGATATTAAGAAGACACTGGAAGGGCATAAAGAACTATTTGAAGGCCTGCAAAGAAAAGTAACAAAACTTATGGGCATGAAAGACATGAAAAATGAGAATAAAATTACATTAGAGACACATAAAAGAAAATTTGAATTGCCTGAAGACAGAATTAGTGATTTAGAAGAAAGAACATCTGAACTGGAAAAGACAGAACAGAAAGAGAAGAGATGACTTTACTTATGAACCTTTTCTTTTGAAATTGAAACTTAGCCTAATATTATATGTTGCCTAAGAATTGCCTCCTGAGACTCTCCTTGTTCCTCAAATGTGGCCTCTTTCTAAGCCAAACTCAGCATATAAATGCATTACTTACCCCCCGGCATGGGACGACTTCTGGGGATGAGCCTCCATGACACTGAGCGATTATTACCAAGTGCCAGCTAACAAAGCACCTGGAAAAAGACCTTGACCAAAAGTGGGAAAGGGTAAATATAAATAAGTTTTTATGGCTAAGAGATTTCAAAGTGAGTTGGGAGTCATTCCAGAGGTTACGCTTATGCATGTTTCAGCAGGATCTCATTGACTGCCACAGTAAATATTGCCTCAAGTAGCAGGGCTCCTCAGGGCTCTGGAGACATCCAGATACTATAGGCAGGGCAGACAGCTCAGGAGTTTGGTGCCCTGCCAGTGGGCCCTACTTGGCAATTTATAATCCCCAGTGTGACTGACTTGGACTCATTTGTGGTTTCCCTACACATGGCTTTTCTGCCCCTTCTATTTGAACCTACAGTTATGACTAGAGTTGATAGCTGTATGTCCAAGAGACCTAAATCTTTGAGTTGCCCACGTGAGAGTTGGGCTCTGAATCTCAAAAGAGTGGTACAACCTACTTTCCAGTTCATTGGACTCATCCAGGACAACTAATAAGGAGATCATGATGGACAACTCCCATCCCAAGGAATAGAGAAAGTCTGCAGCTGCAAGCAAGATAGCCCCATCCATCTGTACCATGGGAACTAAGCCCCGTTTCAATTAGAAGCAGAGTTGGCATCACCATCTCAGTATCCTCAGGATTGCAGAATGAACAATGGACTAGAGTAGACTTACTATAATTTTACTATAGACATTGTTTTTCTAGCAATAGAAGAACTTGTAATATTCATGTGGAGGCAGTGGCCACTAGAGGTTCTGAGGGGAGGGAGAGGGGAATAAAGGTGCAATATGAGAGCATTTTTTGGGACATTTGACTTGTACTGAATGACATTGCAATGTTGTATACAGGTCATTATATATTTTATCATAACTTAGAAAATTGTGCAGGAAAGAGTATAAAATATAATGTAAACTATAATCCACACTTAGTAGCAATGGTCCAATATGTGTTCATTAATTGTAACAAATGTAGCACACTAATGAAGGATGCTGTTAATGTGGGAAGGTGTGGTAGGGGTAGGGAGTTGGGCATATGAGAGTCTCCTATATTTTTTATATATCATTTATGAAATCTAAAGTATTTTTAAATGCATTAAAAATATAAATAAAAGGGGCAATTCACCAAGAAGAAATAACTATACTAAATTTTTATGCACCTAACATGAATGCACCAAGATACAAGAGGTACCCACTGGCAAATCAGAAGGGGAAAATAGATGTTTCTACAATAACACTTGGGAGACTTCTATATATCACTCTTACTGTTGAATAGAACATTTGGACAGAGTATAAATAAAGAAACAGAGTACTTAACTAATATGAAAAATGAACTAGGCCTGTATTAATCAACCAAAGGGGTGGTGATACAAAACACCAGAACTCCACTGGGTCCTTCCAAGGGCACCCACTTGGGGAAGAAGCTTACAGCTACCAGGTCACAACGCATAAGTAACTTTCCTCACCAAAGTCTGTTGTCACGTCTTGATGCAAGATGACAGGCGTTGTCTGCAAACGTTCAACCTTCCCCTTCCTCTGAAGGCTCTGTGGTCCCAGCTTCTTCCAATATCAGCTGTAGACTGGCATAAGTCTTGTCCCTCTCGTGGGACTCATTTCTTTCCAGGCTCAGCTGCTCAGGCCTCTGGTCTCTGCAGCTGCAAACTTTCAGATGAACAGTTCATCTCTCTTCCCAGGGCCTTTGCCATGTCAAATGGAGCCTCTTCTGTTTCCTCATATATCTGCTTCTCTTTGTGTTTACTTCCCAGGCTCCAGGAAAGAAAAAACCTCCCTTGTATCCTCCTTCTCTGTGTCTTTACTTCCCAGGCTCTGCATCAAAACTCCAATCTCCCTTCTCTGTCATGTGGTTTCTCTGTGAGTCCCTGCCCACCAAGGGGGTGGGGACTCAATGTCCTACTGACATGGCCCAATCAAAGCCTTAATCATTATTTAATCAATTAAAAAGTGAAACCTCTGAATCCAATATAATCTAATATGCCCAGAGGAAAAGACCAGTTCACAAACATAATACAATATCTATTTTTGGAATTCATAAACAATATCAAACTGCTACACTACACCCTCTAGATTTCCAAAAGAAATTACAATATTCACAAAACCTAAATCAGTAACATTGCTGAATAAAAAAATCATATCATGATCGGTTTAAGGAAATATGGTTTATCTTATGGAAAAGTCTTGTCTGGCTGTAGACCTTTGAAACTTGCAAAACCATTTATCAGCTTCCAATACACAAATGGACAGACAAAGGATAAACATTTTCATTACCATAAGGAGAAATTGGGAGGGAAACATGAGTCATGGGTCCTCTACAGTTCAGTAAACCTTCAGGACATCCTCCATTCAATTTCAAAGTCTGAAAGTCATTCTTAATACAATGGTTTCTTCTCCCTGAGGCCTCATGAGGACCCACCCTTTCCACAGGGTTGGCCAATGGCTATTTTCTTGGTCTCACCCTCATCAAGTATCTGGGTGTGAACCACACTCCAGACCTCACCCTCCAAGAGCATTGAGGTGATTGCTACAGTTTACTCAATCTTTGGGTTAGAGTCTTAACCCTCCTACTACAGTGAAGTGAAGACAATATCCTCCCTAACCTTTGGCATACAAGCCCAACACTTTCAGAACAACAAATTGGTGATCTGGCTTTCCCTAATCTATTGGGGAGAAGTGAACTTCTCTCAGACCTATGGGGTGCTGACTTTAACCACCCTAATCCTTGAAGAATGTGCTCCACCCTCTCTGTACTCTAAGACAGCAAAACAATCCTTGAACATCAGGTGGGAACACCCACTCACTTCAATTGCCAGGGAAAACTCATTCTCTCTGTACACATGGGTGGGGTTCCTCTCTTGGTCCAAGACAATGTCTTAACTCCAGATCTCAGCTTCCATGGTTTTCCTCTTAAAGCTGTTTCCTCTTCCATCTCTCCTATCAGTGACCTTTTTTGTCCAAGATGATGGTGGTTTTGCTCAAACAGTTCTCTCAAAAAGTTTGTTGGTTTAGCATGCAGGCAGCAGGGGTATAAGCCATCAGCTACTAAGACATTCCACAAGTCTTTCCTAGGTAACTGCACTTTGAATCCTGATTTGCAAGTTCCAAACTTAGTTAAGTCCTCAAATGGGGCCCTATTGTCTGGGAGCTTGATTTCCAGAGGCTTTGGATTTAAGGAATCAGTTTCTGGTGTCTTTGTGTACAACAATTTGGTCCTCAGCTTATCTCGTTCATCTAGCATTTTGCTATAAGCTAAAGAAGCCAAGCCAGATTCTCTGAGTTTTCTTCAGAAAGTTCTTCAGCTAAATGCCCATGCTCGTCATTTTCAAATTCTGCCTTCCATATAACATCAGGAGTCAATCTTGCTAAGATGTCTGCAACTTTAAAACTCCAGTTTCCAATAATAGTTTCATCATTTACTTCTAAGACCTCATAAAAAGTCTCTTTAGAGTCCATATTACTATCAACAGTCTGTTCAAAGCACTGTAGGTCTTTTCTACCAAGCATCTCACAATTCCTCCAAAAAATACTCCTTATCCATTTATAAAACCTTTCCAGCATTTTGGTAATTGCAAAAGCACTTCCCCACTCTCTCGTATCAAATTCTATATTAGTCAGCCAAAGGGGTGCTGAATAAAAACACTAGAACTCCACTGGGTCTTGCAAAGGGCATCCAGTTGGGGCAGAAGCTCACAGTTACCAGACCACAAAGCATAAGTTACTTTCCTCACCAAGGTCTGTTGCCACGTGTTTTCACAAGGTGGTGGGTGATATCTTCAAGGGTTCAGCCTCTTTCTTCCTCTGAAGGCTCTGTGGTCCTAGCTTCTGCTAATATCAGCTATAGAGTGGCATAAGTCTTGTCCATCTCCCAAGACTCATTTCTTTTCAGGCTCAGCTGCTCGGGACTCTGGTTTCTGTAGCTGCAAATTATCAGGCAAATGCCTCATCTCTCTTCCTAGGGCTTTTGCTATGTATAATGGAGCCTTCTTTGTTTCCTCACATATCTGCTTCTCTTTCTCTTTGCTTTCCAGGCTCCAGGATCAAAACTCCCTTGCATCCTCCTTCTCCATGTCTTTACTTCCCCAGGCTCTGCATCAAAACTCCAACCTCCCTTTACTGCAGTGAGGTTTTTCTGTGAGTCCCCGTCCACCAAGGGGTGGGGTCTCAACATCCTACTGACATGGACCAATCAAAGCCTTAATCATTATTTAATCAATTAAAAGTGAAACCTCTGAATCCAAAATAATATAATATGCCCAGAGGAAAAGACCAGTTTGCAAACATAATCCATATTTATTTTTGTAATTCATAAATAATATCAAACTGCTACAAGACCTGACAGACATCTACAGAGCATTACACCCCGAAACAGCAGGATATACTTTCTTTTCAAGTGTTCATGGATCCTTCTCCTAGAGAGACCATGTGTTGAGTTACAAGACAAATCTCAATAAATTTAAAAGGATTGAAAATATATGAAACATTTTCTCTTTTCATAATGGAATGAAGCTGGAAAACAGTAATGGATAGAAAAAGGGAAAATTCATAAATATGTGGAAATTAAACAACACACTTTTAAATAATCAGTGAGTCAAAGAAGAAATCGCAATTGAATCCAGCAAATATCTTGAGATGAATGCAAATGAGAACACAATAAACCTAAACCTATGGGACACTGCAAAGGCGGTGCTGAGAGGGACATTTATAGCCCCCAATGCGTAAACTAAAAAAGAAGAAAGACCTAAAATTAAAGATCTGACTGCACACTTGGAGGAACTAAAAAAAGAGCAGCAAACTAGTCCCAAATCAAGCCAAAGGAAAGAAATAGTAAAAATCAGAGCAGAAATAAATGAAATTGAGAAGCAAAAAATGCAAAAGAGAGACTCAAGAAAACCAAAAGTTGGTTCCTTGAGATGGTCAACATAATCAACAAACCCTTAGGTAGACTGACAACTGAAAAATGAGAAAAGATGCGAATTAAATCAGAAATGAGAGGGGGGATATTAAAACTGATCCTGAAAAAATAAGAGAGATCATAAGAGGATACTATGAACTACTATATGCCAAAAAAAACTAGACAATGTAGAGATGGACAAATTCTTAGAAACACACAAACCACCTACAATGGCCCTAGAAAAAACAGAAGACCTCAACAAACCAATCATGAGTGAAGGGATAGAAATAATCACCCAAAACCTCCCAAAGATGAAAAGCCCAGAATCAGATGTCTTCACAAGTGAATTTTAGCAATCATTCAAAGATGATCTAATACCTATCTTGCTCAAACTCTGCCAAAAATTTGAACAGGAAAGAATAATTCTGATCTCATTCTATGATTCCAACATCACCCTAATACCTAAACCAAATAAAGATATTACAAAAACAGAAAATTACAGACAAATATTTCTAATAAATATAGATGCAAAAATCCTTAACAAAATACTTGCAAACAGAATCTAAAAGCATATTAAAAGAATTATACACCATGATCAAGTGGGATTTATACCAGGTATGCAAGTGTTCTTCAACACAAGAAAATCAATCAGCATAATAAAGCACATTGATAAATTTAAGAAGAAAAATCATATGATCCTCTCAAATGATCCAGAAAAGACATTTGACAAAATATAACACCCTTTCTTGATAAAAACACTCCAAAATATAGCGATAGAAGGAAGCTTTCTCAATATGGTAAAGTGCATATATGAAAAACCTACAGCTAGTATAGTACTCAGTGATAATAGACTGAAAGGTTTCCTGCTGAGATCAGGAACAAGACAAGG
This sequence comes from Tolypeutes matacus, assembly GCA_026826555.1. Taxonomy (NCBI): domain Eukaryota; kingdom Metazoa; phylum Chordata; class Mammalia; order Cingulata; family Chlamyphoridae; genus Tolypeutes; species Tolypeutes matacus. The sequence continues at coordinate 314,535 of JAKSZT010002772.1, forward strand.
ATGTCCATTGTCACCATTGTTATTCAATATTGTGCTAGAGGTTCTAGCTATAGCAATGAAGCTAGATAAAGAAATAAAAAGCTTTCAAATAGGAAAGAAAGAAGTAAAACTTTCACTATTCACTGATGATATGATCCTATATCTATAATCTCCTGAAAAATCCACAACAAAGGTACTAGAACTAATAGATAAGTTCAGCAAAAATTAACTCAGAATGGATCAAGGATTTAAATATAAGACAACAACCATAAAACTCCTAGAAGAAAATGTAGGAAAACAACCTCAAGATCTTGTGGTAGGCAGTAGTTTCTTAAACCTTATGCCCAAAGCATGAGCAACAAAAGAAAAAAATTAATAAATGGGACATCTTCAAAATTCAACACTTTTGGACCTCAAAGTACTTTGTCAAAAGAGTGAAAAGGCAGGTTACTCAATGGGAGAAAATATTTGTCAATTACATATCTGGTAAGGGTTTAATATCCATGACATATAAGGAGATCATATATCTCAAAAAAAAAAAGACAAAGTATCCAATTAAACAATAGGCAAAAGACTTGAAAAGACAACTGTCCAAAGAAGAAATACAAAAGGCAAAGAAACACATGAAAAAATTTTCAAAATCACTAGTGGTTAGGGAACTGCATATCAAAACTACAATGAGATATCATTTCACACCTATTAGACTGGCTGCTGTTAAAAAGTTGGAAAACTGTAAATGTTGGAGAGGATGTGGAGAGATAGGAACACTTATTCAATGTTGGTGGGAATGTAGAATGGTACAGCCACTGTGGAGGACTGTTTGGTAGTTCCTAACGAAGTTGAATATAGACTTGCCGTGGGACTTGGTAATACCATTGCTAGTTATATACCCAGAAGAACTGAGTGCAGTGACACAAATAGATACCTGCTCACCAATGTTCATAGCAGTGTTATTCACGATAGCCAAAAATTGGAAACAGCCCAGGTGTCCATCAACTGATGAATGCATAAACAAATTTTGGAGTATACATGTGATGGAATATTATGCAGCAGTAAGAAGAAATTAACTTATGAAGCATATGACAACATGGTTGAACCTGGAGGATATTATGTTAAATGAAGCAAGCCAGACACAAAAGGACAAATACTGTATGCTTGTGCTATTATGAACTAATTATATTGTTTAAACTTGTGGAGTTAGTAATTAGAATATAGGTCACCAGAAAATAGAAGGCAGGTAGAGAATGGAAAGCTAAGGGTTAATCTATACAGAATTGGTAAAAAGGTTTTTTGTAAAACTTTGGAAATGAATAGAAATGGTTAAAGCATGTCATGGTGTTTGTAACTAGCAGTGTTATTGTATGAGTATGACAGTGGTTGAAAGGGAAAGCCCAAGGTCTTGTATAGTACTAGAAGGAAAGGTAAAAACTCTAACTTGGAACTCTGTAAGGTAGTAAAACCTCATGTAAAACACTAATATGGGTGATATTGCATTTATAGGACTATTTTTACAAAATACAATTACAAATATACTGGAGAGAAGGAAGAAGAATAGCAGCTATGTACAACAGCCAAGGCATAGAGAGATTAAGCAGTGATGAGTTTTGTTTGTTTGCTTTTTGTTAATTATTATTACTGGAATAATGTAAGTGCTTTGGGAGTTATTGGGATGATGAATGTACAAACATGTGATTACACCAAATGCTATTGATTGTACTCTTTGGATGGATTTATGCTTTATTAATATGTATCAAAAATTTGGAAAAAATTTTAATGAAAAAATAAACTTGATTTGAAATAAAAATAGTTCATTAAATATGTAGTAAATAATTTTGTAATTTTTAATCCAAATCATCATATGTCTCCTGAAATTCTGCCATATAAAGAGTTTTTCTTCTACCAGTTGCTTCTAAACCTACATTCAAATTGATTTCATTGCCATTAATTAATGAAAGATCCATAATAATGGACTTCATGTAGTTTTATGTAGAAGAAGTAAGCTTTGGGACATTAATAAAATAATAGAAATTTTACTCATCTCAGCAATGATTTTTACTTTATATTCTTGTAGCTGTTTGGCAGTTTGATGAAATTATGATTTCCAAAAATCTATATTAGATTATGCTTATAAACTGGCATGCTAATGTGGGCATGATTAAGTTATGATTAGGGCATTGACTGGGCCATGTCAGTAGGGCGTTGAGCCCCACCCCTTGGTGGGTGGGGGAATCAAATATAAAAAGCAAGGCAAAGGACAGAGGGAGCAGTTTTGAGAAGCAGTTTTGATGTTGGAGTTTGGATGTTGGAGAGAAGGCCCCATTAGAAGAGAAGCGAGCTGTTCACCTGATAGTCTACAGCTGACCTTGTGGAGGAGCCAGAGGAGCTAAGCCCAGAGAGAAACACAGCCCCAGGAAGAGAGGAACCCAAGAAGCCTGAACTGTGACAAATGTCGGCAGCTGTCTTGCTCCAACACGTGGCAATGGACTTTGGTGAGGGAAGAAACTTATGCTTTATGGCCTGGTAACTGTGGACTTCTACCCTAAATAAATACCCTTTTTAAAGACCAACCCATTTCTGGTATTTCGCATTAGCACCCCTTTGGCTGACTAGTACAACTCTCATATTTCCTTTAATATAATAGAAGAAATTGTACAAACATTGCTGCTGTTGAATACAAAACCTCTGGTATGTTGAAGAATTAGCTGATAATCCCAAAACTGAATGAAGACACCATTATGTACTCCTTGTGATGCCTGTCTCAAAAACATCCATTCATCAGCTGGTGCACATTCCTAGAAAGAAGTTAGTTATATTGAACTACTTAATGCAAAATTCTTGGAATTGTGGATTTTCCAAGTGTTTTCTTTAACATAGGTCAAGGTGTATAATAAATATTTAATTAAAAATAATAAATAAAAATGATTGAAAATTCAGCTCTGATAAAATTCATATAAATACATCAGCAAAAATATAAAGAAGCTTTATATCCACAAAGAAAAATACTTGGAAGAAAACACATCTAAAGAAGAATAACATTTACAAATGATTTCCATTTTTTAAAAATTTCCTTGTTTAATAATTTCTGTACAATGAATCGTTTTCATTGCTGTGATATTGGTACAGTTTTAAATATAAAGTTATTTCATTTTGAAAAATATGGTGTTACATCCCTGGTCTTTAATGATATGGCCTTTCAGCACAGATTAATTAAGCATTTCTCTAGAAATACCTACTCTTTTACCCAGTCATAAATTAGAAAATGACAAAGGAATACCAAAATTGCTGCTCAACATGTGGCTTCTAGGGGCAAAGCAAATTTCTTACAAACCTGACACAGCTGCAATTGTCCTTAAACTTTTATCCTTGGCATGATGTCAAGCAATCTCCCATGGAAATTAGTTCCAGAGGTGACCAAATATTGCATTATCTGCAATTCTCAGTATAAGAGATGCCTTGACATTATCAGGGTGGAAAACAAGGGATACGCTGCTCTGCTCGTGTTCACAGTAGCTCCCTGGTATATACTTGATACATAATTTCCTCGTGAATTTCCTATTTGACCAGAATCTGAATAAAAATTTCCTTTGATTTATTTGATTTCAAAAAAAAAATTCGTGCACTGAAAATTAAACAAAAGTTATCTCAAAGGAAACGAATACTCCACACAGAAATACCAGGCTTCTTAAATGGTTTACATGTTTTTGTTGTCATAAAATCTAGGTTGACAAATTTCTAGAAAGATAATACTGGGAGAAGTTTTTCAACAACTTTTACTCATGGTAAGTATTAATCTCTAAGTTAGAGCACTTTAGTTTATCTAGAAAATATACATAAGGTCTATAATAATGGTTGAGAATGGGATGTAGCAATGCATCTTTTATCCCTGCCATAAAAGCTTAGGTAACAGGGCCCACAAATTTGGCAGTATAAATAGCACGCTTCATATCCAAGCTCCACTAAATACCCTGTAATTCTTCCACGGATTGCCAATTGGGGGGTGATGTGGGGTGTATCTCCTTCGTTAACCATATTAGCCTTGCGTCCAGCAACTAACCAAATTAGCGGCGATGCATTTTTTGCCTCTTTTGAGTTGTAGGTAGACACTAGCACAGAGAAGAAAGAGTGGTAATAGAGGCTAATTTGCTCATCTCCACAGCAGATAGTACAAGCCCTTCTGCTCCAGCATCCCATAACCTTAGAATCCAGTTAAGCAGGGACTCTCTAGATTTTTGCCTGTAACTCTGTCCTAAATCACCTAACTCTGCAGTGGTATAGACTCTCATAGTCACATGCAATTTTTGCTCTATGGGGTGGAACCGCCGGGCCTGAAGTGACTGGTCTTGTAATGCCTACCACTTCTGTTTTATTATGGGATGTACCCTTGACTGCTCCTCATCTTCTTCCATTTCCCATTCCTCCTCTTTTACCTCATATGAGGAGGTGTCCATAGGTTCCTCACCTTAGGACCCGGACTGAAGCAATCTGCGGCCTCTAGTATGAGCATATTGGCATATTAAGGTTTCTAATTGATCATCAATTTGGCTCAGGCGATCAGATAAAGAATCTTTCATCTCTGCCTGTGTTAGGTGCATATCTCTTTCTTGTTTTAATTCCTCTTCTAAGTGGTGAACAGAAGCTTTCACAACTTGTTCTTCTCTTCTCGGTAGCCACATGCAGGGCTCCTAGCAAGGGCCATGCTAGTGTCGCCACTATCTGGTGGTCTCCTCTTTTCTTATTTAAATGCAGCTGCTCTGCTACCTGCTGTAGCACAGCCAGTATATGAACCAAAGTTTTCAGGGAGTCCCCATATTCTCTTGGTGGTCCCCAATCATACAAGAGGGCAGCCAATATGTATATATTGGGATATATATATACTCTAGATATGTGTTTGTCTTTCCTGTATGGAATAATTCTTTCAAGACTACCTCCCATGTACTTAGCAAAAGGCTTATCCAACAGCATGGTATTCCACCCAGCATTACTTCTGATCAAGGAATCCACTTCACAGAAAATGAAGTACGGAAATGGGCACATTCCCCTGGAATGTACAGGTCTTATTATGTTTCCCATCATCCTGAAGCAGCTAGGTTGTTAGAACAATGGAATGGCATTTTGAAGACTCCATTAGGCCCCAAATATGTGGCAATACCTTGCAGAGGCGGGGCAATGTTCTCCAGGAAGCTGTATATGCTCTAAATCAGCATCCACTCTATGGTGCTGTTTCTTCCATAACCAGGATTTGTTATTCCAGGAATCAAGGGAGGGAGAAGGGGAGTGGCACCACTCACTATTACCCCTAGTAATCCACTCAGAAAATTTTTGCTTTCTTTCCCTATAATGTCAAGCTCTGCTGGTCTACAGTTCTTAATACAAAAAAGGAGGTGTCCTTCCACCAGGTAACACAACAATTACTTTGAACTGAAAGTTAAGATTGCCACCTGGTCACTTTGGGCTCCACATGCTTCTCAATCAATGGGAAAGAAGGGAATTACTGTACCCACTGGATGATTGATCTTATCAAGGAAAAGTATGACTTTCCTACTCAATGGAAGTAAAGAAGAGTTTTCTGGATTACAGATCCTCTAGGGCATCTCTTATTAATACCATGTCTTGTGATTATAGTCAATGGAACACTGAAAAAAACTCAATCCAGGCAGATCTCACAATGGCCCAGAATCTTCAGGAATGAAGGTTTGGGTTACCTCACCCGGCAAAGAACCAAGTGCTTGCTGAGGGTAAAGGGACCATGGAATGCAAGTTGGGTGAAAGTAGTGATAAATATGAACTTTGACCTTGTCACCAGTTACAGAAATGAGGACTTTAAAGATCATGAATATTTCTCCTTATTTTGTTGTATGTTTGTACATATACATAAAATGAATATCTTTTTATTCCCTATCATTTCCTTTTACTATATGACATAAATTGTATTAGTTTCATGTCTATTTAAGGATGCCAAGCTTAAAAGTGAATGTTACCCAAGGAGTTGCACACTATTCTGGTGGGATTTTGTGCATTTTTGGTTGTACACAAGGTAATTGGCTATGGTTATGAGGAAAAATATGTCTGTTATTGTTTTTATTTAGAGATTAGGTATTGTCAAGATGATGTGTTTGGCTGCTAAGTTTATAAGTTGTGGACTGTGATGGTTAGGCTGATGTGTCCATTCAGCCAGATAATGGTGCCCAGGTGTTTGGTAAAGGAAGCACTGGGTAATTTTAATACAGGGGCATTTCATAGACTTTAATCATCAGTGAACTTTTTGCATATATGGTTGATTATATATATAATCAACTGAAAGGTTTTCTGTCACCAAAGACTGATGTCTCACCCAATTAGTTGAAGGCCTTAAAAGGAGAAGTGATTTCAGTATTCTGAGTGATACAACTCACATCTCTACTACAGAAAGCCACCATCTTCAGGGGAACACATCAGGAAACTTCACTGGAATTTCTGGCTTGCAGCCTGCCCTACATATTTAGAATTGTGCATCGGCATGGTCATGTGTGGCAATTTTATAAAATCTCATACTATTTACAGATACCGCCTATCAATTCTGAAAACCCTGATGAATATATTATTAATTTGAGAAACATCACTGATTTTGTGTATTGTTATTTTACCCTCATTTGCTGAATTAGTTATTAGATCTTAGTGTCTTTGGGGATTTTTCAGAATTTTCCATATAGGATCATGTTGTCTGCAATCAGGGAAAATTTTTACTACTTCCTTTCCAATTTGGATGCCTTTTATTTTTTTTTCTTATCAAATTACTTTGGCTAGAACACTCATTTCAACGTTGAATAATACCTGTGACAGTGGCCATCCTTGTCTTGCCTTGAATATGATGTTAGCTGTGGGATTTTCATATATGACCTTTATCATTTTGAGTTAATTTCCTAATATTCCAAGACTTTTCTTTTTATTAATAAGGTGAATTACATTAATTTATTTTCTTATATTGAATGACCATTGAATACTTGGAAGAAATATCACTTGATCTTGGTGCATAATTATTTTAACATGCTCTTGAATTTTGTTTGTTAGAGATTTGTGAGCATTCATTTATAAATATTCATATTATTGTGGTATCTTTATCTTGCTTTTATAGTAGTGTGATGCTACTAATTAGAATAAGTTAGGAATTGTTTAGTATGCCAAAGGGTTTCCAATGCAAAGTACCAGAAATGGGTTGGCTTTTATAAGAAGGATTTATTTGGGGCAAAATTTTACAATTCCAAGGCTGTGAAAAGTCCAAACTGAGGCACCATCAGAGATGCTTTCGAACCAAAGTCAGCTGTTGCATTTTGAAGCAAGATGGCCACCAAGCTCTGCCAAGATTTGAGCTCAGCTGAGGGCAATCAGGCATAGGGCTTATCTTTTTCCAGGCCTCATATACAAGTCTTGGCTGCTTCACCCTTTTTTCTGAGTTCAGCTGTATGCTGTCAGGCATATAGCAGACCTTGTCTTCTCTTGAGCTACTCGATGGGCCCAGGGTCTTGGGGGAATCTATGTTTAAGTCATTCTCTAGTCCTCTCTCAAGTGGCAGGATTATATATGGAAGCTTCTTTCTCCTGTATCTGTCTGTCTTTCTCTGCATTTCTGTTTATATCAGACCTGAGTCAAAATTCACTGACATAGACCAATCAGTAGCCCTAAAGTGATCTTATCAAGTAATCTAATCAAAGGGCCCTAAACCAAATTTAATGCAAGCAAATGGTGTCACACCAACAGGAATAGATTAGTTTAAAAACAAACTCTTTCCTTTTTTGGGATTACTAAAATAATCACAAACTGCCACAGAAGTGTTCCATCTGATTCAACGTTGTGGAGGATTATTTTTGGAATGTTGATGTAATTCATCAGTAAGTCTCTCTGGGCTTGTGATATTCTTCATTGTGGTATTTTGATTAGTGATTTGATCTCTGTCAGTAGAGATCTTCTATTTCTTCTTCAGTCAGTAAAGGTAGTTCATATGTTTCTAAGAATTTATTCATTACATCTAGCTTATATATATATTTGGGACACAATTGATAATAGTATCTACATAAAATCCATTTTATTTCTGTGCAGCTCATGGTAATGTCCCTCCTTTTACTTCTGTTTTAGTTATTTTTGTCTTTTCTTTGTCTTTGTTAGAATAGCTAAGGTCATTTTGATCTTATTGATCTTTCAAAGTAACAACCTTTGGTTTCGTTGAACTTCTTGATTGTGTTTTATTCTCTATTTCTTTTATTTCCACTATAGTCTTTATTATTTCCTTACACCTGCTTTCTTTAGGTTTAAAATATTTTTCTACTTTAGTACCTAAAGTTGTGTGGTTGGATCTCATAGTGTAGATTTTTCATCTTTTATTGTTGTAAGAATTCCGTGGTATAAATTTCTCTCTCACCACTGCTTTTGCTGCATCTGTAAATTTGTTCTTTTGTTTTTGCTCATTCACCTCAAAATATTTCCTGTTTGCCTTTGTGATTTTTCTTTGACTCATTGAATGTTTAAGAGTGTACTTTTACTTTTCACATATTATTGAATTTTGCAGTTATCCTTCTGGTATAGATATCTTACATCATTTCAATGTTGTTGGAGAATTTTCCATGTATAATTTCAATTTTGTTATATTTATTAAGCCTTGTAGCCTAGTATATTGTCTATTTTGTAGAATAAACCATATGTACTAGAGAAGAATGTGGATTGTGATCTTGTTGGTTGAAGTATTCTAAATATATCTCTTAGCTCTAAATTTTTTGTAGTATTACTCAGGTCTTCCATTTTCTTTTCAATCTTCTACCTAAATGTTCTATCCATTATTAAAAGTTCTGTATTAGTGTCTATTATTAGATTCTAGATCCATCTCTTTCACTTTCAAAATTGTCAATATTTGTTTCATTTCTGTGGGTTTTTGCTATTTCAGTACATATATATTTATAATTATTATGTCTTCTTGTTGACTTGACTTCATATATCTTCATATATAGTGTACTAATTTGTCCCTGTTAACAATTTTCAACACCACAATTATTTTATCTATTACTATAGCTATTCTAGCTTACTTTGTTTACTATTTGCAAAGAATATTTTTTTCCACCATTTCATTTTGAAACAACTTGTGTCTTTGAATTAAAGTTGAGTTTCTTCTAAAAAGCATATAGTATTAACCATTGCCCAATTTTTGACTTCTGATGTAGAATTTAGTAAATTTCACTTTCAAGTAGTTACTGATAATGAAGTACTTTCTTCTGCCAATTTTTTATATTTACACATTGTTTGTATTATATCATTGTGTCCCTTAAAGTTTCCTTTAATATCTATTGTTATAGCTCTTGAATTTATTTTATTTTATTTTATTTTTAAAAAACAATGTGTTGAAGTATATAATTCCTACATGAAAATACATAAACTATAAGTGTTCAGTAAACATTGTGAACTTACAAAACACACATACATAATATCATACAGGGCTCCCACACATACACCCTGCATTGTTGTGAAACATTTGTTAACCAATCATGAAAGAGCATCATCAAAGTATTACTACTAACTATAGTCCGTAACTTCCTCCCCTAAACATTTTTTAAAGGATTTATTTATTTACTTATTTACTTTTATCCATTCTTACACACCCTCCTCATTTTTGCTGTTTCTGCGTCCAATCGCTGGACAACTCTGTGTCCGTTTCCGTCTCTCTCTTTTCATCCTTTTCCTCATGTCTTCACTGGGATTCGATCCTCGGAACCTCCAATGTGGGAGAGAGGCATCTTACCACCTGGGCCACCTTAGTTCCTGGTTTTTCAGTGCGTTTCATATTGGCTTTCCCTTGTGTCACTCTCCTGTTATGTCATCATCTTGCTGCGTGGACCGTGGGGCCTGGCGGTGCACCCTCACAAAGGGCCTGGTGACTCCCCCACTTGCGGAGCCTGGCTCACCCATGGATGGGGCCTGGCGACTCACCCACTCGCTGGGCCTGACAGCTCATCCACTTCTAGGCCTGGCGGTGCACCTGCACATGGGGCCTGGCGGCTCATGAGCCTTCTATATTTTTCTTTTTTTAAATTTTTACCTAGAGGTCCTGGGGCTCGAACCCAGGTCCCTCCATATGGGAGATGGATGCCCAACTACCTGAGCCACATCTGTCCCCCTGCTATATCTCTTAAGGTTGACCAAAGATATCCAAAGTTACCATCTTTTCCCATACAAGATGGTCATATAATAAATCAGGCTTAGTTTATCACCAGCATTCCAAAAACCAGGCCTAGGGAGAAAAACTAGGCCTGGGGACACATGCATGGTTTCTAATATAGTGAATGTTTAGCCTACCCTGATTATCACAAAATCAGGACAGCAAGAATATTTGCAGCTCTTGAATTTTTGTACTGTAGTTTTTCTCATTTCCTTCTGTTTATTTTTCAGAATTTTTTTTTTACCATTAAGCTTAAATCAAAGATCTAAAATCTATAACAATCTCTTTTGATTTGAATCTATCTTTGTTCCTATACACCACCATCACAACACTTTTTTTGTTGTACTTGTTTTGTATTACATCTTTACACATTAAATATACTAAACCATAGATTTGCCATTACTTTTCAAGCATGTGCCTTTTAGAAACTGTTCAAATAACAAATGGAGTTATATACAAAAATGCAATACAATATTATATGTGGTTTATAATTACCCATATGGTTACCTATACCAGAATTCTTTCTTCCTTTATGCTGCTTTCATCTACTCTCTAGTGTCCTTTCCTTTCCATCTGTAAAACTCCCTTTAATATGGTTTGTAGGACATGTCTAGCAATGATGAACAGCTCAGCTTTTCTTTATCTGGGAATATCTTAATCTCTCTTTCATTTTTAAGACTCTCTTACTGGATATAAAATTCTCTGTTGAAACAGTTTTCTTTCAGCAGTTCTTTTTTGTCATCTTACTGCCTTCATGCCTCTTATGGTTTTGCTGATAAATCAGCCCTTAGTCTTATAAGACTGTCTTCTATGTTACATGTTGCTTTTCTCTTCCAGCTTTTGGAAGACTCTCCTTGTCATTTCATTCTACAGTTTTACTTTCCAGGTTCAGTTTCCTGCAAGTTTATCCTATTTGTTGTTACTGGTCTTCTTGAATGTGTGTTTATATTTTTTATTAAATTAGAGAAATTTTCTGCCATTAGTTCTTTGAATATTACTCATAATTCTTTCTCTCTTTTTTCGTGATTTCTCATGTTTTATCTTGTTCCTTTGGATGGGCCATGATTCTTGTTTCTTTGTCTAGTAAACATTAGTTTCATAATGCAAATTTTAATATTTTAACTACCATGTTTAGACCCTGAGTTTTCTAGATTGTATTCAGGTGTTTATATGCCAAATATATCACTGAGTGTCAGGAACTAACAAAAACAAAAACAAAAAATCAATGCAAAATCACCATTTACTGCCTTTTGAAATTTGTTCTGTGTTGTTTGATGTTCTCCTTTAGAGTTTAGCTCTCCTTTAAAGAAACTAAACCAGAGGCAAAAATGTTCTAACAGATTTAGTTTCCTTTTCTTGATTCAGGGCTCATCCTGTTACTGCAATCAATCGTTTTCTGGGGTTTTGATGAAGACAGTTTGGACCTTGATTGTAGTGTTTCAAAGATTCTGTGGTGAACACGCCAGTGTCTTATGCTGTCATCTTCATTGCCAGGAAACGATCAATAATATTAATAGCAATAAAATAATTTATGGATGTAAACTGTACCCCCAGAGAAAACATTAACAATATAATGCAATGAAGTATGTTTAAAAATCCCATTAGAATTCTTTCTAGACAATTAAATTCCTATTTGGGCATTCTTCACATTTTATCGGAATGAATTACAGCAGATTACAATATGCCAACTTCATAATTTTATGAGGCAAAATTGTCCAGAAAGAATTATGACCTAAATGGAAATTAAATTAAAAAAACAATAATTACTTTCATTTTTAGATATCTTTCTGTCCAATAGTTAGAGCTGTAATATAAAACAGGAATTATGTTACAATTAATTTCTATTATTAAAATTATTATTTACATTTATAAATGTTTGTTGCTATACTATCTATATCTTATAATTGATTATATTAAATCTAACCTGCTTGCCCTAACCTTTTAAAACTTGTAATTTTTTCAATGAATTTTTCTGTTTATTTTACAATTTTATGGTATAGGTCTTTTTAACAGCTAAAAAACAGCCATCGATTATACTCTTTGACCAGATCATATGGTATGTGAATATATCTCAGTAAAATTGCTTAATAAACTAATAAATAATTGTGCAAGAATAGCCAGAAAAAGCAGCTATGTACAGCAGGGGAAACAGAGAGATTGAGATGGGACAAATTTCATTGTTTGTTTCTTTGTCTAGTTTTGTTTATTATTATTATTATTATTGCAATAATGTAAATGCTTTAATAATGATGAAGTTATGAATTCACAGCTGTGTGAATATACCAAATACCATTGATTGTACACTTTGGATAAATTGTATGCTTTATTAATATGCATCAATAAATTTGGTTTGTTTAAAAAGTAGTGTGGGTTGGGGGAATATACACCAAATGTAAGTTATGGACTATAGTTAGTAGTAATATTTTGATGATGTTCTTGAATAATTTGTCACCAATGTATCACAACAATTCAAGGTGTGCTGGAGGGGTGTCATGCTTGCTTATTTTGTAAGTTAAAACTTTTACTATACATTATTGCTCACATATCAGGAGGCAGGCAAAGCTAAAGATTTAACATTAACCAGATTTAACTCCACCCAAAATGTATAAATATGTACTTCCTTGCTCTTACTTTACTCACATCAGTCCTTATCTGTACCTTCACATCTGTCCTTACCTGAGCCTTGACATCCACACCAGCCTCCCATGCTTATCACCCACCCCAAGATTGCCCTACCCAGGGACCGTATATATTTTAAGATTAATTGATGAAGCAAAAAACTATTTTTCCAGACCTTTTTAGAAATGTCATCCTGATTATTAACTTTCTTTGTTTCAACAAGTATAAAGGCTGTGAGAAAAACCCTTAATGGGGAGTTTGATTTGAGTCTGTACATCTCTGGTCTACACCAGCAAATAAAGCCACTTTTTCTTCCTAGCCTATATCAGTGTCCATCATTTCTGTCATGCTGAGCAAATGAACCTAGTTGAGTACCACTCTTGCCTCTCTTCATTTTGACATAAAATGAAAATAGCACATAAATCATTATTTTAATTTTAAGTTGCATAAACACTCCAATATAAGGCAATGTAATTAATTCTATTAAAAAGAAACACAACTATGATGTCTATAAGAAATAGATGAATAGTAAAAGGATGTACACCTGTAAATATAAGCATAATACAAATTTGCAAAGTTGTACTATTATAAAATTAGGTCTTTGTATTCTAGAAATGTGACAGTATAAAGTAACATTAGAGTCAAAATTTCTTAACAGAGCTTCACATAACATCAAAAATTGAGAAAATTAAAGGCATAGATAGAATTTAAAAATAATGACACTGAATAATTGTCTGGGATAAAGTTTTAATTTTGTTGAAATTTATGTCAAATAAGCCATGTCTCCTTTAGTTTCTTACTCCTGATCTTCTGTCAACATAATCTTACTATTAGGAATCATATACTGGAAACCCACCAAGAAAGATTCAGCAAAAAAAGATTATTCAAAAAAAGTTTTGCAAATTATTTTTTCTTTGATTTTTATATATTTGAAAATACACTTAATGACTATAAAAATTTGATTTCAGTACTGGAAGAAAAGCTCCATCAGTGATTTTCAAAGAGTGAGCAGACCTTAGTGAGGTGGTATTGACGTAGAATGTCTTAAAACCGAAAGTCACGTATTGTGAAATAAACTGATGCTGGCTTTTTAATCTGCAAATAAGCATTTCTCATTATCATTAGATTTTTACTGAATTGAATAATTGTACATTCAAAAATTCATAAAATAAGTAATATATTATTTTGAAATTCCTTGTTTCCTAAAATTCTGCCATGTAAAAAGTTTCCTTGTACCAGTTATTTCTTATTATACATGCAAATTGATTTCATTATCGTTAATTAATGACGGACTTACAAGAAGAGATTTCATCTAGTCGTATATAGACGAAGGAAGCATTGGGTATTAACAAATTTATAGAACGTTTACTCATCTCAGCAATGATTTTTACTTTATCCATTCCTAATGAATTTTAATATAATAAAATATAATACATTAAAATAATAATGTAAGTTGCAAAAATATTGTGACTGAATAAAAAAATACGTCTACTGTGTTGATGAATTAGTTGATATGCCCTAACCTGACTGGAGAAACAGATTTCCCTTGGGATGCCTCAAATTGCCCATTCATCAACTGGTGTGCACTCCTATAATGAAGTTAGTTATGTTGTACCAGTCAAAGCAAAATTCTTTAAATTGTGGATATTTCAAGTGTGTTTTTTAACATTGGACAAGGTGTATAATAGTCAATAAATAATATTAGATAAAAAAGATGGAAAATTCAAGAGTGATAAAATTATATGAATACATAAGCATAAATATAAAGAAGCTTTTAATGCATAGAAGAAAATACTTGGTAGAAAATCCATCTAAAGAATAACATTTATGAATGATTTCCACTTTTTTATTGGAATTTCAGCACTTAATAACTTTTGTATAATGAACAGTGTTCAATCCTATTATAGTGTCACACTTTTAAACATTAAATTATTTCATTGGGAAAAATATGTAATTATATCCCTAGTTGTTAATGATCTGGACTTTCATCCACAGACTAGTTAAACATTTCTCTGAATTACCTACTTTTACGTAGTCATAAATTAGATAAAACAAAGGAATACCAAAAATGCTGCTCACATTATGTTTTTTTTAACAGGAAAGCAAATTTCTGTTACAAACCTGACAGTTTCATTAGTCCTTGAACTTTAATCCTTGGCATCATGTCAAGCAAACTTTCTTAGAAATTAGTCCCAGAGATGACCAAATATTGCATTATCCACATCCCCAATATAAGCCGTGCCTTGACATTATCAGGGAGAAAAACAAGGGATTCTCTGCTCTGCTCGTGTTCTCCATGGTATACATGTGAGACATAACTTCCTCGTGAACTTTCTATTTGACCAGAACCTTATCAAAATTTTTCTTTGATTTATTTGACTCAAAAAAAAAATCATTCACTAAAAATTAAACATAATAAACTCAAAGGAAACAAATACTATATCACAGAAATATCAGTCCTCATAAATGGTTTACATATTTTCGATGTGATAAAAACTATAGGTTGACAAATTTCTAGACAGATAATAGTGGAAGAAGGTTTTCAACAACTTTGACTCATGGTAAGTATTAATCTCAAGTTTACAAAATTTTAATCTAAAAAAGATGGTGATATTATGAGAAAGATATGCATACATGTATACATAACATGTCGACCTTACTTAGGTAATGTTAGGAGTTATGGAAACAAATATAGAACTGATATAATCAGTCATCAAGTAATGTACATGTTTTCAAAATATCATTTCTGGAAGAAATTTGATTAAATAATCTTTCAATAATATATCTGAAAATTCATGGTAATGTGTGCTCTCTAATATTAACACACATGGTTTTAATATCTGAACTGTCATTTTTACTAAATCATATTGGATAGAAAAACAGTATATGATCCATTAAAACTCTCTATCATTGTTTATTAGATACCTAGTATTGTTTTTTTGATTTGCTGAAATTGAATATAAGTTATGAGTTTGATCCCTGGACACAATCAATCTTGTTAGAATCACTGGGCCAACAATACTTAATGGTTGTGACTCTAGGTAAATAACTTTATGTGTCCTTTTTCTTATCTAAAAATGTGTACAAGAATAATACCTATGGTGTAATATTTTCATCTGGATAAATGTGCTAAAGAGACAAAATATTTGCCACAGTGTCATGTTCATTCTAATTATGCAATATATATGCATTTATAGATAAACTTCTCTATTATGATTTCAAAATATTTACTTTTAACTAATTTATAATTAGCAAAGTAAGATTTTTTTCAGACATATTTTGCAAACTACTTTTTATTATGAATTCCTAATATCATTGAGCTAATTTTTTAAAAATACCACATCATTCCTATACAGAAAAAGTGCTTTGAAGTCATTCATACCAAGTATCACCTTTGATTTCTCAACAGTTTACAAGATTTGATTGCTATTATGGAAAGAAGGAATAACACAAATGTGCCTGACTTCATCCTTCTTGGCTTGACAGACTCTGAAGATATCCAGCGGTTCCTTTTTATAATATTTCTGCTAATATACCTGATTACCCTCCTGGGAAATGCAGGAATGATACTGATAATTCGCCTGGATTGCCAGCTTCACACCCCCATGTACCTTTTCCTCAGTCACCTGTCATTCCTTGACCTCAGTTATTCAACGGTAATCACACCTAAAACCTTAGAGAACTTACTGGCTTCCAATAAGAATATTTCATTTAAGGGCTGCTTCACACAAATGTTTTTTTTTTTCCTCTTGTCTGTTACTGAATTGTATCTTCTCTCATCAATGGCCTATGACCGCTATGTAGCTATCTGCAACCCTCTTCACTACCCAGTTGTTATGTCCAGGAGACTCTGCCACGCCCTCATCACTGGGTCCTACATGATTAGTTTTACTGAATCGTTAGCCAACCTTCTTTTCATGAACGGTTTGCATTTCTGTGACTCCAATGTAATCTACCACTTTTACTGTGACTTAGCTCCAATTTTAACCCTGTCCTGCACTGACACTTGTGACACTGAAATCCTGATAATGATTTGTGCTACTTTAAACGTAATGATGACTCTTAGCACAATCATTGTTTCCTACATATCTATTTTGTCTACTATCCTGAAAATTAATTCCTCTTCAGGAAAGCGCAAAGCCTTCTCTACTTGTGCATCCCACTTCGTGGGAGTCACAATCTATTATGGCACTACAAGTTTTACTTATTTAAAACCCAAGAAGTCCTACTCCTTGGGAAAGGATCAGGTGGCCTCTGTCTTTTATACTATGGTGATCCCCATGCTGAATCCACTCATTTATAGTCTTAGGAACAAAGAGGTGAAAAATGCTGTGATTAGAATCATGCAGAAGAGGGAGGTTTCCAAGAAATAGCATGTCTGTAATGCTGAATATTTAAGTGCATCTTTTCTCTCTTTCCTCTTTGGGTATTTACTTGATATGTTTCTAAATTTACATAGGCACCTTTAATTAGTTTGCATTTATGTTGAATCTTCCTCCATTAGACCATGCGTTCTCTGGAACATATTCAAGAATATCTATTCAGAAATCTACATAGTAATTGGAAGCCATGAAATATGTGTTAATCCTGTGGTTTAAATATATGTAATTTTATGGGTTCCTAATAAGAAATAGAAAAAAGTGTGGTTAATCTTCAAAATACAGTATAAATATTCCCATGCATATTCCAATTTCAGAGAATTTTATTATGAAGAGCTCTTTCAGAATTTATTTAATTTATTCTGTAGAGGAGAAATTTAACATATTCTTAAAGTGTAATTTTTTTGGAGTAGAAAATCCAGGGTTTAAATTCCAGATCTGTCAGCTGTAGCTGTATATTCCTTAGTAAGTCACTGAAGATTGAAAACTAGTTTCTTCAACTAAAGCAGATAAGTAATTCTACATTCATAGAGTTATTTTGAAGATGAAATCATATGAAATTGGAAAGAATTTAATGTCATAATAAAAAAATTTCACCATGATCATCAGAATGTTTACATTCCTACAAAATTTTAAATACTTAATAACTTTTGTTATGAGGATTTTTGCTGTAGTTTTATAAATATTTTTGGCTAATATTATTCATAAGGAAACAGAATTCTAAAAGAGTAAAAATAGCACTTCAATATTTGATCTTAGTGCAAAATAAAATATAGTAATAGAATTATATTATAGAAAAAGTGTATGAAAACATTAAAGAAAATCTCGAAAGTATTTTGAATTATTAAGTAAAATGGACATATCCTAGTCATTTTTGAGAGCTTTTTTCATGGTGTTGTAGACTAAGCTTATGTATGAAATATACCCAAAATATTTCCATTATTCCAAGTAAGTATCTGTACATTTTAAGCATTAACTAATACTTCCTTTTAAAACTGCCTCTACATAATCTGGAATTGCAGTTTTTGTTTTTCTGCTATTCAATATATATTTAAGAAGGTATGTTTTCTTCATGTTTCTATATTTATTATTTTTAATTATCTTAAGCTTTTGTTGTTAGGTATATTTTTTTATTTCAAATGATTTGTATTCTTTTAATTTAGGTTTTTGTTTTATTTATAGAATTATATTTGTTCATTTTCTTAAATGATTTTTGGAATATTAAAGTTCCCACTCTTTTATATGATTACATTTTTAAGGTATTCTCACAATTTCATCACTGTTTATTAATTTTTCAATTAATTAAAATGTATTTTTTATCCTCTACATCCTGAATGGCTATAAAATTTTTAATTTATCATGTGTAATGTCAATATAAATTACTGTATTAAGATTTATTTTTTGTCTGTACTCTATGTTGACTAAAATCCATATTTATTACAATTTCTCTTTGTTTTGTTTACAATTATCTCTTTGATAAACATTTATTCGTTAATACTATACTTTTTAAATTATTCTCTCTTCTTGTAATTACATTGTGGTTTTTTTTTGCACTAATAGGCCCTTGATATTTCCGGATCTTTTTCATGACCTCTGCTGGCCTTTCTTTCATTTATACACATTTCTATAATTTAGAAAATGTATCCTTTTGATTTTTGTTGGCAATGATGGTCAACAGTTTCTCTAACATTACGGACAGCAATAAGTTCAGGAATTGCTTATGCCTTAATTAAATTCAGACAACCCTGTTTTCTTATAATATATTCTAGAAATAATTTATTATGTTATTAAATAAATGTTATATAAACTTTGGGCAATATGAAAACACTATTTACATTGTCCCTCTACTTTTCCCTATTCATATCAGCCGATATCATATATTATGTAAGAGGTGGTCTGAAGTATTTTTTAGACAAAATCCTTTTCTTCATGGTGGTATGTCAAAATTCTATGTATTGTAAATCTTGAGCTTTTTAAAAATTGATAAAATAAGACTGGAATGAGCATGACAAAATATGAACAATAGATTTGTATGTATATGAATGATGCTATATAATAATGGTAAAAAATAGATTTTATTTACTAAGCACATACTTAGTGCCAAACAATAGTAAAAGGGCTCGAGGAAAATAATTCATATAGATTATCTTCACAATATCTCAGCTAGATATTGCAATATCTAAAATTTGATCTCAGGTAATGAGAAGCCATCTCCTACTTGTTCAGGCAAAGGCTTAAGTGTCATCTGGAATTTTCTCTATATTGCACACCTGAAATCTACTCTATTAGCATATTATATTGATTCTCTGTGCAGAATATATTTGGACTGTGACTAATACCCCACCCGTTTTCTGCTACCACCCTTGACAAAAGAACTATTATCTCAGTCCTTACATTATTTCCATAGGTTTCCAGATTGTCTTCCTCTTCTGCCTTATCCCCTTTGAGCCTCATATCAATGTAGGGGTAGTGATACTGCTAAAACATTGGTTGTATCATTTTACTTCTCTTCAAAAAACCTACAAGACTTGCCATAAAATTACGGATAAATATCAAAAATTTTCAGAGCCTACATTTCCAACCTGATCTTGCCCTTACTCCTTACTTTTATGAGATCATCACATTTATCATTGTGCCCATCACACTGATTTTAGAGCAGCCACAAAAAAACACTCACTCTATTTTATTGTCGTCAGAACTAGTCACATAAGTTCTGATGTTGCCTGGAATATTTTCAATTTTTCTTCTTCCTGATATTCCCTTTCCCCAGATAACTGACTTGACCCATCTCTTACCACACTACTTAAAATCGCACCTGGGCCATCCCTATCAATGCTGCATTGATTTCTATAGCAGTTATTCGTATCCAACCTGTAAATATTTTTATTATGCCTTTTGTTTAATCTCTGTTTTCCCATCATTGAAACCTCAATGCACATAAGATTTTTGTGAATAACTTAACCCCAGCACCATGAAGAGTGCCTCAATAAATTTATCTGAATGGATGAATTTTAAGATGTTGAAACAGGGGCATAGTAATTTTTTTGCCTGCTTATGTTCAGACTCAAATTTGAATTGTCAGACTAATTTTAGAGCTCACATTCTTAATCACCAATTTATATATGACATCATCTCAGTTCTTACATTATTGCCACTGCCTTCTGGATTGTGTTCCTCTTCTGCCTTATCCTCTTTGAGTCTCATCTCAATGTCCAGGGGAGTGATACAGCTAAACATCAGTTTTGTCCTATCACTTCTCTTCACAAACCTACAATTTAATGTTCACAAATTTTATACATGACATTTTTTTCTAAAAAATTAGACTATTAATCAGAATTGAAAACATATAATATGTAACTTTATTTTATGAAAAATATTAACAAATTCAAGGATTTTTGAAAGGGGTATGTTCCTGGCTAATTTCATTACCAACAGCGAATAGAAGACAGTGTAATCTTGAAAACAGCTGCTAAATGTTCTCAAATATACATGCTTTAGAACAATTTCTGAAAGAAAGAACTCTGTAAGGGAAAGAGATTTATCAGATCATGTGGTTGGACTGGGGAGAGAATCTGTATTAGTCAGATACAGGCTGTTTGGTGTAAGAAAGTATTTCAGAAACAGAATGGTCCAACAAAGGAAAAAGTACACTCTTTGTGTGTGACCCTGTAGACTTTAGCTGACTTGGCCTTGTGGGTGGCTGCCCACTTCTGCAGGATTGTAGAGGCTTCACACAGCCCTCTACCCACATTCCAGTCTGAAGGAAAGGTGAAAGTCTTACAGTTTAAAAGCAATTTCAATTTTTTTGACATTTGGAAGGTTTTTAAGGAAAAATTCAATTAATTTAAAAGAAATAGGACTAAAAAGATTATCCATTTCTTCAGATGTTAACTACATATGGAAATGTAAATTTCCTCTAAATTATTAAATTTAAGAAATAAAAGATTTTTATTACATTTTGTTCCATCCTTTTAATATTTGTGCGTGACTATGGTAATTTCCTTGCCTTAAGCCCTTATGTTTATAATTTTTGTTTTCTCTCTTTTTAGTGGTTGCCCTAGTGATTATTTTATGCTTATTTATCACAGTCTACATAAAATAATATAACACATAACTTATAACATAAGAGCTGTGAGGTAATAGAGATTCTATTCATCTTTCCTATTTTGTTATTTTTGCCTTAAATTATACATTTCTACATTGTTTAAACCCAGAAATTAATCAATGTAGTTTTGCTTTAGGCAATTATTTTTAAAGCCATTAATATTTTAAAAATCAAATATTTGATACGTTTATCTTCATTTTTTTTCATTTTCAGTGTCAGTTATGTCTATGATTAGTGTCCCTCTATTTTCATAGTCTGCCCTGGATAATTTTTAAACACAAGTCTGCTGTCAAAAAAATTACTTCTCCCTGTGTGTGTGAGTGTGTGTGTTAATATTCTCAAAAAGTCTTAATTTTGCTTTAATTTTGGAAAGTTGTTTTCAGTCAGTATTGAAAGAGTTATCTTTAATTACTTTCAGTATATCTTTACATTTTCTTCTGGCTTGGAACAAAATCGATGGCAAGTCTATTATAATAATTATGTTTTTTTGTGCTATATGTGATATATATATTTCCTGTGACTGTCTTTGCAATTGTATACGTATATTTGTTTCTCAACAGTGAGTTTGATGAACGTACATGTGTTTTATGGTTGATTGAGCTTTATTTCTGTCCTTAACCTTTCTGGGGTTTTGCTAATGTTTGTGGCCCAGTGAATTGATGTCCTTCTTTATATTTGGAAAATTCTCGGTCATTATCTCCCTACTTGTTTCTTCTGCTCTATTCCCCCTCTACTCTTGTAGAGCTCAAACTACATGTATATCAAATTGTTTAATACTATCCAACAGGTCTTAGATAATTGTTTTCCCATTATAGTTCTTTTCATTTTTAAACATTCTTTCAGTTTAATTATTGTCTATTAGCTTATCTTCATGTTTACTTATTCTTTCCTCAGATATAGTGACTCTACTGATAAACCTGTTGAAGGAATACTTTGTTTCTGATATTTTGTTTGTGTGCTTTTAAAATGATTATTTCTAGCATTTCATTGGAGCCTAACTTATAGTGTCTTTTCTTTGATGAAATTTCTCATGTATCTATGCATGCTGTTTATTTCCTCCACTAGATATTTTAAGCAAGTAAATGTCAATGATCTTTAGCCAAAACCAATAGGAACATCTTGTGGTTCAAAAGTTGGCTTTAATTTTCAATGCAATGATGAGGAACACACATGATGGGAGAACTTATTTCAATAAATCTACAAACAACAATACTTTAAGTGTAATACCTTGAATGGAAATTCATTTCATTTTTTTTGAATTCAGAATATTCCATACCATTACCATCAGAGATTTTTGAAAGGATAAAAAGACATATGGATTGTCAAGAATTTAGATTTCAAAAAAAAAAAAAAAAATGAAATGAGCAATTATTTGGCTATTAAAAGACAACATGATGCTAAGTATTTAAGAAAGAAATTTGGAAGAAATATAAACTGTCATGCAAACTTTCAATTCAAGCATCATATACCTTACAAATAAATATCTTGATGAGTTTTGTTCATAAAACCCAAGAAAGTCCAATGGAACTGGAAAAGTTTAGAGGTTAGCTCTGAAATACTAAAATACAGATGGGAAACTTACTTAATTCTATAATGAAGCATGAGTAACAGTTTAGGATGATAAGTACTTTAAATATAAAAAAGATTTTATAAAGCCCAGGAAAAAACACATGCATTTTCTAGAACACAATGTATTTGACAAAGATCACATTATGTCTGTAGAGAAAAAGAAAGGAGCACTTAATATATACTGCTAGATAAAGTATATGGTCTAGATTACTGTAATTGAACAAAATAACACGTACAAAAGATGTGAACTACACGGATTTTTGCATTAAGGCAAGAATAAAAGCAAACAAAAAGTGCATTGAGTTTAAATATATGAATTCAATCTATAGCTTTCAGAGAATTATATCTCGGTTGCATGTTGTCACTGGGCAGGCTCTGAATGGTGAAGACGGTGGCCTGGTGCTGCAGGATGTCTCTGGGGGGAGTCAGAAAGGCTGCCTCCCACCTTGGTTGTGCACCACCTTCTCCTGCCCAGACAGAGACTGGCACTTCACCAAGTCAGCCTACCTCATGAGCTATGACCTTCAGACACAGGTGTAACTTAGTGGTTGAACACCTGCTTCCCACATACCCAGGCCAGGTTTCAACCTGTGGTGCCTCCTTAATAATAATAAAAAAATAAAGCTACACCCTTTATATAACAATACACCTCACCCCCAGCTCAACAGCAGATTGAAAGAAGGGAAGAGGGAAGGAAGGAAGGAAGGAAGAAGGAAGGAGGGAGGGAGGGAGGGAGGGAGGGAGGGAGGGAGGAAAGATGGAAGGAGACAGGGCATGATCATTTTAACAAGCTCAGATTGAGCTTTCCTTTTTTTTTTTACAAAATGAATCAGTTTAAAGCATTAATTAATTTCTATACTAAAATTAATCCCTTTGCATTGGTATCTCCAGGGAAATAATTGAAGCCACAAGATCCTTGATTTTTAAAAAAGAAATTACTTAACATATTTTGAAGGTAGGAAAAGGGGTCAATGTGATTAAGAGGGGTCAGGAAATGGTATAAAATAACAAACCCTTTCACTCGAAAATGTGGCACTTAACTTTGTGACCTTTGCCTATTTGTGGTCAGCCTCTGCAGCCTATAAATAATAGTCCCTTCAGGCAAAAGAAGCCTCTTGTAAGGGCAGCCGCAATGTATTGGTATTTCTGTAGCAATCTCAAAAATCCCCTTCTGATGCATGACCTTCATCATCAAACAACTTTGTGTTAATAAAGGTCATGGCCAGCCCCTCAGGGAGGAACATCCCTGTCCCTGTGACAATCGCAGGATATGAGAATGTGACCAAAGGCAATCATAAGAAGTAGGCTTATCAGAGGAGTTCAACTTTATTATTCCCTTGATAATAGTTAAGAGGAAAACATTAAACCTACCCCCATTCCAAAGGAAACTGGTCCTAAATGTTTCAGAGAAAAAGCTGCTCAGACTAGTAGTAATGCTTCAATACGGGCTCATCAATTGTAACAAATGTACCACACTAATAAAGGATGCTGTTAATGTGGGAAAGGGTGCGAGGGGTAGAAAGAGGGGCATATGGGAATCCCTTAAATATCTTATATAACATTTATTTATCCAAAATTTCTTTAAAATAAATATATTAAAATAATAAATAAAGGTCTAGAATAAGTTGGAAAAAAATATCAGACTTATGAAACCAGAATGAAGAGCAACCTTGGGTACATTTCCAATCATTCTGTTTTCCATTTTCTTTCCTCTTTGACGTATTGCATATAGATCATAGTAAAAGTGTCTGTTTATTATCATTAGGCACCAGGTCATGGAGATTAGTCATTACACTTTCTACATAAACTTTTTCAAATGGTGGATAAGGGCCGCCACCAAACCCTCTTCAACAGTTTTCCTGAAGAAAATTGCTATTTTGTGTTGTAATTAGTTATTTTACTGCCGTGAAGTAAAATGACATCTTATTCTATCTTCCCTGTCTTTTGGTGGATTGATAAAGCCAATCACTCCCATCCTTAATTTTTTTTTTTTAACCCCAGAATATGAAAGGAAAGAACCCCTAGCATTTCTAGAAACATCTTCCTCTGACAAGGTGGAGGATTCCTCTGTTCTAAGGCAGATCCAGCAGCCTGTCTTTAAGCCCCATGACGACCAACTACAGCAGCCAACCCTCTCATTTCTGCTGGGTCTTCAGCTCCTTCTCCCTGACTTTCAAGGACTGGATGCTTACCCTACTGAATAAAGCAAAGTTGTTTGTGCATTTTCACAGAGAATGAAAGACCTGAGAAGACTCCAGAATCGTTTCACATGATGATTGTGATCAAAAGGGAAACATTCTGCCCCTAGACCAGTTACCGCTAATGGAGATGCTCAACAAAGAGCCAGGCCTGGGGTTGGCTGTGATTTCCAAAGTTGAGATGGAAACAAACTGTGGCTTCCAGAAAGTTGCTTTCCTAACTTTCAGTTACATGTTAAGTGTGATACTAACTTCAAAATATGTGCATTCTCCTGGAAGAAGCTGTTTCTAAGATCCAGTTATTAAAAGCCCTGGGGTGGCCTCGTGGGTATCTTCTTTGCATTCTATAGTAAAGGAGACCTGGGTTGAACTCAGATGGCAAAACAAAACAAAAACATAAGGTGCATATTTTTTTCATAAGGGGCATTTTAATTTCTAGTTCTCTAACATCTTTTTGTGAATATTAACAAGTGTAACCTACACCAGTTTAGTAAAAACTTCTAATTTTCCAATAAAAGCCTTTCATGAAGAATTTTTAAAGTTAACAATGTTGTTAAGCATCTTCAGCTGTGATAAATGAAATGTCTTAAGTCTGGAATGATGAGCTACTTATTGTTTGCGGTCATGGGGGAGTGGAGAAAGGGTGGCCCTTTATTCAGAGTTTGTATCAGAATCACGTTCTTATTCTCAATGCTTTCAATTCAACAAATGACCATATTTTATGAAATATAAGGTGAAGATGTATTCGAATTTAAAAAAAATAGAGAGAGTATATCTCAAAAATATACAGCTGAGTGGGAAAAAAAAAGAACCACAAAATGATACAAATTTTATTAATTAAATAAAACAAATTATAAAACTACTAAATTAGGGAAAATCTATCATTTATCTATCTATCTATCTAGTTTATGCATCCAATTACATTGTAGTAAATGCAGTAAAGAAAGTTTTGGAAAACACAAAAAGTTCATGACATTTATAATGTTTGCCTACAGAAGGAAAAAGAGGCTTGAGTCAATAGAAGCATAACTTATTTGTTATGCTATGTTTATTTCAATAAATAAAATATATATGATAAAACTTGGTTAAAGGTGAGTGATAGAGATATCATGTTTATTTATTTATTATACCAATATATGTGCATATGAATAGGTTCTTTCCAATATTTTAACGTGAAATTTTGTGATTCAGAGATTACATTACATCCAATAATAAAGAGTGCAAGTCAGAATATTGTCTACTTTCCCCAAATAATTTTCTTAAATAGCATATTCACATCTTAGAAGTATAAAATATTTCTTGGAAAATTAATCATAAACTTCAAATGAGAGTTTGAGCTGTAATATAAATCATTAACAATGTTTAGTGTAAAAACCAGCAGTTTTAAAAACAAAATCTTTACAATGTATAAGGAATCTTAAACAGAGAAAGTAATTATC
Source organism: Tolypeutes matacus (assembly GCA_026826555.1). NCBI lineage: Eukaryota > Metazoa > Chordata > Mammalia > Cingulata > Chlamyphoridae > Tolypeutes > Tolypeutes matacus. The sequence goes on from JAKSZT010002772.1 coordinate 341,000, forward strand.
AGAGCTGAGAAGGCAATGAATGTATTGTTTCAAATTTGTAAAGTACGTGGTATAGACCATGTCTTTGGCCACATGAAAGAAATGATTTAGGGAAAATCACAGAAGTAGCAGCAGCTTGATTTTCATGTGAATATTTGTACCACAAAAAAAGAGACTTAAACATTTAAATTGAATTTACTGAGTAGTTTTAAGTAAGATGCAGTCTTGATAATATCTTTTGGTTTTCCACAATTTGTTGTTTACTTCATTATTTTACTTTATATTATTTAGGAGCCTGAAATGTCTTAAGCCCATATTCAGTATAAGAAATATCGAGATAAAGAAGTAAAAGTTGTGTTCTTCCTTAAATCAGTGAATATTTTAGAAAATTATATGCATGTTGTCACTATTTCTTTATGAAAATAAAATAATATTTTTGTTGTTCTTAAGTTTTTTTCTATTATCCCTTGTTCTTTTTAAAAAATATAGTTAAACTTTATTTAAACTTAAAACTCCCTAGCCAATGCCATTTCAAACACCTTAGATGGTGCACTTTAAAACTCCTTAATCAATGCACTTGAAAACAGTAATATATAATTTTTTTAACAATGATTTATGACACATGTAGGTTTTACACTCTTTTATTTTAGAAGGTAAAGAATGTAGGGAGAGTTCCAAGAAGATGACATCGGAGAGGGCAGGGAAGGCTCAGCTCTCTCATAAAAACAATGGAAAAAGGGCTAAAAACTGTAAGAGTGACCTGCTTTAGAGGTCAACAGACAAGGACAATGCTTCGCAATCCCCAGGAGGGTAAAGGTCAGAGAGACGAAGAACCTGAAATGACCACCGTGAGTTACTAAATCCCTGCAGTGGCTGGGAAAGACAACCATCTCCTGCCTTCAAGGTGTGCAGCCTGGATAAAACCACTTCCTACTGTAGCCAAATGAGTGGGGAAGAGAAGTCTTCCTCCAAGGAAAGATGGAGGGAGTGGTGGAGGCCTGAGATGGTTTCTCAAAGTGGATTTGGACCGGAAAACCTGCTTTGTGTTTCCAGAAAACAAAACAAAGATATCTGTATTTAATGTACATACCTTTAAAAGTTTTAATTTTAGTAACATATAGAAAACTCAATATTTCCTATTGTATCCTCTTTCAAGTGTACAATTCAGTGATATTAAATAATTCATGGAATTCTACCACAATCACCCACATCCATAACTCAAAATGTTTCATTGCCTCAAACATGAATCATTCATTCAGTAAGCTATAACTCCTTATTCCACTCCTGCCCATGGTCCCTGGTAGCCTATATTCTGCTCTATGTCTCTATGAAGTTACCTATTCTAGGTATTTCATGTAAGTGAGATTACACAAATTTCATCAATTTGTGTCTGGCTTAATTTACTCACCATAATGTCTGCAAGATTAATCCATGAAGTGACATGTATCAAAACTTCATTCCTTTTCATGGCTGAATATTCCAGTGTATGTATATTTCACATTTTGTTTACCATTCATTTCTTGATGGACACTTGAGTTCCTTCGACATTTTAGCTACTGTGAATAATGCTACTATGGTGATTATTGTACATATATCTATTTGAATCCCAGCTTTCAATGAATTTGGATAAATACAAAGAAGTGAAATAGTTGGGTTATTTGGAAATTCTATGCTCAACTTTCTCAGGAACTGCCAAACTGCTTTCCACAGTGTCTGCATGATTTTGCAATCACCCACAGCTGACATTGTACTCAATGGTGAAAGACTGAAATCATTCCCATTGAGATCAGGAACAAGACAAGGATGTCCACTGTCAACAATATTTTTCAATATAGTGGTACAGGTTCTAGCTAGAGCAATCAGACAAGAAAAAGAAATAAAACCATTCAAATTGGAAGGAAGAAGTAAAACATTCACTATATGCAGATTATATTCTCTTATACACAGAAAGTCCCAAAAAATCTGCAACGAAACTGCTAGAGCTAACAAACGATTTTAGTAGAGTGGTGGAATACAAGATCAGTATGCAAAAATCAGTGGTGTTTCTATACACTAGTAATGGGCAATCTGAGGAAGAAATAAGGAAAAAAATTCCATTTAATTGAGATTAAAAGAATCAAATATTTAGTAATAAATGTAAATAATAATGTAAAGCACTTGTATTCAAAAAACTACAATGCATTGCTAAAAGAAATTTTTTAAAAAGAGCTGAATAATTGGATGACTATTCCATGTTCATGTATTGGAAATCAAAATATCATTAAGATGTCAGTCTACCCAAATTGATATATAGATTCAATGCAATACTGATAAAAATTCCACCATTTATTTTAAATAAATGGAAATCATAATTATCAACTTATTTGGAATGGTAAGGGAACTCAAGTAGCCAGAAACATCTTAAAAAGGAAAAGCAAAGTTGAAGGACTCATTTCCAGTCTTTATATCATATTATCTAGCTAAAGTGGTAAAAACAGCATGATACTGGCATAAAGATGGACATATGGATAAATGGAACCAAACTGATGGCTCAGAAACAGACTCATATCTATAGTCAAGTGATTTTTGACAAGGCTCTCAAACCCACCCAGCTGAGACAGAACAGTTTATTCAACAAATGGTGCTGGGAGAACTGGATATGCATAGCCAAAAGAAAGAAAGACGACCACTATATGCTACCTTATAAAAAATTAACTCAAAATTAACCAAAGATCTAAATATAAAAGCTAGAACCAGAAAACTCCTAGAAGAAAATGTAGGAAAATATTGTCAAGACTTGATGACAGGTGGTGGATTCTTTATCCTTAAACTGAAAGCATGAAAAATGAAAGAAAACATGGATTAATGGTACTCGTCAAACTTAAAAGTTTTTTGATTCAAAGGAATTCATCAAGAACATGAATATGAGCCCATCCAATGGGAAGAAATATCTGGAAACGATTTATCCAATTATGGTTTGATTTCTACTCCACATAAAGAGATTGTATAACTCAACAATAAAATAAAAAGCAATCTAATTTTAAAAAGGGCAAAAGACTTAAATAGATTTTTCTCCAAAGAAGAAATACAAATGGCCAAAAAGCACAAGAAAAAATTTTCAATATCTCTAGGTATTGAAAATGTCAATGAAATATCATCTTATACCACATAGAATGACCATTATTTTAAAAATCAGAAAAAAAATAAGTGCTGGAGAGGGTGTGAAAAAATAGGAACAGTATTTCACTGTTGGTAGAATTGTAAAATAATGCAGCCTCTGTGTAATACAGTTTAGGGATCAGGAAGCTAAATATAGAATTGCCATATGATCCAGCAATTCCCCTACTAAGAATTATCCTGAAGAACTGAAAATTGTGACACAAACAGATATTTGCACACCAAAAGTCATAGATTCATTATTCACTCTTGTCAAAAGATGGAAACAACAGATATTTCCATCAACCAATGAATGGATAAATAAAATGTGGTGTATACATATGATGCAATACTATGCTGCAGGAAGAATAAACTAAATTGGGACACATTTGATAAGATGGGTGAATCTCAAATACATTATGGTAAGTGAAATAAGCCAGACACAAAAGGACAAATATTGCATGGTCTCACTAATATTAAATAAATACAATGAATAAATGCATGGAGTTAAAACCTAGAGTATAAATTATTAGGAGATAAGAGGAGGGCTGAGAAGGACTACTGATGCTTAGTATACGTAGAAGTTTTAATTAACTTGACTATAAAAGTGTGGAAATGGATAGGGTTTATGGTAACACATTTTAGTGAGCAGAACTAATGTAACTGATTTCTAATAGGCATTGTAGCTGAAAAGGTTAGTTTAGGGATGTAAATGTCAATTGAAGGAAAGCTAGAGAATAATCTAGGGACTGAATAACACAGTGAATCCAGAGATTGATGAGAATCGTGGGTAATACTTCAAATCCAAAAATGTCCCTCTGTGAACTAGAAAGGATGTACATTATAATTCCAGGGTGGTGGGAATGTGGAGAAACATGGGACAAATAAAATTAGTATAACCTGTGGGCTAGAGTTTATAGCAATACTGTAGTATTCTTGCATCAATGCCAAAAATATACTGTGTTAATAATTGGGTGGGTATGGGAAATATGCCAAATGTACACTATGGGAAATAGTGATAATAGTCTGATGATATTATCTCAAAATCTGTAACAAATGTCCCACAATGGTGTGGTATGTTGGTGAGGGGTAGTTATATGAGAATTCCACAAATTTTCATGACTGTTTTGTAAGTTCACAATTTCTGTAAAAAAAATAATAATAATAATAAAATATATATATATATATAAAATAATACAATAAAGAAGAGACAAAAAATCTTTTGGCTAGATGATGGGTTTATTTCTGAATGGTTTATTTTATTCCATTGTTCTATGTTCATGTCAGTACTTAACTATTTTTGGTTGGGGTAGCTGTGCAGTGGCTCTTGAAATCAGGAAATATGTAGGTTTAATTGTGAAGCCCATGACAGACACACTTTAAATTTAATTAAGGAATTAACTCATGGAAATGGGATTTTTATAAAATGTTATACTTAGTTCAAGTGTAGCCCTACTGCATCAGCATTGGCCTCAATCCATAGTAAAAGTTCTTACAGAAGAAATTTGGATGCAGTTGGAGTAAGTTACAGGAGGAAGCTGGAAGGTACAGGCCAATGAAAACCAGACACAAGGGTAGAGACTACTATGTGACAGAAGGCAGGGATGTAGGGAAGCGGCTGTGGCTCGATCAGTAGGGCCATGTGGGAGGCCCGGGTTCGGTTCCCGGGGCCTCCTGGTGAAGGCAAGCCCGCCCACGCGGCGTGGTTGGCTGACCCAGCGAGCACAAGCAGCAAGGGGGGGATAAATGAATAAATAAATAAAATCTTTAAAAAAAAAAAAAAAAGAAGGCAGGGATGTAAACCAAGGGACCCCAACTATTGTAGATACGCAACAACTAGATTGATTTAGACTTTGGGGAGGGAGCATTGCCTTCCCCATGCCTTGATTTGGTACTTTCAGCTTCTGAAACTATAAGGCAATATATTTTTGTTGTTTAATCCCAATCATTGTGTGGTATTCATAATAGTTGCTTGACAGCATGCATGAAATTTTGTTCTTTTTCAACATGATCTTGCTATTTAAGAACCGTTGAAATTCCATATATAATTAAGGAATGACTTCCCATTTCTTTAAAAAATCGATTGGCCATTGGCATTGTTTTCACTAGTGTCCAGGTCATGTGGCTGGCTAACATGCTTTGGGCTGTGTTTCATTTAAGGAGGAGAAGCCCAGACTTTGGGTTTCCACTATCCACCCCCCACACAACAGTTGGCATTGACCATAGGACACACATTGTATCCACATTCCACAGCAACTGTATAACACACAACAGATTAATAAGAGTCCATCAAAAAAAGCTAGTAGACCTATGAAGACATGTCACCATGGCCAGGAAAGGGAATTAAACCAGCCAGATAGAGGGTCAATAGATAATTTATCAAAGTGCTATATGTGCTCTTACATATGATTTAAAGCTTGTGAAATATGATAGGATTGATCAGGAATATATACAAAAGGTCCATGATAATGGTTGGGAAAGAAATATAGCAAAGTATCTTTCATCCCTGCCGTAAAAGATTCTGCATCAGGCACCACAAATTTGGCAACATAAATAGCATGCTGCATGCCCAAGTCCCTCCAAACACCCAGTAACTCTTCAATTAATTGCCAGTGCGGGGTGTTTTGGGGTATATCGCCTTCATTAGCCAGGCAGCTTTGCATCCAGCAACTAACCAAAGTAGCAGTGATGCATTTTTTGCCTCTTTTGAAGTGGTATATAGACACTAGTTCAGAGAAGGAAGAGTAGTAATAGGAGCTACTTTGCTCATGTCCACCCCAGATAGTACAACTCCTTCTGCTCCCATAGCCTTTGAAGCTGGTTAAACAGGAACTTTCTAGATTTTTGCCTGTATGTCTGTCCTAAACCACCTAACTTGGCTGTGGTATAATCTTTCATAGTCACACTCAATTTTTGCTCTAAGGTTTGGAACTGCTGGGCCCCGAGTGACTGGTCCTGTAATGCCTGCCATTTCTGTTTTATTATGTAATGTACCCTTGGGGGCTCCTCATTTTCTCCCACCTCCCTTTCCTCCTTTTCCTCATCTGAGGAGGTGTCCATAGGTTTCACACCTTAGGACCTGAACCTGAGGCAACCTGAGGCCTCTAGTATGAGCATATCTGCATACTAAGGTTTCTAATTGATCATCACTTGGCTCACGTGACCAGATAAAGAATCTTTCATCTCTGCCGTGCTAGGTGCAGATCTCTTTCTAGTTTTAATTCCTCTTCTAAGTTGTGAACAGAGGCTTTCACAACTTGTTTTGCCTTTTAGCCACTTGCAGGGCTTCTAGCAAGAGCCATGCTAGGGCCCCACTATCTGGTGGTCTCCTCTTTTCTTAATTAAATGCAGCTGCTCTGCCACCTGCTGTAACACACCCAATATAACTACCAACATCTTCAGGGAGTCCCCATATTCTCTTGGGGACTCATCCAGAAAGGCAGCCAATATGTAAATATTGGAATATATACAAAGCCTAGATACAGGTTTGCCTTCCCTATAGTGAATGATTTTTCTAAAACGACTTCCCATGTACTTAGCAAAAGCCTTACCCAATAGCATGTTATTCCACCCAGCATTATTTCTGATCACAGACTCCACTTCACATAAAATGATGTATGGGAATGGGCACATTCTCATGGTATTCACAGGTCTTACTATGTTCTCCATCATCCTGAAGCAGGTGGATTGATAGAACAATGGAATGGCCTTTTGAAGACTCTATTAAGGCCCCAAAGTAGGTGACAATATCTTGCAGAGTTGGGGCAATGCTTTCCAGGAGGCTGTGTATGCTCTAAATCGGTTTCCACTCTAAGGTGCTCTTTCTCCCATAGCCAGGACTCGGAGTTTGAAGAATCAAGGGGGGAAATGGGAGCGGCACCACTCACTATTACCCCAAGAGATCCACTAGGAAAATTTTGCTCCCTGTCCCTGTAACCTTAAGCTCTGCTGGTCTACAGTTCTTAAGTCTAAAAGGAGGAGTACTTCCACCAGGGAGCACAACAGCAGTTACATAGAATTGGAAGTTAAGACTGCCACCTGGCCTCTTTGGGCTCCTTATGCCTCTCAATCAACTGATAAGAAGGAAATTACTGTACCAGCTGAGATGATTGAAACTATCTAGGGAAAATAAGACTTTTCTACACAATGGAAGTAAAGAAGAGTTTCCTGGAATACAGGAGATCCCCTTTGGAATCCCTATGTCCTAGATTACAGTCAATGGAAAACTGCAACAAGTCAATCCAGGCAGAACAAACAATGGTCCAGAATCTTCAGGAATGAAAGTTTGGTTTATCCCAGCAGGCAAAGAACCAAATGTTTGCTGAGGGTAATGGGAACATGGAATGTGTAGTGGTGTGAGTGATAAATATGAACTTTGACCATGTGACCAGTTACAAAAACGAGGGCAGGTCAGTAATGTTCATAAATTTTTCTTCCTTGTTTTGTTGTGAATATGTTTGCACATACACATAAAATCAATATAATTTTCTTCTCTATCCTTTCCTCTTATCATATGACATAAATTGCATTGGTTTCATTTATATTTAAGGATGCTAAGTTTAAGAGTGAATTTTACCCAAGGAATTGCACCTTATTCTGGAGGGATTTTGTACATTTCTGATTGTACACAGGGTAGTTTGTTATTGCTATGAGGAAAAAAATATGTCTGTATTTGCTTTTATTTTAAGATTAAGTATGTTTAAGGCAATGTGTATGGCTGCCATGTTAACAAGGTGTGGGCTGTGATGGTTAACCTGATATGTCCACTTGACTAGGTAAAGGTGCCCAGGTGTTTGGTCAAGGAAGGACTAGGGTAATTTTATTACATGGGTATTTCATGGACTTTAATCATCAGTGAGTATTTTGCATATATGACTGATTATATCTACAATCAAATGAGGAGTTTGCCCTCACCAATGACTGACGTCTCAAACAAGTAGTTGAAGGCCTTAAAAGGAGAAATGATTTCAGCATTCAGAGTGATAGAATTCCCATCTCTACTACAGAAAGCCAGCATTCCTGGGGAACTCATCAGAAAACTTCATAGGAGTTCCTGACTTACAACCTGCCCGACATATTTTGACTTCTGCATCTGCATGGTCATGTGAAGCAATTTTGTAAAGTCTCATATTACTTACAGATAATTCTTGTCAGTTCTACTTCTCTTGACAACCTTGGCTAACACATTATTAATGTTACTAATGTCATTAATGTTAGAAACATCACTGATTATGTATATTGTTATTTTTTCCTCTTTTGCTGAATTAGTTATTAGATTTTAGTGTTGGCAATTTTTCAGAATTTTCTAAATAGGGTCATTTCATCTGCAATCAGGGAAAATTTTCCTACTTCCTTTCCGATTTTGATGTCTTTTATTTTATTTTTTTTATTGCCCAGTTACTCTGGCTTGAAAGCACATGTCAATTTTGAATATTTGTGATAGTGGTAATCCTTGTCTTTCCCTTGAATATGATGTTAACCGTGGGATGTTCATACACGATTATCATTTTTTGTTAATTTCCTAATATTCCAAGATTTTTCAGTGTTTTTACAGAAAGAGTGCTGAATTTACCCCAATTTTTTTCCTGAATCAATTTAGGTGGTTAAGTTTTAATTTTTTAAATGATTTTTTATTTCATTTTATTAATGAGGTGCATTCTATTAATTTAGCTCCTTATATTGATCCACTATTGAAGACTTGGAATAAATTTCACTTGGTCATGTTAGTAAAATTCTTTTAAAATGTTCTTGAATTTTGTTTGTTAGTTTTGTGAGAATTCATTTATAAATTTTCATATCATTGTGGTATCTTTATCTTGCTTCTGTAGTAGTGTGATGCTACTCAGTAGAATAAGTTAGGAAATTGTTTTAGTATGGCAAAGGATTTCCAATGCAAAGTACCAGAAATGGGTTGGCTTTCATAAGAAAGATTTATTTGGGGTAAAGTCTCACAGTTCCAAGGCTGTGTAAAGTCCAAACTGAGGCACCATCAGAGATGCTTTCTAACCAAAGTCAGCTGTGCATTTTGAAGGAAGATGGCCACGAATCTCTGCCAAGATGTGAGCCCAGCTGAGGGCATCCAAGCATAGGGCTTATCTTTTTCCAGGCCTCATATACACATCTTGGCTGCTTCACCCTCTTTCTGAGTTCAGCTGCATGCTACCTGGCATATAGCAAGCCTAGTCTCCTCTTAAGCTATTTCATGGACCCAGATTCTTGGGGCCTTCATGTTTAAGTGATTCTCTAGTTTTCTCGCAAATGGCAGGATTAAATATGGCAGCTTCCTTCTCCTGTATCTGTCTGTCTCTCTCTACATTTCTGTTTATATCAGACCTAGCAATGGGGAGGACACTCAACCTGAGTCACAAGTCACTGACATAGTCCAGTCATTAGCCATAAAGTGATGTTATCAAGTCATCTATCAAAGGAACCTCGACCAAATTTAATGCAATCAAAAGGTATCCTACACAAAAGAATAGATTAATTTAAAAACAAACTCTTTTCTTTTTTGGGATTCATAAAATAATCTCAAACTGCCACAGAAGTATTCCATTTGATTCCATTTTGTGGAGGATTTTTGGTTTTGGAATGTTGTTGCAATTCCCCAGTGACTCTCTCTGGGCTTGTGATTTTCCTTGTTGGGATATTTTGATTCCTGGTTTGATCTCTATCAGTAGAGGTTATCTATTTCTTCATGAGTCAGTGCGAGTAGTTTTATTAATCTACCAAAGGGCTGTCAATGCAAAGTATCAGAAATCTGTTGGCTTTTATAAAGGTTATTTATTTGGGGTAAAAGCTTACAGTCCCAAGGCTATGAAAGTCCAACTCAAGGTACCATAAGAGGTACTTTTTCATGAAAGTCAGCTGCCATATGCTGAAGCAAGATGGCTGGCAATCTCTGCCTGGTCTCTCCTTCCTGGGATTTCTCTTCCTGTTAAGGTTCCATGGGGGTCAGCTATCAGGCAAAGGGGTCATCTGTCTCCGGGGCTCTAGGATAAAAAATGACAGATCTTTCTCTCTTCCTGTCTTCTTGAATAAGCATCTGTTTATATCAGCCCAGCAAGGGGGCAGGGACTCAACCTGAGTTATGTCTCACTGAAGTAGCACAATCTGAAGCTCTAAATTGCTTTTATCAAGTAAACTTAATCAGATGACTCTCAATAGAATCCAATATAACAAAAGGTTGTCAAACTGAGAATTGATTAGTTTACAAACATATTCTTTCTCTTTTCGGGATTCATAAAATAATGTTGATATTATTGATCTTTACAAAGTAACAACTTTTGATTTCTTGATGTTTTCGATTTTGTTTTATTCTCTATTTCATTCATCTCCACTATAATCTTTTTATGTCCTTTAACTGCTTTCTTGGGTTTAGTATGCTGTTCTATTTCTCATAGCTCTAGTTGTAAGGTTGCATCTCCTCTTTTAAATATTTACCATTTTATTGCTTTAAGAATTCAGTGCTGTAAATTATTCTCTTGCCACTGCTTTTGCTGCATCTCTAAGATTTGTTATGTTTTGTTTTTGTTCATTAACCTCAAGATATTTCCTAATTGCCTTTGTTATTTCTTCTTCTACCCACTGATTGTTTAAGATTATACCTTTTAATTTTCATATATCACTGAATTTTCTAGTTATAACTCTGGTATTGCTATCTTGCATCATTTCAATGTTGTCAGAGGAGATTTCTTGAATGATCTCAAATAGGTTATGTTTATTAATTCTTCTTTTGTGACCTAGCTTGTGGTCTATTTTGTAGAATGGCTCATGTGCACTAGATAAGAATGTGAATTCTGATCTTGTTGGTTGATGTGTTCTTCATATATCTCTTAGCTATAGATTGCTTATAATATCACTCTGGTCTTCCAATTTTTTATCTACCTTCTATGTAAATATTCTTATCATTATTAAATATTGGTATTAATGTCTATTGATAGATCATGGAACCATCTATTTCTGCTTTTAAAAATGTCAAAATACATTTCATCATCTGCTGTTTCATTGCATTTATACTTATAAATCTTATGTCTTCTTATTGATGATACTTGATCCATATATAATTGTACTCATTTGTCCTTTTTAATGGTTTTGGACTTCAAAATTATTTGATCTACTAGTTACTCTACCTTTCTTTTGGTTACTATTTTCATGGATTGTTTTAATATTTTAAAGTTTTATTCAAGTATCACTCTGTTACTGCAATCAACTAATTATTTCCTGGAGATTTAAGGAAGATAGTTTGACCCTTGATTGTAATGTTTCAAAGATTCTGTGGGTGAATAGACCCTCAAGTGCCTTATGCTGCCATCTTCATTGCCTGGAAACAATCATAATAATATTAAGAACAATAAAATGATTTATGGATATAAATTGTATCCTCAGAGCAAACATTAACAATATAATGCAATGAAGTATGTGTTTTTAAAAAATCCATCAGATAAATAAAATTTAATAGTAAATAATATATTAACTTAAAAAAGCCCAGGGAGAATTATCAGAATGTTTATATTATATTGTAGTACCAGAAAAATCCAGTATAGCTTAAATATTAAGGCATTGTACTGGACCTTATAATGTTAACACAGTTCAACATAACTTGCTCACATGTCAGGAGGCAGGCAGTGCTAGAGATTTAACATTAATCAGATTTAGCTCCAACAAAAATGTATAGCCTTCCTTGCTCTTATTTTTACTCACCTCATTCCTTATTTGTATCTTCATATCTTTTCTCATCTGAACCTTTATATCCTTACCACCCTCCCATCCTTATCTCCCACCCCAAGATTGCCCTACCCAGGGTACCAAGTATATTTTAAGATTAACTGATGAAGCAAAAAAACTAATTGTCCAGAAACTTCTTAGAAATTTCATCCTGATTATTAACTTTCTTTGTTTCAACCAGTATAAAAGCAGTGAGAAAAATCCTTAATAGAGATTCTAATTTGAGCCTGTACATCACAGGTTTCCCAAATCAAGCCACTTTCCCTTCCTAGCCTAGATGAGTGTCTGTCAATTCTGTCATGTCAAGTGAATGAAACTAGTCAAGTAGCATGCCTGCCTGTCTTCAATATGACATGAAATGAAGATAACACATAAATCATCATTTTAATTTTAAGTTGCATAAACACTCCAATATAAGGCCTTGTAATTAATTCTATCATAAAGACAGAATTATATGATGTCTATAAGGAATAGATGAATAGTAAAAGGATGTCAAAGTGTATACCTGTAAATATATGCACACAAATACAAGTATGCAAATTAGTACTATTAGAAAATTGAACCTTTGTATTCTGGAAATATGAGTGACAGTATAAAATTACAATAGAGTCAAAATTCCTTAACAGAGCTTCAAATAACATCAAGAATTGAGAGAATTAAAAGCATAAATATAATTTTAAAAAATAATGACACTGAATAATTGTCTGTGATAAAGTTTTAATTTTGTTGAAAATTATGTCAAATAACGCATGTCTCCTTTTGTTTCTTACTACTGATTTTCTGCCAACATATCTTACTATTAGAGATCATATATTTGAAACCCACCAATAAAGATTCAGCAAAAAAAGATGTCAAAAAAGTTTTGTAAATTATTCTTTCTTTGACTATTATATTATTTCAAAGTACACTCAATGACTAAAAAAAATGATTTCAATACTCCATCTATGGTTTTCAAGGAGTGGACGGACTCTGTCAAGATGGTAGTGACATAGAACATCTTAAAACCCAAAGTCACCTATCGTGAAATAAATTGATGCTGGCTTTTTAATCTGCAAATAAATATTTCTCATTATCATTGGATTTTTCTTGAATTAAAAAATTGTACATTGAAAAATTCATAAAATATGTAGTATATTGTTTTGAAATTCCTTTGATCCACACGAACATCTTGTCTACTAAAATTCTGCCATGTAAACGGTTTCCTTGTACCATTTGCTTCTTATTCTACATACAAATAGATTGCATTATCATTAATTAATGAAAGACTAACAAGAATGGATTTCATCTAGTTGTACATAGAGATGGAAACTTTGGGCCATTAATAAAATTACAAAACTTTACTCATCTCAGCAATGATTTTTAATTTATTTTCTCCTATTTATTTTAATATAAAATTTCTTCATATTAATATAATAATATAAGTTGCATGAACCTTGTTGTGGCTAAATAAAACAATATATATGCTGTGTTGACACATTAGTTGATACTCCCTAACCTGACTTGAGAAACAGTTTTTCCTTCTGATGCCACAAAAATGCCCATTCATCAACTGGTGCACACTCATATAAAGAAGTTAGTTAGGTTGCACCAGTCAATGCAAAATTCTTAAAATTGTGGATTTTTCAATGTGTTTTTTACCATTGGTCAAGGTGCATAATAGTTAATAAATAATGTTAAGTAAAAATTACAGAAAATTATAGAAAATTCAGCTGTGGTAAAATTATATAATCTTACATAATATATATGTAAAAATAAAGAAACTTTATATGCATAAAGGAAAATATTTGGAAGAAAATACATCTAAAGAACAACATTTACGAAAGATTTCCATTTCTTTGAATTTCCTGGTTTAATAAATTTTTTATAATGAACACTGTTCAATCCTGTGATAGTATCACACTTAAATTATTTCATTGTGAAAAATATACTATTACATCCTTGGTCATTAATGATCTGGCCTTTAAGCCACTGATTAATTAAGCATTTCTCTAAAAATATCTACTCTTTTACCCAGTCATTAATTAGAACATCATAAAGGAATACCAAAAATGCTGCTCAACATTATGTGGCTTCTAAGGGGAAGGTAAATTTCTGTTACAAACCTGGCATAGCTGCAGTTGTCCTTGAACTTTTATCCTTGGCATCATGTCAAGCAATCTGCCTTGGAAATTAGTCCCAGAGATGACCAAAAATTGCATTATCCACAATCCTCAATATAAGAGGTGCTTTGTAATTATGAGGGTGAAAAAAAAGGGATACTCTGCTATGCTCGTGTTCACAGAACCTCCATAGTATACATGCAAGACCTAATTTCCTGGTGAAATTTCTATTTGAGCAGGATCTGAACAAAACTTATCTTTCATTTATTTGACCTCAAAAAAATTTATGTATTAAAAATTTAACATAAGGTATCTCAAAGGAAACAAATACTATATCACAGAAATATCAGGCTTCATAAATGGTTTACATATTTTTGTTGTGAAGAAAATTAGAGGTTGACAAATTTCTAGACAGATAATACTGGAAGAAGTTTTTCAACAACTTTGATTCATGGTAAGTATTAATCTCAAAGTTAGAGCATTTTAATTTATCTAAAAAAATGAGGATATCATTAGAAGGACATGTATATACATATATATGACATGGAGACCTTACCTAGGTAATGCTAGGAGTTATAGAAACAGAAATATAAAACTGAAATAATCAGAGTCATCAAGCAATGTACATATTTTGAAAATAAAATTTTTGGAAGAAATTTGATTAAATAATCTGTTAAAAATATATCTGAAAAGAATGTGTGCTCTCGAATATTAATACACATAAGATTTTAATATCTGACCTGTCATTTTTAATAAATCATATTGGATAGAAAAGAACAGTAAATGATGCATTAAAACTGTCTATCATTGTTTTTAGGTACGTAGCATTGTTTTTTTGATTTGCTGAAATTAAATAATAAGCTTTGAGCTTCATCTCTGGACACAATCTTGGTAGAATCACTGGGACAACAATATTTAATGGTTGTGACTCTAGATAAATAAATTTTTGTGCCCTTTTTCTCATTTAAAAGTGTGTACAAGAATAATACAGGGGGACGGATGTGGCTCAAATGGTTGGTTGTCCGTCTCCCATATGGAGGGACCTGGGTTTGGTCCCCAGGACCTCCTGGTAAAAAAAAATATATATTATAATAATAATAATAATAATAATAAAACTTACTCTATTAAAAAAAAAAGGAATAATACATATGGTATAATGTTTTCATCTTGACAAATATGCTAATGAGGCAAAATATTTATTACAATGCCATGTTCATTCTAATTATGCAATATATGTGCATATATATATATAATTCTCTATTATATAATTTCAAAATACTTACTTTTACCTAATTTATAATTGGCATACAAATAAGATATTTTTCAGACATATTTTTTAAAATGCCATATCATTCCTATAAAGAAAAATAATTTTAACTCATTCATAAATAGTGTCACTTTTGATTTCTCAACAGTTTACAATACCTGATTACTAGCATGAAAAGAAAGAATAACACAAATGTTCCTGACTTCATCCTCATTGGCTTGACAGACTCTGAGGTGATCCAGCTTCTCCTTTTTATGTTATTTTTCCTGATATACCTGATTACCATGTTGGGAAATGCAGGAATGATACTGATAATTCGCCTGGATTGCCAGCTTCACACCCCCATGTACTTTTTCCTCAGTCACCTGTCTTTCCTTGACCTCAGTTACTCAACGGTCATCACACCTAAATCCTTAGAGAACTTACTGGCTTCCAACAAGAATATTTCATTCATGGGCTGCTTCACACAAATGTTTTTTTTTTTCCTCTTCTCTGTTACTGAATTTTTCCTTCTCTCCTCAATGGCCTATGACCGCTATGTAGCTATCTGCAACCCTCTTCACTATCCAGTTGTTATGTCCAGGAGACTCTGCCATGCCCTCATCACTGGGTCCTACCTGATTAGTTTTATTGAGTCATTAGTCAACCTTCTTTTCATGAACAGATTGCATTTCTGTGACTCCAATGTAATCTACCACTTTTATTGTGACTTAACTCCAATTTTAACCCTGTCCTGCACTGACACTCATGACATTGAAATCATGATAATGATTTGTGGTAGTTTAAATGTAATGGTGACTCTTAGCATCATCTCTGTGTCCTATGTATTTATTTTGTCTACTATCCTGAAAATTAATTCCTCTTCAGGAAAGCGCAAAGCCTTCTCTACTTGTGCATCCCACCTCCTGGGAGTCACAATCTATTATGGCACTACAAGCTTTGCTTATTTAAAACCAATAAAATCCTACTCCTTGGGAAAGAATCAAGTGGCCTCTGTCTTTTATACTATGGTGATCCCCATGCTGAATCCACTCATTTATAGTCTTAGGAACAAAGAGGTGAAAAATGCTGTCATTAGAATCATGCAGAAGAGAGAGATTTCCAAGAAATAGAAATGATGGAAATGCTGAATATTTAAGTCTATCCTTTCCTTTTTTCTTTAGGTATTTACTTGATTTCTTTCTAAATAAAATACCATCCTTTGATTAGATTGCATTTCGTTGAATCTTTCCCTATTAGACCATGCATTCTCTGGAACATATCCAAGAATATGTATTCAGAAATCTACATAGTAATTGGAAGCCATGAAACATGATTTACTCCTGTGGTTTAAATATATTTGATTTTATGGGCTACTAATATGAATTAGAAAAAATGTTTTGTTAATCTTCAAATTATATTACAAAAATTTAGCCAATTTATTCTATAGGGAAGAAATTTAGCATAGTCTTAAAGTGTAATTTTTTGGAGTAGAAAATCCAGGTTTAGATTCTAGATCTGTCAGCTGTTTTGCTGTATATTCCTTAGTAAGTCACTGAAAGTTGAAATCTAGTTTCCTCAACTAAAGCAGACAAATAAATCTATATCCACAGAGTTATTTGAAGATGAAATCATATGAAAACTGGAAAGAATTTAATGTAATACTAAAAATTTTGTATAAAATTTTGATTATGACCATCAGAATGCTCACCTACCTACAAAGTTTTTAATATGCCATAACTTTTGTTATGAGAATTTTTGCTGGTGTTTTATAAATATTTTTGGCTAATCTTATTCATAAAGAAACAAAATGCAAAAGGAAGAAAAAGAGTACATCAATATTTGATCTTTCAACAAATTATATATAGTGATAGAAATATATTATAAAGTGCATTAGAAAATTAAAGAAAATCTGGAAAATATTTTGAATTATTAAATAAAATAGCGTTATCCTAGTAATTTTTGAGAGCTTTTTTCCTGGTGTTCTAGGCTAAATTTCATATTAAATGTAACAAAACATTTCCATTATTCCAAATGAAAACCTTGTACATTTTAACGATTAACTAATATTTCCTTTTAAAAGTACCTCTACATAATCTGGAGATGCAGTTTTAATTTCACTGATATTCAATATATATTTAAGAAAGTATGTTTTCTTCGTGTTCCTATATTTATAATTTTTATGTAAACTTAAACAATTGTTGTTATATTTATTTTTGCCTTCAAGTGATTTGTATTCTTTTAATTTATATTTATGTTTTAACTGTAGAATTATATTTGTTCATTTTCTTAAATGATTTTTGAAATATTAGAGTTCAACCTCTTTTATACAACTAAATTTTTTATGAATCTTACAAATTGATCACTGTTTATTATTCAAATAATTAAAATCTTTTATCTTTTACCTCCTGAATTGCTATAAAATTTTTAACATATGTAATATCAATATTATGTATTAATGTTTATTTTGCTCTGTACTCTATGTTGTCTAGAATCTATATTTATTACTATTTCTCTTTGTTTTGTTTACAATTATCTCTTTGATAGACATTTATTTGTTACTACTTTACTTTTTATTTTATTCTCCCTTCTTATATATGCATTGTGTCTTTTCTTACACTTATAGGCCCTTGATATTTTCGGGGCTTTTTCCTGAATGGTGCTGGGCTTTCTTTCATTTATACACATATCTATAACTTAGAAAACGCATCATTTTGGGGTTTTTTGGCAATTATGGTCAACAGTTTCTCTAACATTACAGACAGTAATAAGGTCAGGAATTGCTTAAGCTTTAATTAAACTCAGACTACCCTGTTCTCTTATAATATATTTTAGAAATCATTTATGATGTTATTAAATAAATGCTATATAAACTTTGGGCATTGTGAAAACTCTATTAACATTGTCCCTCTACTTTCCCTATTCATACAGCACATATCATATTTTATGTAGGACGTGGTCTGAAGTACTTTTAAGACAGAATGCCTTTGTTTATGTTGGTATGTCAAAATTCTGCATATTGTAAATCTTGAGCTGGTTAAAAAATGATAAAATAAGACTGAAATTAGCATAAAAAGATGCACAATAGATTTGTATGTATATGATTGATACTATATAATTGTTAAAAATAGATTTCATTCACTGAGCACCTACTTAGTGCCAGACAATATTCAAAGGGCTTTAGGCAAATTATTAGCATAGATTATCTTCACAAGATATCTCTCAGTTGATAATTGAAATATCTAAAATTTGATCTCAAGTAATGATTAGCCATCTCCTACTTGCTCAGGCAAAGACTTAAGTGATATCCTGGAATTTCCTCCATATTGCATACCTGAAATCTACTCTATCTATCAGCATATTATATTGATTCTATGTGCAGAATATATTTGGACTGGGACTAACACTCAGCCCCAGCTCTATTACCACCCTAGTCAAAAGAACTATCATCTCAGTCCTTATATTCTGCCTCAGCTTTCTAGATTGTCTTCCTCTTCTGCCTTATCTCCTGTAATACTGCTAAAACATAGGTTATATCATGTCACTTCTCTTCAAAAAACCTACAAGATTTGCCATAAACTTAAGAGTAAATATGAAAAATAAAAGAAATAAAAAAAGAGTAAATATGAACATTTTTCCAAGAGCCTACATTTCCAACCTCATCTTGCCCTTACTCCTTACTTCTATAAAATCATCACATTTATCATTGTGCCATCACATTCATTTTCGAGCAGCCACACTGACCTACTCACCCTATTTTATTAACATTTGAACTATTCATATTAGTTCTGATGCTGCCTAGAATATTTCCAATTTTCCTTCTTCCCCAAATTCCCTTTCACAAGACAACTGAATGGGTCTTTTCTCATTCTCTTCCTCATTAGACCATTCCTTACCACCCTCCTTAAAATTGCACCTGCCCAGCTGCCCCATCCTTCATCAATGCTGCATTTGTTTTCTATAGTAGTTATCTTATCGAACATGCATATATTTTGATTATGCCTTTTGTTTAATCTATGTTTTCCCATATTGAAACCTTAATGCGTGCAAGATTTTTGTCAATAACTTATTCCCAGCACCCTGAAGAATGCATCAACGAATTTATTTGTATGGCTGAATTTTACAGATATAGAAACTGGGGCACAGCAAGCTTTGTTGCATGTTTATGGTCAGACATGTTAAAGGTCAAACTCAAATTTGAATCTGTCAGACTAACTTTAGAGCTCACATCTTTAATCACTAATTTATATATGATATCATATCAGTCCTTAAATTATTGTCACAACATTCTGGATTGCTTTCCGCTTCTGCCTTATCCCCTTTGAGTCTCATCTCAATGTAGAGGGAAGTGATACTGCTAAATGTCAGTTTTATCTTGTCACTTCACATCACAAACCTACAATTTAATATAATCACAAAAGTATACATGACATATTTTCTACAAAATTATACTACTCATCAGAATTTAAACCATATAATTTATAATTTTATTTTATTAAAAATATTAACAAATACAGGGATTTTTGAAAGGGGTATGTTGCTGGCTGACTTCATTGCAGCTGCTAATAGAAGACAGTGTAATTTTGGAGATAGCTGCTAAATGTTCTCAAATACACATGCAGAAACCTATTTTTAAAAGAAAGAACTCTGTAAAGGAAAGATATTTATCAGGTAATGTGATTGGACTGGGGAGAGAACTTTATTAATTAGATACAGGCTTTCAGAAACAGAGTGGTTCAACAAAAAAATAAGTATTGTTCTTGTGTGTGACCGTGTAGACTTTAGCTGACTTGTCTTGTTGGATGCCTTTTTCCCTTGAGGTAATCCTGGGACACAGAGGTCTCTTGTGAGGTTGCTTTGCTGTCTCCTAAGATGTTGCCCACTTCTGCAGGGTTGTAGATGTGTCGCACAGCCCTCTACCCAATTCCAGTCTGAAGGAATGGTGAGAGTTTTACAGTTTAAAAACAAGTTAAGATTTTTTGTCATTTGGAAGGTTTTTAATGAAAAATTCAATTTATTTAAGAGAAATAAGACTGAAGAGATTATCCATTTCAGCGCATGTCAAATACATATGGAATTGTACATTTACTCTGAATTATCAAATTTAACAAATAAAAGTTTTTTATAACATTTTGTTACATCCTTTTAATATTTGTCTGTTACTGTTGATTTCCTTGCCTTAAGCCCTTATGTTTGCAATTTTTATTTTCTGTCTTTTTAGTGGTTGCCCTTGGGATAATTTTATGCATATTTAATTTATCATATTCTACCTAAAATAATTAGAATTAGATGTACAGAAAAAATATGAAAAGTACATAGATCCCACATAAACCCTCACAAACACATTTTCCCTATTAACGCTTTATGTCAGTGTGATGCTGCTGTTACAATTCTTGAAACACTATTATTATTAATAAACTGTTAAATGTAAGCCATAGTTCATATTAGGGCACACTGTTCTACTATATAGTTCTATTTTTTTTTTATTTTTATTCTGTAGCATACATATATGCTTACATTTTCAATTGTACCACTTGCAATACAGTTCAGTCATGCTGGCAATATTCACAAAGCTGTGCTACCATCCCCACCATCCATTTCCAAAATTTTTCCATCACACCAAACAGAAATTCTGTACCAATTAAACATTGACTGCCTATTACCAACAGCAAATCAGTACCCTGTTAAGCTTTATTCTAATTTCTGACTCCCTAGATTTACATGGTCTAATTACTTCATGTCTGTAAGTTAATACAATATTTGTCCTTTTAGGTATTGTTTATTTCAGTCAAAATGATGTATTCAAGTTCATGCATGCTGTAGCATGTGTCAGAACTTCAACCTTTCATGGCTGAATAATATTCCATTGCACATATATACCACATTTTACTCATCCATTCATCTGATAGTGGACTTTTTGCATTGCTTCCCTCTTTTGACAATTGCGAATAATACCATCACGAATATTGATGTGTAAATAACTGTTCAGGTCACAATTTCAATTCTTTAGTATGTATGTGTAGAGATGGCAATGCTGGATAATATGGTAATTTTATATTTAACTTTCTTAGGAACCTCCAAACAATTTTCCTTATTGGCTGTGTTTTACTTTCCCACTATGAAATAATATGTATTCGCATTACTTCACATCTTCAACGCTACTAGTTATTTTTAATAGGAGGCAGTCTAGTGGGTGTAAAAAGTTATCTCATTGTACTTTTGATTTGTGTTTCCCCGAAAATAATGATGTTGTAGATTGTTTCATGTGCTTAACGGTCAATTATATATCTTTTTTGGTGAAAAATCTGTTCAAGTTTTGCCCATTTTTTAACTTGATGGTTTGTCTTTTGGTTGTCAGTTATAGAATTTCCTTATATATTCTGGATAATAAACCATTATCAGATATTTTCTCCCATTCTGTAAGTTGTTTTTTTACTTTCATGATGAAGTACTTTGATGCACAAGAGTTTTTTTTTTTTTTAAAGTCCCATTTATCTATTTCTTATCTCTTTTTCTGCTGTGCTTTCAGTGTAAATGGAAAAGAACAATTATCTAACACAAGATCCTGAAGAAGTTTCCCTATGTTTCTCTCTAAGAGTTTGTGGTAGTGTTCTGGCTGCCAAAGACAATACCATAATTTGGGTTGGCTTAAACAATAGAAATTTTTTGACTCACAGTTTTTAGACTGGCAGAAGTTCAAAACTGAAGCATCAAAAGATGATTCTTTCTTCTTTAACACATTTTGTTATACATGATACAAACTGTATATTTACACATTATAAAGACCTACCATAGAATTGTCATTATTGTTTTTTGAGACATTGTAAGTTAACAAAACAATCATCCATACTATAGAGGATTCCCACTTATTGCTTTAATTCCAACAACTTACATTGTTGTGATATATTTGTTACAAATAATGAAAGAACACTGCCATAATATTACTACAGTCTATCGTCCATAGCTTGTATTTGGTATATTTTTCCCACAAACCATCCTATTATTAACACTATGTATTAGTATTGGATTTCTGCTATAGTTCATAAGAGAACATTCTCATATTTGCACTGTTAAACACAATCCATCATTCACCTTGGTTTTCACTGGGTTATTTGGCCCCTTGCCTTGTAAAATCCATCTAAAGTGTATACATACTGGCTTTCAGTTTCATCACAGAGTTGTACTATCATCAGCACAGTTCATTTCAGAACATTTTCAACATTCCAAAAGGAAAAATCCCACACTCATTATACCTTGCCATTATTGATGCTTAGCATTGATACAGTACCTTGTTTGCCATTGCTGTAAAAATATTACAATATTATTGTTAACTATAGTGTATACATTACATTAGTTGTATTTTTCCCATGTATCTCCATATTATGGTCTTCTATTTCCTTATCAATCTTCCATGTAGAAGTTCTATCCATTATTAAATGTGGCTTACTGAAGTCTATGAGTTTGACATAGAAACATGGTTACCCTGGGGCTAACTAGAACATTATAAATCAATAACAATCTTATTTAATTTGATACCAACTTAACTTAAATAACATATGCAAAATTGTTCCTGTATTCCTCCATCCCCCCACATTTTATTGTACATGATACAAATTATATTTACACATATGACCTAACACACAGAATTGTCATTACCATTTGAAAATTTGCTTTTTAGAATCTGTAAAAGTAAAAAGAGAAGTTATATACAAAAATATATTAAATAATACTAAGGATTATAATTATCAATATGGTTAATTTACCAGTAATCTGTATTCCTTCAGAATGCTTGATCCACTGCATAGTGTCCTTTCTGTTCAGTATGAAGAAGTTCCTGGCATTGATTGTATGGCAGGTCCTGTGGTGACACTCTCCCTCAGTTTTTGTTTATTTTGGAGCATATTGATTTCTTCCTAATTGTTAAGAAAAAAATTTGAGATATAAAATTCTGTTGATATTGTTTTCTTTTTTTAATGGAGTACATTATCTCACTGCCTTCAGGTCTCCATGATGGTTTTTGTTGAGAATTCAGCACTTTATTTTAAAGGACTGCTTTTCAAAACTGGTTGCTATTTTCTTGGCACTTAAGGAACTCTTGTCTTTTCAAACTACAGTTTAATTATGCTGTGTCTTGTATGGGTTCTTTAATTTTATCCTGTTTCTTGTTGTTAGGCTAATTGAATGTGTATTCATGGCTTTCATTGAATTTGAGCAGTTTTCTGTCATTATTTCTTTGATTACTCCTCCTGTTTCTTTATATCTTTTTTCATCTAGAACTCCTGTTATGACTACATTGGCATTCTTGAAGCTGTCCCACGGGTCTCTTAGACTTTGTTCACTTTTCTCATCCTTTTTTTCTTTCAGCATGAATCTTTTTTTCTTTTCAGCATGAATCATTTCAATTGTCTTTTCTGAGTTCACTGATTCTTCTATATATTCAACATTTGGTCTTCTTCTTTGATGATTTCTGAAGTTTTATTTTGCTCCCTTGGATGGACCATAATTTTTTGTGTCATTATTAGTGTCATAAAACTTTCTTTCACAGTTTGTATTTTAATATTTTTATGTTTTAATTATATGATTTACTCATTGAACTGTCTCTTTCTTAAGTTTGTAGTCAGCTAGAGATATGTCAGATAAATCATTGAGTGGCAAGAGCTACAAAATAAAATTTAAAAAATACAAAAAACCTCCTTTCACTGTCTTTAAAAATTGGCTTTGTGTTGACTGGTGCTATCCTTTCATGGTAGTGGGAATTCCTCCTCTATTCTTATGAAATAGACTTTCCCTCCATTGTGGGCTGTCATTTACATATCTTAAAGCTGGGAATCTTCTATCCTAGATTGCTTTGAATGCAATGTTTCTTACACTACTTCAACTATCTGCAAGCTGGTTCTGCCTGTGGAAGAAATTACAAGAACAAGTCAGAGATGAGTTTCATGGTTGCTACTGGATAGACTGGAACAAGCATACATCCACCCCAGTTTGTACATAGTGGTTAGTCTACTCCCTCCAAAACATAATAAGGGAATCACAATGAGAACACAGTTTGGCTACATACTCTGTCAGGAAGGAGTTTAGGGAGACAACAGTGCATGCTATCAGTTTCAAGTTGTATTTTCTTGATTCTGTACTCAACCAGTTAGTGCAATACTTTATCTGTTTTCTGTAGTCTTGAGGAAGATGGCTTAGGCAGTTTTTGCAAGTTTTTCAAAGATTCTGTGGGTGTACACAACCATAGGATATGCTGCTATCTTGGTGTCTAAAAGTAATCATAATAATATTAATTACATTTAAATAATGTAAGGATGCAAGATTTACCTCCCAGAGATATCATTTGCAATATAAGTGAATGGGGAATGGTTACAAAATACAACAGAGAGAATAAAATTTAATTTGAATACTGTAATAACCAAAAAGAAGCCATGAGAGAAGACTACCTCCGTGAAAAATATATGACATAATTGAAAATAACACTTAAATTGTTATTTTAAATGTATGTGAACTAAACACTCCAATTAAAAGCACAATAATGACTATATTAAAAAGTAAGTCCCAACTCTATGATGTATATGAAATAAGAAAATAAGAAAAGGATATACAAAAATCAGGCAGAAGCCTTTGTCTTAACCCTACTCCCAGCAAGGAAGAAAGTAAGGCTCAATTAATACAGTAACTTCACAGGGTTTGTTGAAGTGCAGCTCCTCCCCAAGTAAACAGGTAGGCACATCCAGGTACAGACTGTGGCTTTTGCTTAACAAATTCAGAGTTCTGGGCTCGGGCCTCACCCAAGACAGAAAGCAGCTGGCAGTCTCAGTTTCAACTCCACCTAATGCAGGAGAGGAAGAAGAACAGATTTAAAGACACAGTAACTTCTCAGTGTGGTGGGGTAAAGTTTGCTGGAGGGAGGCTCTTACCCAAGAAACAAAGGGGACACAGAACAAAGCAGTTTTAGCTTTTGAATACAGAATTCAGCTCCCTGGGTCTGGGATATGTGCATCTATTTCAACCTACTCTGGTCAAAAGCAGCTGGCAGGCTGTGTTGCAAACACATGCCAGCAAGGGTGGAGTCAGTTAAAAATAAAGGCTCAGTACCACCTTAGGTCTGTGGGGAACACTTGGCCAAAGAGTGCCATGTACTGGACAGGACAGGGAATCACAGATTCTGGGAGACAGCATAAAGAAGGTTGGTGTCTTTCTGGGTCTCCAGCCTAGGGGACTTGAGAACTGATACATATACCTTTCATGGGTCCCTGACCCTGCTTCAACTGAAAAAAACTAGCATAAGATTGTCCTCTTTGGGGATACCATCCTCCAAGAATTAGACCTCCAGATAAAAGAGACCAGAAGCAAGGAAAGGAGTTTTAAAAATCTATAGAGGCAAATCAAAAGGAAACAATACAGAACAGCATTCGCAGAGAAGTAACAAGGGAAAGGAAGTTTCTCCTGGGGGAAAACCATGGAACAAATAGTGATTCTACAAAATTCTACCACATATCAATGCAAGAGTCAGACAAGAGAGCTGAAAAAACTAATCATAAAACAGAAGTTACTCTAACACTTTAGAATAAGTTGAGCCAAGTGTCAAAGAAGAGTTTTAACACAAACAACAAGGAAATACTATGCAAGAGAGAAAAACGAATCCTCAGTATAATCTCATTGAGAAAAGCAGACGACAAGACACCAGCAAAAAATTACAAGCCATACTAAGAAACAGAAAGATATGGCCCAATCAAAGGTACAAATTAAAACTTCAGACAAGACACCATATTTGAAACAACTAATCAATCATGTTCAAGCAAATCTCCTAAATCAATTCAAGAGATGAGTAAAATATGGCTAAAGAGATAAAGGATAATAAGAAAAATGGGTATGCAAAAAGAAGAATTTGAAAGCCTGAAAGTAAAAGTAACAGAACTTATGAGAATAAAAACACAATACATGAGATTAAAAAATACATTAGAGGCATACAAAAAGTGATTTGAACTGGCATAAGAAAGGATGAACAAGGTAGAGGACAGGACTTCTGAAATTAAACAGACAGAAGAACAGATAGAGAAAAGAATGAAACTATTGAGCATGGTCTTAGAGAACTGAATGATAGCATGATGTGCACAAACATATGCATTATGGGTGTCCCAGAGGAAGAAGAGTAGGAAAAGGGGACAGAAAGAATATTTGGGGTAATAATGGCTGAAAAATTTCCAATTCTTATTTAGATATCCATGCCCAAGTAATGCAACATAATCCATACAGAATAAATATAAATAGGCCTAATCTGGGACACAAACATATCAGAATGTCAAATGCCAAAGATAAAGAGAGAATTTTAAAAGCAACAAGAGAAAAGTGATTTATCACATACAAGGTACCCTCAAGACTAAGTGGTGAGTTCACATCAGAACCATAGAGTCGAGAAGGCAGTAAAATTTTTATTCAAAGAAGAGGGTAAATTAAAAATATTCACAAATAAATTGAAACTGATACAGTTCATTAAAAAGAGATCTGCCCTAAAAGAAATACTAAAGGGTGCTCTACAAGCTGAAAGGAAAAGACAGGATAGGGAGGCTTGGGAGAATATGTAGAAATGAAGATGATCAGTAAGGTAACTAAAAGGGTAAAAGAAGAGACAAAAATTATGTATGGCAAATGATATCCAAAGAACAAAATGCTTGAAATAAGTACTTCTGTTACAATAATAACATTGAATATCAATGGGTTAAATTCACCAATCAAAATACATAAACTGACAAAATGGATTTTAAAATTTTTTATAAGCCATCTAAATGCTGTATATAAGAGAATCACCTTAGACCCAAAGATGTAAATAGGTTGAAACTAAGAGATTGGAAAAAGTATTCCATAAAAACAGTAACCAGAAAATGTATCATACTAATATAAGATAAAACAGACTTTAAATGCAAAACTGTTACAAGAGACAAAGAAAGACTTAATTACTAAGAAAAGGGACAATCCACCAAGAAGACATATCATAAATATTTATGCACATAACCACATGCCCAAAAATACATGAGGCAAACACTGGCAAAACTGAAGGCAGAAATGGATGTCTCTACATTAATAGTTGGATATTTCAATATACCAGTGTCATCAATAGAAAGAACATCACACCAAAAGAGCAGGATATATATTCATTTCAAGTTCTTAGGGATCATTCTCCAGTAGAGGCCACATGTTGTGACAGAGAAAAGGTCTCAATAAATTTGAAAAGTTTAAAATTTTACAAAGCACTTTCTCTGATCAAAATGGAATGAAGCTGGAAATCAATAATAGGTTGAGAACTGGAAAATTCACAAATATATGGATGTTAAACAACACACTCATAATCAGTGGGACAGAGGAGAAATTGCAAGAGTTATCATCACATATCTTGAGATGAATGAAAACAAGAATACAGCATATCAAAAGCTATGGGATGCAACAAAAGGAAGTTTATAGCCCTAAATGCTTACATTTTAAAAATGAAAGTGGTAAAATTGAACATCAAACTTCACTCCTGGAGAAACAAGAAAGAAAACTGCACACTAACCCCAAAACAAGGAGAAGAAAAGAAATAATAAAAGGTTAGAGCAGAAATAAATAAAATTGAGAATATAAAACAATAGAGAGAATCAACAAAACCAAAAGTTGGTTCATTGAGAGAATGAATAAAATTTAAAAAACAAACAAACAAACAAACAAAAACCTTAGCTAAATGACCAAGAAAAGAGAGAATATACAAATAAATAAATCCAGAAATGAGAGGGAGTACATTACTACTGACACAACAGAAATAAGAAAAATCATAAGAAAAACTATGAACAAGTATATGCTAACAAATTAGAAAACTTAGACAAAATGGACAATTTCCTAGATACTAACAAAAAACATATTCTTACTATATGAGAAATAGAACTCACAAAACCAATCACAATTAAAGAAATTGAATGTGTCCTCAAAATCCTCCCCACAAAAAATTCCAAGAATAGATGGCTTCACAGATGAATTTTATTAATTATTTCAAAAAGAATTAATACCAATAATGCTTAAAGTCTTCCAAAAATTGATGAGGAAAGAAAACTACCTCAGAAAAAGATACCAAAAGAAAAAAAAATTGCACATCAATATTTCTAATGAATATTGTTGCAAAAATCCTCAACAAAATACTTGAAAGATAATCCAACAGAACATTATAAAACTTATAACCATGACCAAGTAGGGCTTATCCCAGGTACAGAAGCATGGTTCAACACAACAAAATCAATTAATGTAATAGAGTACAATAACAAATCAAATGGATAAAATCAAATGGTCATCTCAATTGATTCAGAAAAGACATTTGACAAAATCCAGCATTGTTTCTTGATATAAAATAAAAGCATTTCAAAATATTGGAATAGAAAGAATCTTCCTCAAATGTTAAAAAAAACAAATGTGAATAAAACACAGCTAGTCTTGTACTAAATGGTAAAAGACTGAAAGCTCTCCTTCTAAGATCTGGAGCAAAACAAGGGTACCCACTGTCACCATTGTTATTCAACACTGTGCTAGAAGTTCTAGCTAGAGCTAGTTAAGAAAAAACAAATAAAAGATATCCAAATTGGAATGGACGATGTAAAACTTTTAATATTTGCAGATGAAATTATCCATATTTGGAAAGTCCATTAAAAATGCAAAAAAAAAAAAAGATATTAGAGCTAATAAATGAATTCAGCAAAGTGGGAGGATACAAGATCAACATGCAAAAATCAGTAGTGTTTCTATACTCTAGTAATGAGCAATCTGATGAGGAAATCAAGAAAAAAATCCACTTACAAGAGCAACTAAAAGAATCAAATATCTAGGAATAAATTTAACCAAGGATGTAAAGGGTTTGTACACAGAAAACTACAAAACATTGCTTAAAGGAATTAAAGAAGAGTTAAATTAATGGACGGACATTCTGTGTTCATGGACTGTTAAAATTAATATCGTTAAGATGCCACTTCTACCAAATTGATTTACATTTCAATGCAATCCTAATCAAAATTCTAACAGCCTACTTAGAAGAAGTGGAAAAGCCAAGTATCATATTTATTTGGAAGGAAAGGGGACCCCAAATAGCCAAAAGCCCTATTGAAAAAGAAAAAGATATTGGAAGACTCACACTTCCTGGAGTTAAAGCATATGACATATATTGAATCTATCTTTAGATTCATATTTGTAAACTCTCACTTAGATTCCTTATCTTTAGAATGGAATCTAATTGATAGTTCAGAAATAGACACATCTATAGTCAATTGATTTTGACAAGGTTACCCAATTCACTCAACTAGGGTAGAGCAGTATCTTCAATAATGGTGCTTGGACAACTGGATATCCATATCAAAAAGAATGGAGAGCAGTTACAGCTCAGTGGTTGAGTGCCTGATTCCCATGTAGGAGGTCCCAGGTTCAATCAGTGGTATCTCTTCAAAAAAAAAAGAATGAAAGAAGACTCTTATCTCCCACTTTATACAAAAATAAGTCAAAATGGGTTAAAGACCTAAATATAAGAGCTAAGACATTATAAATCCTATGAAAAAATGTAGAGAAGAATCTTCAAGATCTTGTGGTAGGTAGGTAGTGCTCTCTTAGACTTAACACCCAAAGCTTAAGCAATGGAAGATAAAATAGATAAATGGTACCACTACAAAATAAAAAACTTCTGTGCTTCAAAGGGCTTTGTCAAGAAAGTGAAAATTTAGCTTATGCATTGGAAGCAAATATTGGGAAACCACATTTCTGATAAGAGCTTAATTTCTAGAATATATAAAGAAATTCTACAACTCAACAATAAAATTACAAAATACTCAATTAAGAAATAGGTCTTGTGTTTTTGAATCAACAATTTAAAGCACAAAGGCACTTGCAGACCTGCACAAACACCCAAAGTCCCCACTAAACATGTCCAGGTGGACGTCAGGAACTGCCACCCTCATTCACCCTTTCAGATGATCAGAGTTCATCATGACTGAGGCATGCCTTTATGGAATATGTAAGTGTTCATCTATCATAGAGATTTATCTCAGTGGATGGAGACCCACATAATAAAAAAGAAAATATTAAACTCCCATCCTGAGGAGTCCTGCTGTGTTCTCAATTAGAGGGACAAGAATCCCTCGAGAACAAAGGCAGTGCCTTACTAAAGAAAATAGACCAACATATCAAGCCCTCAGTATTATTGTGAGTAACTGAATCTTATTCTTCAAAAACTGAAACTTAGTGATTACCATAGGTTCTGAGGGGAAGGGGAGGGAAGAAAGGAATAGATGGATCATAGGGCATTTTTAGGGCATTAGAATCATCCTCCATGATCTTGCAATAATGGACAGAGGCCATTTTAAATTTCATCAAGACTTGTAAAAGTGTAAGGTTCAAAATGTAAAACATAATGTAAACCATTGACCATGTTTAGTAGGAATACTTCAATATTCGTACATCAATTGCAACAATTGTACCATTCACATGTAAAATGTTATTAATAGGACAGAGTGGAAAAGGGGGAGGGCATTGGGTGCTTGGGAATCCTTTATAATTTCTATGTGACTTTTCTGTAACCTAAAGCTTCTTTGAAAATAAAATGAAAGAAATAAAAAAGACACTGGGGGAACATATGAAAGAAATTGTCATTGTACATATAAGATAACAGATCTTACAAAGATGAAAGACACAATGTATAAATTTTTTTATTTTATTTCAATTTTTTATGTTTTATTTTAAATTTTATTTATTTTTAAATTTTTTATTTTATTTTCTTAATTTTTTTGTTTTTTAGCTTCATTTTTGGAGAGGTTTTGGATCACAGAAGGGTCACAACTGTGGCAAGGGTGGATTGCTGAGGTGTGGTGTCAGTGATGGGGGATGTGTGGGGAGGGGTGTACCTGGGGCATGCCTCTAAGGCATATGAATGTGTTCAAGTGTTCATGGGGCATTCTCTCAGTGTGTGGAGAGCCATACAATAACCAAAAGAATATTGAATTCCCATTGTGTAAAGTCCTGCTACCTTCTCTAATAGAAAGGCAAGAATAGTCCGAATACATGGGCAGTGATAGTGAAGAAAGACAGACCATTATGCCAGGCCCTTGATATTGATACTTGTACTTATGAACCTTTTCTAGTGAAATTGAAATTAGCCTAGTATTACATATTGCCTATGAGTTACCTCCTAGAAGCTTCCTTGTTGCTCACATGTGGCCTTTCTCTAAGCCAAATTCAGCATATAAACACACTACCTTGCCCCACCCCCCGGCATGAGATATCACTCCCATGGATGAGCCTCCCTGGCACCATTGAATTATTACCAAGCACCAACTAGCAATGCATCTGAAAAAGCACCTTGACAAAAAGGGGGAAATTTAAATACAAATGAGTTTTTATGGCTAAGAATTTTCAAAGTGAGCTGGGAGGTCATTCCAGATGTTACTCCTATGCACATCTCAGCAGGATCTCATTGACTGTCACAGTAAACAATGCTTCAAACAGCAGAGGTCCTGAGGGCTTTAGAGACATCTAGGTGCAATAAGCATGGCAGACAAGCTCAGGAATTTGGCACCATGCCAGTGGGACTTACTTTGTAATTTATGTTCTCCAGCATAAAAGAGTTAAACTCGTTTATAGTTCTTTTCACATGGATCTTCCTCCCTTTTTATTTGAACATATAAGTAGCACTACACTTGTCAAATATATGTCCCAGAGATTTAAGCTGTTGGTCTTTTCATATACTAGTTGAGCCCTGAATCTCAGCAGATTTGCAACACCTAATCTCCAGTTCATTGGACTCACCCAGGACAACTAATGAGGAGATGGTGATGGATAAAGACCATCTCAAAAATCAGAGTGTCTGTAAAATGTAAGCAAGATAGTTCCATGAATCTGCTCCATGGGATCTAAGCCCCCTCTCAATTAGAAACAGAGTGGACATCACCATCCCCAAATCCTCAAGAGTGGGGAATGAAGAATGGGCTAAAGTAGACTTATTCCTTATTCTATTATAGACTTATTATTATCCCAGAAATGAAAGAACTTTTTTTTTCACAGAGAAAATGACATGGCAGAGGAGAAAGTTAGAGTTTTGATATTGGAGACTTAGGAAATAAGCACACAGAGAAGCAGACATGTGAGGAAGAAGACAAAGCTCCATTAGACATGGCAGATGCCACGGGAAGAGAGATGAGCCATCAGCCTGATAGTCTACAGCTAGCTTTGTGGAGAGAACAGAGCCAGATGAGACTAGAAAGAAACGAGTCCTGGGAGAGAGATGAGATTTATCCGGGCCCACAGCTGATATTGGAAGAAGCATGTACCAGAGATCCTTAAGAGGAAGTGGAAGCCTGAATCAGCAGCCATCCTGATCCAACACATGGCAACAGGCTTTGGTGAGGGAACTTATGCTTTATGTCCTGGTAATTGTAATCTTCTACCCCAAATAAATATCCTTTATAAAAGCCAATCAATTTCTGGTATCTTGCATCAGTACCCCTTAGGCTGACTAATACAGAATTTGGTACCAAGAATGGAGTTGTGCTTTTGCAATTACCAAATTGCTGGAATGATTATATAAATGGGTAAGAGGTAGTTTTGGGGAGAATTGTGAGATGCTTGGTAGAAAAGACCTACAGTGCTTTGAAGAGACTGTTTATATGAATGTGGACATTAAAGAGACTTTTTATGAGGCCTTTAAAGTAAATGATGAAACTATTATTTGAAACTGGGAGGAAGGCAATTCATGTTTTAAAAACACAGAGAACTTAGTAAGATTGACTCCTGATGTTTTATAGAAGACAGAATTTGAAAATGGTGTGCCTGGGCATTTAGCTGAAGAATTTTCCAAAGTAAACTCAGAGAATGAGACTTAGCTTATCCTTGCAGCTTATAACAAAATGTTAGATGACAGAGATAAGCTGAGGACTGAACTGTTGGGTACAAAGAAAACAGAAACTGATTCTGGAAATTCCAAGCCTCTGGAAATCAAGCTTCCAGATGATAGTGACCCATTTGAGGACTTAACCAAACTTGGAACTTGTAAATCAGGATTGAAGATGCAGTTTTATAGGAAAGATTTGTGGAAAGTCTTACTATCTAATGGTTTGGACTCCTGCTTCTTGTATGCTAAACCAACAAGCTTTTTGAGAGAGTTGTATGAACAAAACCACTGTCACCTTGGACTAAAAGACACATAGAAAAGAGAAATTGAAGGGGAAATGACTTCAAGAGAAAAGCTGAGATCTGTAATTAAGACATTTCCTTGGACAAAGAGAGGAACCCTACCCATGTGTACCAGAGGATGTATACCCCAGCAGTTGACAATGTTTGATGGTCCTTCCCATTGTTCAGGGAGAGTTTGGCCATCCTAGGTCCAGAGAGGGTGGAGCACATTTCCCAAGGATTATGGAAGTTAAAGTTGCCAACCCATAGATCTGTCAGAGTTGGACCTGTCCCCCGTGGATTAGGCAAGTCCAGAAATCAACTTGTTTATCTGAGAGGGTTGGGCCTATAAGCTAATGGTTAGGGAGAATATTGTCTTCACTTCACTGTACTAGGGGGGTTACGAATCTAACCCAAAAATTGGGAAAATTGTGGCAATCACCTCAAAAGTCTTGGATGGAGAGGTCAGGAACTTGGTCACCACCAAATGCTTGATGTGAGTGGAATCAAGAAAATGGCCATTGGGCAAGTCTGTGGAAAGAGTGGGGCCCCATGATGCCTCAGGGAGAAGAAACAATTATCTTAAGAATGACTCTCAGACTTTGACATCTAAGGAAGTATGTCCTGCAGGTTTACAGAACTGTAGTGGACCCATGACTCATGTTTCCCTCCCAGTTTCTCCTTATTGCAATGCAAATGTTCATCCTTTGTCTGTACATTTGTATATTGGAATCAGAGAAATGGTTTTGTATGTTTCAGAGTTCTACAGCAGACAGCACTTTGCCCCAAGACAAAATTATTTTCTTTAAACTGATTGTGATGTGATTTTGTACTTAGAATTGTACTGATTTAAGGTTTTTTGAAATATTGTAATGTCTTTTTTAATTCAGAGAGAGCTAATGCTTAAAGTGTGGAGAATTTTTAATAAAGTTGATTTAAAATATTTGGAAATTGCACATTAATGTGAGTGTGATTAACAGTGCTGATTTCTGGAAGAGATTGTGATTGAAAGGGGAAGTTTAGGGTCTTATATGTCAATAGGAAAGCTGTAGGGTAAACCTGGGACTGTATAACATAGTAAATTGGTTGTGGGTGATGACTGTGGTTATTAGTAAAAATAAAGGATGTTATTCCATAAAACAAACTTAATGTGTATGTCTCTTATAAAGTGTTAGTAATAGGTTGGTATATGGAAAAAATACAACTGATGTTAACTATGGACTATGTATAACAGTAAAATTGTAATATTTTTTCATCAATTGTATCAAAGGTCCTAAACCCATGCTAAGGATCAATAATTGGAGGTTACAGGTATATTGGATTTTTCTTTTTGTAATAATGAAGATGTTCTAAAATTGTGGTGCTAAATACACAACTCTGTGTTTATATGGAGAACATAGTGCATTAATAAAATTGTTTAAAAAATGATGTATTGAAATACCATGAATAAAGATAATGCAAAAAGATTCATCATAAAATCACTTTTATATTCTATCTTCAACTTTTACTTACATTATTTAAAGTGCAGAAAATGGCCATAAAAATAATTTTAAATGCTGGGAAATAAAAATCACTCATGGTGGTTTTGTAAGTTGTAAGGAGACCCTTTTGAGGTGGCATTGACATAGAATATCTCCATTAGTCTCTCATTTGGCTAAATCCCAAAGATCACTTATTGTGAAATAAATAGATGCTGTCTTTTTAAACCCCAAATTACCTTTTCTCAATATCACTGATTTTCTAATGTAGAGAATTTACTTCTAAAAGTTCATCAAATATGTAACATATTATTTTATAATTCCAGGAGCCATACAACCAAATTATCTCCTGACATACTAAGGTGCAAATATTTTTTTCTTATACAAGTTGCTTTTAGAGCTACTCAAAATTTTATTTCATTATTATTTATTAATGCATGAGTCACAAGAGAGCACTTCAGTGAGTTTATGGCCGTTGAATTAATTATAAAATTTTTCTTCATCTCAGAGCACACTTATATTTTCTTGTCTTTTATTCTGTCTAATATAAGAAAAGAGGAATAAAATAATAAAACAAGTTGCATGAATGTTGTTATGGCTGACTATGCAATAAATCTTTTCTAAAGATGAATTATGTGACACTGACAAAACTGACTGGAAAAACTCCACAATGTTTTCTTCTTGATGCCTCAGATATACCCATTAATTGGCTGGTGCACAATCCTAGAAAAATATTAGTTATGAGGTAGGAGCCTATGCAACTCAAAAAATTGTACGTTATAAGGATAAAGTTGTATTATAAATATTTAAAATAAAATAAAGATGTGACTGAAAATACAGTTTCATAAAAATTCTATGAATACATAAATATACATTAAAATAAGCATATATGCACAAAGGAAAATGATTGGAAGAAAATATATCTAAAGATTAACAATATTTATGAATAATTTACACTTTGTTTTTTTTTTAACTTTTTTGTACTCTAAATTTTGTGTCATGAACAAAGCTTACTCCATATTATAGTGACACACTTTTAAATATAATAATAATGAATTGTAAAAATGTGTTATTACAACCCTAGTGGTTAATGTTCCGGTTAATGTTCTGGTCTTTTAGCCAAAGATTAAGTATTTCTCTTAAAATACCTCTATTTTAGCCTGTCATCAAGTAGAGAATCACAAAAGATTACTGAAAAATGAAGTTCAACATCATGTGGCTTCTAGGGGGAAGGCAACTCTCTTTTACAAAACTAACATGGATTCCTTGAAATTTTATCCTTGGAATAATGCCAAGCAATCTTACTCATAATTGGTCCCAAGAATGACCGAATGGTCCACTTTCAGTAATCCCCAATGTAAGATGTGCCATGGCATTATCGGGGTGAAAAGTAAGGGATATTCTGCTCTGCTTGTGTTCACAGTAGCTCCCTGGTATACATGGGAGACATAATTTCCAAGTGAACTTTCTATTTGAAAAAAACCTGAACAAAAATGTTATGTTAATTTATTTTACCAGGGAACAACTACAAAAAAATGCATGCACAAAAAATTAAACAGGTTATGTCAAAGAAAACAAATATTATATAACATAATTATCAGACTCTTTATAAAGCCTTTTGTTTTTGAGAAAATGTGAGCATGACAAAATTCTAGACAGATAATCCTGGAAGAAGTTTTTCACCTATTTTTGGCTTATGGTATGTATTATATGCAAGTTTAGAGCAATTTTGATTATGTCAAGAAATGGGAATATTATTAGAAGAATATGTAAAACATATACATAGCATAGAGACCTTACCTAAGTAATGTCACAATGTGAAAAGATGAAACTATAGAGTTTTTATATTCTACATTTTCAAACAATGTATATATATTGAAATTATAATTTTTGGAAGAAAT
This sequence comes from Tolypeutes matacus, assembly GCA_026826555.1. Taxonomy (NCBI): domain Eukaryota; kingdom Metazoa; phylum Chordata; class Mammalia; order Cingulata; family Chlamyphoridae; genus Tolypeutes; species Tolypeutes matacus. The sequence goes on from JAKSZT010002772.1 coordinate 377,727, forward strand.
TTAATCTTAACAATCACTTAAAAGCATACCTTCTGAAAAATAATAATAATATGTAGTCTATAATATAAATCCACCTCAATAAAGTAGCATTAGGATTTAATTTTTGATCTATTATTTGTATCAAGTAATATCACATACAAAAGAACCGTAATTAAAGCATTAAAACTCTCTATGATTTGTTTTTATGTACCTAGGAATTTTTTTCTCTTTTTCTGAATGAAGTATGAGTAGAAATATAGTACTATGTGTGTGATCTCTGGACCCAAGCAATCTTGGAAAAATCACAGTCGGCAGTTACGTATGACACTGGATAATTTACTTAAATTTCTGTGCCCTGATTTGGAACTAAAAATGTATGCAGTAGTGAAATCTATGTTATAATATTTTGATCTGGATGAATGTGTTAATAAAAAGAAGTATTTATAAAAATTTCAAGTTCATTCTAATTTTGAAAACATGAGTTTCTATAATAATTTATTCCTAATTTATTTAAGGCAGTCGAATTAATGTTTGTTTTTTTCAATAATACTTTGCAAATTCCTCTTTATCATGAATTTTCAGAATTAAAATTAATTTTAAAATCCCTTATTATTCATGTAAAGAATGGTTTGAAGTCATTCATGCTAAATATCACTTTTGATTTCTCAATAGTTTACAACAGTTGAACACTATGGGATATCATAATAACACAAATTTGCTTAACTTCATTCTTATGGGGTTGACAGACTTAGAAGAGATCCAGAGGTCCTCTTTATGCTATTTCTCTTGATATACTTGATTACTGTGCTGGGGAACACGGGGATGATACAAATAATTTGCCTTGATCTCCAGCTTCACACCCCCACGTATTTTTTCCTGAGTAAACTGTCATTCCATGACTTCAGTTACTCAACGGTCATCACACCTAAAACCTTAGAGAACTTGTTGAATTATAACAAGTCTATTTCATTTCCGGGCTGCTTCATTCAAATGTATTTTTTTTTCGCCTTCTTGGGTGCCACTGAATTTTTCCTCCTCTCCTCAATGGTCTATGACTGCCATGTAGCTATCTGAAAACGTCTTCCCTGTCAAGTTGTTACGCCCACAAGACTCTGCTGTGCCCTAATCACTGGGTCCTACATATTTGGATTTATTGACTCCTTGGCCATGTTTCTTTCCATGGACAGTTTGCACTTCTGCAAATCCAACGTAACCTATCATTTTTTGCTGTGACTTAAACTCACTTTTAGCCCTGTCATATACTGACACACATGGCACTGAAATCATGATATTAATTTTCCCTGGCTCAACTATATCTGTGTCTCTTATCACAGTCTTTGTGTCTTACATGTCCATCTTGCCTACTATCCTGAAAATTAAGTCCACTTCACAGAAGTACAAAGCCTTCTCTCCTTCTGTATCTCAACTTCCTGGGGGTCATCATCTTTTATGGAACCATGATTTTTACTTACTTAAAGCCAAAGAAATCTTACTACTTGGGAAAGGGTCTAGTAGCCTCTGTGTTTTATACTATTGTGATCCCCATGCTGAATCCATTCATTTATAGTCTTAGGAACAAAGAAGTGAAAAATGTTTTTATTAGAGTCATACAGAAGACAGAAGGACTCAGGCAATTGAAATGACAAGGATACTAAATATTCAAGTGCATCTTTTCTTTCTTTCCTATTTGGGTATTTAATTTGCATATCTCCAAACATTCAGGCATCTTTTAATTAGTTAGCATTTCTGGTGAGCCATCCTTTACTTCACTACATATGATCTGAAACATTTTCAAGTGTATGTTTTCAGAAAGTTACATAGAAAATGGAATCCATGAAATGTGTGTTAAGTCTGAAATTAAAATATATGTGCATTTTAGAGCTACTAAAAAGTGGAGTTAGCTTTCAAATTCTATCATAGAAATCCCCATGAATATTTGAATTTCATAGAAATTTATTATTGAGAACATTTTCAGAAGTCATTCCATTAATTCTGTATAAGAAATATAATAATGTCAGAGAGCACACCTTTGGAATGTTCAATCCAGGGTTTAGATTCAAGATCTGCCAGATTTTAAGATGTATATCCCTTAAAAGATCCACAACTTAAAATCCAGTTTCTTCAGTTGTGCAAGAAAAAATAGTAAATTTAAACCCATAGAGTTATTATAAAGAGGAAATCAGATGATGAATGAAAAAAATTTCTATAGTACTAATAAATTTTGGCCACTATTCATTCATAGCATTTCCATTCCTGCAAAATTTTGAATATACAATAACTTTTGTTATTAAAAAGTTCACTGGTGGTAAATAAATGCTTTTGGATTAACTTATTCATAAAGGAAGAGGTAAAAAGGAAAAATAATGCTTCAATATTTGTTCTTAAAGCAGAATAAATTATTCTGATAGAATTAATTTATAGACAAGAGTATATGTGAAAAATGAAGAAAATTTAGAATATAATTTAAAATAGTAAGGAAAAACATTCTAAGCATTTTTTATAGTTTTATTTATTGTCTTCCAAACTAACCTTATGCATGTGTATTTATAAATTAAATATGTATACAAAATTATTGTCATTTTCTATTTCTCTTGCAGCTTTGGAGTTCCAATAATCCCCAAAATATTTGGTAACATCCTTGTCATTAAACTTGTGAATGAATGATTTGTTGGTACATAAGCAAATTCAAGTATCTCATCATGAAAGGCATTAAGACTTTAAGTGTGCAAATTTGGGAGCTTAACTATCTTCATGCAGTAATATATCTTTTTTTGTTTCCCTGATAACCATTTGAAAACCTTCTCATTCTGAGTGTGTCAAGGAATATCAGTAGTTGGTTTGTGTTTAATTTCAATATGTTTTAAAATTGTTTCCTTTCTCCTCATTTTTATGATTGTTAGAATCTTTTAAAATGCAAAAAAAGATTTGTCATAAAACCAGTTTTGTAAATTATTTTCTTCAACTTTTACTTTTATTATGAAAAGTACCACTTAACATACTATATACCTATCGTTTATGTATATTCTTGTATGAATGATATACTTCAATACAATTTTATTTTTTTTAAAGTTTACTTAATGACTCTAAAAACTTTATTTTTTTAATTTTTATTTTTAAAGAAGCTTTAGTTACATAAATGTTACATAAAAAATATAGGGAATACCCATATTCCTCACCCTCTCCCACTCCTACACTACCTATGTCCCACCCCGCCCCCTCCCACACTTTCCCATATCAACAACAAACTTTATTTCAAAGCTGGGAAGAATAAAATAGCTCATGGTGATTTTGCAGGTAGCAAGGACACACTATTGAGGTGGCATTGACATAGAAAATCTCCATTAGTCTCTCATTTGGTTCAATCCTCAAGATCACCTATTGTGAAAAATGTTGATGCTTTCTTTTTAATCTCCAAATTAGCTTTTCTCAATTTCACTAATTTTTAGATGAAGAGAAGAATTGTACTTTCAAAAGTTCATCAAATGTGTAACATATTATTTTGTAATTCCATTATCCTTACCATCAAATTCTCTCCTGTAATTCTGGAATGTAAACAGTTTTTCTAGTACAAGTTGTGTATAAATTTATGTGAAATTTGATTTCTTTATCATTAATTAATACAAGAGTCACAAGAAAGCATTTCAGGGAGTCTTTGGCCTTTAAATTAATTGTAAAATTGTACTCATCTCAGCACTGATTTTTACTTTCTGATGCCTCAAATATACCCATTCAATGGCTGGTACAAACTCCTAGAAAGGAATTAGTTATGCTTCTCAGCAACCAACACAAAATTAATGAAATTGCAGTTAACAAAGATATAGGTGTATTATAAATATTTAATAGTAAAATCAAGATGTGACTCAAAAAATGTGTGATAAAAATTATGTACTTATATATAAATAAGTATATGTGCAAGTATATAAATAAGTATATATGCAAAATTATGTACTTACATATAAATAAGTATATATGCAAAATTGAAGAAAATACTTCTAAAAATTTAAAAAATTTCTGATTCATCTTCATTTCCTGTTTTGAATTTTGTTGTATTTAATTTTTATGCAATGAACAATGTTTACTCTCTATGATAGTGCCATACTTTTAAATATAAAACATGCTACAGTGTGAAAAGTGTGTTAATCCATCCCTGGTGATTAACGTTCTGGCTTTTCATCCACAGTTTAAGTATTTCCCTAGAAAGACCTCTTTTAACCAGTCATGAAGTAGAGAATTACAAAAGAATACCAAAAATGATGCTCATTTTGAGCGACATCACGTGGCTTCCAAGGGAAGGCAATCCTGTTACAATCCTATCATGAACTCATTGGTCATTGACCTTGGAATTCATATCATGCAATCTACTTTGGAATTGGTCCCAGAGATGACCAAATTTTGCATTATCAGTAACTCAATTTAAGAGAAGCCATGGAATTATCAGAGTAAAAGGGATGGGATACTCTGCTATGCTATGCTCCCTGGTAGATTGTAAGACATCTTTTCCAGGTGAATTTTCTATTTGATCAGGGCCTGAAAAAAAATTTTTTTGGTGTTGATTTATTTTACTTCAGAACAAAAACAATGTATGGACAAAATATTAAACAGATTATCTCAAAGGAAACAAATATTGTATCACAAAATTATCAGGCTCTTTAAATGATTTGTGTATTTTAATTACGGTAAAATCTTGAGGTTGACATATTTCTAGACATCCACTTTTGGCTGATGGTAAGTATTATTCTTAAAGTTAGAGCATTTCAGATTATTTTTAAAAATGAGGATATTATTAGAAGAATATGCAGAAACATATAATGTAGGCCTTACATCATAAGTAATGTCAGAATTTGTAAACATGGAAATATAGAATTTTAAAAATCAGAATAGGTTAGCAGTGTACATATTTTAATATTATAATTTTTGAAAGAAATTTAATTTTAAATAATCACTTAAAAACATATCTTCTGAAAATTAATAGTAATGTATGTTGTAAACATCAATATGCCTCTGTGTGTTAGCCCTGGTGTTTAATTTCTGATTTGTTTTAGTATAAAAATTATCAGATACAAAAGAACAGTAGATGATTCAATAAAACTCTCTATCATTGCTTTTCATATATTTAACATTTTATTCTGTTTTTCTGAAATTAAATATAAGTAGGAATATAGTGTTATATTCATGATCTCTGGACTCAATCAATCTTGGTTGAAATCACAGATCCAACAGTTAATTATTGTGAATCTGGATAATTTATTTAACTTTCTGTGCCCTTTTTATCATCTAAAAATGTGTCCAATAGTGAAGTCTATAGTATGATATCTTCAATTCAATGAATTTATTAATAAAAGGAATTATTTATAACAATTTCATATTAATTGCAATTATGAAATATATATAATAGTTTTAATTATATAATATCCAAATAATGATTTTTTACTTAATATATATTGGGCTATCAAACTCAGATATTTTTCAGGAATATTCTTTAAATTTCTCCTTATTATGAATTTCTCAAATTACTAATATTTTAAAATTCCAGATTATTCATGTAAACAGAAACTGTTTTGAAGTCATTCATGCTAAGTATCACCTTTGATTCTCAACAGTTAACAGTTGAATACTATGGAAAGTAGGAATAACACAAATATATATGGCTTCATCCTTATGGGATTGACAGACTTTGAAGAGATCCAGCATGTCCTATTTATACTATTTCTCATGATATACTTGATTACTGTGCTGGGGAATTCAGGGATGATACTGATAATTCGCCTCGATCTCCAGCTTCACACCCTCATGTACTCTTTCCTAAGTCAACTGTCATTCCTTGACCTCAGTTACTCAATGGTCATTACATCAAAAATCTTAGAGAACTTACTGACTTTCAAAAAGCATATTTAATTCACGGGGTGTCTCACCCAGATGTCTTTTTTTGGCTTCATGGGTGCCACTGAATTTTTCCTTCTCTCTTCAATGGCCTATGACCGCTATGTAGCTATCTGCCAACCTCTTCACTACCAGGTTGTTATGTCCATGAGACTCTGCCATGCCCTCATCACTGGGTCTTATGTGGTTGGATTTACTGACTCCTTGGCCATGTTTCTTTGCATGAACAGTTTGCATTTCTGGAACTCCAATGTAATCTATCACTTTTTCTGTTACTCACCCCCAATTTTAACCCTGTCCTGCACTGACACGCATGACACTGAAATCATGATATTCATTTTTGCTGGTTCAACTATATCTGTGTCTCTTATTACAATCTCTGTGTCTTACATGTCCATCTTGTCTACTATTCTGAAAATTAAATCCACTTCAGGAAAGCACAAAGCCTTCTCTACTTGTGCATCCCACCTCCTGGGAGTCACCATCTTTTATGGTACCATGATTTTTACTTATTTAAAACCAAAGAAGTTGTACTCTTGGGAAAGGATCAAGTGGCCTCTATCTTTTATACTATGGTGGTCCCCATGTGGAATACACTCATTTATAGTCTTAGGAACAAAGAGGTGAAAAATGCTTTCAATAGAGTCATGCAGAAGGGAGAGGAATCTAGACAATTGAAATGACAGTGATGCTGAACATTGAATTACATCTTTTCTTTCTTTCCTATTTGGGTATTTAATTTGTATCTCTCTAATTAGTTTAATTAGTTTGAATTTCAGTTGAACCATCCTATACTTGACCACATGTTATCTGAAACATCTCCAAGTGTATGTTTTTAGAAAAATAAGTAGTAATTGGAAGCCATGAAATACGTGATAATCCTGTGATTTTAAATATGCATGTATTTTATGGCAACTAATGAGAAAATGTTATCTTTCAAATTGTATCATAGAAATTCCCATGAATATTCCAGTTTCAGAGAAATTTATGTTGGAGAGCACTTTCAGAAGTCATTCCATTTATGCTGTAAATAAGAAATATAGCACAGTCATACAGTGCCCTTTGAAGGCCAATTAAGGGTTTAGATTCTAAATCTACCGGCATTTTAGGTTTCGAGCTCTTACTAAGTTCTTTAAATCTTAAGTCTAGTTTTCACAGTTGTACAAGAAAAATAATAATTCTAAAGCCCTAGAGTTATTACAAATATTAAATCATATAATGAATAGAAGGAATTTATATAATACTAATAAATGTTGGCCGTTATCATCAGAATGCTTACATTCTTGCAAATTTTGAATATGCATTTGCTGTTGTTATGAAAATCTTCACTGGAGATTTATAAACGATTTTGGTTAATTTTATTCATAAAAACAAATAGCTAAAATTAAAAGCAGTATTTTAATATTTTTTCTTAGCAAAGTAAAATATTCTGATAGAATTAATTTATTGAAAAAAGTATATGTGAAAATTGGGGAAAATTTGAAAAATATTTTAAAGTGTCAAAGAAAATAGAAGTATCTTCACTAATTTTAATAGTTTTATTCTTGGTCTTCCATGCTAATATTGTGCATGTGTATGTACAAATTAAATATTTATAGATATTTGTTGTCATTTTCTATTTCTCCTTTGCAGCTTTGTTGTTCCAATAATCCCTAAAATAGTTAATAATTATTTTGTCATTTAAGCTTGTGTGAAGAATGTTTCCTTGATGCATAAGAAAAATAAAGAAATCATCTTGCAATGCTTTAAGACCTGAAGTCTGTAAATTCATGCATTTATCTGCATGCAGTAATATGTCTTTTTGTTTTACCTAACACCATGTGAAAACCCTCTCATTAGATCTTTTGTCTACAAGCTTCAGTACTTAGCATTTGTTTAATTTCAATATGATTTAAAAATTATATCCTTTATCCCGATTTCTATACTTTGGTTATAGTCTTTAAAAATTAATAAATTCTTCAGTTAAAATCTTGACTCATTTGTGTTAAAATTTTTAATAAACTTGTACAGGTAAGAATAGAAAATGAATCCAAATATTGTCACATCCTATGAATTTCAGTCAGATTGTTTGCTAAAATTTCCTTTTAAAAATTTCCTCTGTATAATCTGGAATGGCAATTTTAATTTTCTTTGCTGTGCAATGTACATTTAAGAAAACATATTTTCTTCATTATCCAAATATTGATTTTTTTTTCATTTAAACTTGTACAGTGGTTATTACACATTTTTTTTCACATTCAAGTGATTTGTATTCTTTCTATTTATACTAAGGTTTTCTTTGTAGAATTATGTTTGGGTATTTTCCTAAATGATTTTTGAATGATTTAATAATATTCAACATCTGTTTTATGGCTAAAATTATAAATAACTTCACCAGTTCATCATTGTTCATTAATTTATTCAAATAATTAAAATGTGCTATATTTCCCTCCACATCCTAAATTTCTATGCAAATTTTAACTTAATATATGCTGTTTGCTGAAGTTTCCAATGGTGTTCAACACATGATTTATTTTTCAGACTACAGTAAGATCAGGGATATCTAAGTTTTAATTAAATACACACTACCTCTTATGTTTTAGAAAGCATATGTGTTATCATTCCATTAAATAATGGAATGTAAACTTTGTGCAATATGAAACCATTGGATTAATTTCATTGTCCCTTTTCCATCCTTATTTATGTAAGTGCATATCATATATATATTTTTTTTGTTGTTGTTTTGTTTTTGTTTTTTTTTTTTTTTTTTTTAAGGAGGTACTGGGGATACAACCCAGGACCTTGTACATGGGAAAGCAGGGGCACAACAACTGAGCTACAACCACTTTCCAGTAAATATCATATTTTATGGAAGATTTTGTTTAACATATTTTCTTTTTTTTTTTTTTTTTTTTTTTTTTCTTATTATGGGTAAAAATCAAAATTCTCACAATACATACAAACATTTGCAAAATGATATATAAATATATATGCATATATGTGTATTTGCTTACAAAAATGTTATTTATATATATATATACATATATTTTAAGAGGTGCTTAGATTACCCAAAATATTACATGGAACCCACTGGGATTCCCATGTTGCCCACCTCCCACACCTCCCACCACATCCCACACAAACATCTCCCACAGTGTGGCCCACCACCCTCAATGAACTTACACATCCTGGAGCCTTGCCACCAACCATAGACCACAGTTCACACTGTAGACCACACTCTCTCCCACTCAGTTCTGAGTGGTGTGTGCTGATTTAAAAGGGCCTACATC
>JAKSZT010002772.1:391854-480084 GCA_026826555.1 Tolypeutes matacus
GAGAATTTTAATCTTATCCCTTCTATTGGCTTTTTTTTTTTCCTTTTCTTTTCACAGTGATTGACCTATGAATTATTATTCTTCATCCTTCCCATTCTTTGTAATACTTTTGTGATAAACTTTACTTTTATATGTACCTCAAACCTCACAATGCATGAATGAAGTTTTCCTTGGACAATTATTTTAAAGCAATTAATTTGATAAAAATCCAATAGTCGATATATTTACCTTCCATTTTCCATTTTTCCATTATTATTTCGTTGAGTACACCCAGGTTTCTTTCTGTTATCATACTCCTGCTACCTGGAAAATATTTGAAGTAAAAGTCTGCTGGCTATAGATTATTTCTGAATGTGTGTGTGTGTTAGTTTGCTTGACAAATTCTTTTATTGTTTTTATATTTGAAAGATATTTAAGTTGGTATTGAATCCTTCAATGAGCTTTATCTTTCAGTATTTGAAACATTTATCTCCATTTTGTTCTGGCTTCATCATATTTTAAGATGTCTGTTATAATTCTCATGTTTTTTTTTTTTTTTCCTGTATGTGATATGTACTATCTTCTGGTTTCCTTTATAATTTTATACTTATCTTTGTTTTTCAACTGTGAGATAAAAGAGTCTAGATGTGTTTTGTAAGTTTTTTGATTTTCTATTTGTATTTCACCTTCCGGGGGTCTTTTAACTTTCATGGACCTAAGGTGTGATATCTTTCCTTATTTTCAGAAAAGCTTTGGTCATCATCTCTTTAAATATTTATTCTTATGTCTTTCTATTCTTGTTGTAGTACTCTATGTAATATAAGTAAATATAAAGCTGCATATAAATGCTAACAATTACTACTATTACTCATTGCATGACTCGCCATATATTGAAAAATATTATCTGAATAAATTATATGTTCCAGGTATTATGTTATGCCCTGGGGATACAATTTTGTGTACAAACAGACACAGTTCTTGTCTTTATGCATATGCCAAGGTCAGTAAAGTGGTACACATAGATATTAATCAAATATTCACAACCACAAACTTTAAATTTTGATTTTGCCAAATGATCCAAAAGTAAAGTTGCATCAGGGAGGGAAATCAGCAAATTTATGGCTGAGGAAAAAATAATTTAGTTGAAATATGAAAAATTAACAAGTTATTAACATCAGAGTTCAATATAGCATCATTCCATGTGGACTTTAAGAGAGGAAATCATGGTAAACTGCTAGTTCTCACCATTTGGATTCTACTTTTAGGGAAAAAAATGGATGAGGCATGATAGTAAAATTTCATGCATGTTAACTTGGTATCTATTTTGTCTTATATTTTGAATATGTTATAAGCCAGATATTATTAGGTATAAGTGAGCATATCTTTGTTTCTAGTGCTCTCTTCTTCCTTTCCCACAGGAAGATTATTTGGTTAATTTGGAAGAAAAATGAAACTGATAAAATATGGAACCAACTTGATTGAAACTTTACCTTAAGAATTTGAAAACCTTATATGAATGTTCAAAGCCCTTAGAAATGAATCTGGAATGCTGCAAATTTTGTAGTTATTCTAACTGTTGGATATTTAGAAATACATTTGAAAAAGTATTTTCTTTATTCTATAAGAATCATCTCAAAAGTTCATAATCAGAAAAGTAAATTTTAAGATGCTGTCGCTTCAAGTATTTTAGTGTCTTTATAAGAAAACCTGTTGCTCATGTTATAGTCAGTGTTGTATCTTTGAAAAACGTATCTGTTGCTGTTTTAGAAGAATTTTGAGTATATATTTAAACCACACTCTGCTATCAAACTTGTGCCTGTTCCAATAAAGATTTATGAGTCTTCCTTGCATAACTGATTAGAAACTGAGGTCCTGAAAATTATTGGATTGGGTAACAACTCATACTTAAGAATTAACTTTGTTTACTTTGTTTAGATGGGATTGATCTGGTGAGGTCATAGGACAAGCATCCCTTCTGGGAAAATATTAACTTTCACTGAGAGAAAAGTAAATTTCCATTCTTAAGGAATCTTCAAATAAACAGTCTTAGAACAAAAATTATAAAAGCAAAAAATTGGGATAACTATGTGTGTGGGTGTGTGGGGGGACTTACATGGGAATTCCCTATAGTCTCAGTGTCATTTTTCTGTAAATGTAAATCTCACTGCTCCAAATAAAGTGTAATATTACAAAAACATTTTAAGCAGAATAAATAAAGCCTAAGCAAAAGTAAGTTGAACTGATGTTAGGTCATTTCTCTGGAATGTGTTCACTTAGTGTAAATTTAGGACTGATAATAGATGCCAGGCCATTACTCATAGATAGAAGATAAAGGCAGCAATAGGAACTGACAGAGGATACACTATCACAGATATCATGGACAATCTGCACATAGTAGCAAGTTTAGGTAATTCTTTATGCCAGGGGTTCTTAACAAGGGGTCTGTTAGCTTGAAATTAAATTCAAAATAACATTGTTCTTGTGGGGATATGTTGGTGCAGGTATGATATATTTATTAAATAACACACAGTATTCTGTGGACTTAGTAAGGGGTCCGTGGTTTTTACCTGACTGGCGAAGGGGTCCATGGAACAAAAAGAATTAGAACCCCTGCTTTATGCTATATTTTTATTATTCCAGAGCATTAATTACACATGCAATATATAGTACCATATTATCTCAATATATTTTTGGGAGTTTCAGAATGGGATTGAATTGATTACTATGATTGGACAGTGGAGAGGAAATAATGGAATGAAAATATAAGGTGTGGATTCAAAAGACATGCACAGAGGATGAATCTGAAAGTGTCAGTACAAATAACTTTTTGGAGGTCCTTCATCAGGGATTCCAGAAGAGTAATTGACTTCATAATGGAAACTGAACTTACAATATAAAATATGAGATTATATAGAGCCAAAATGATCTTTAATTGTAATAGTGAAAAATCAAATTAAACAAAGACTGGCAATAGGAATATAAATTTAACACTGAATAATTAACATGGCTTAGTTTGAAAATAGTCATAGATATAGCTGACACAGTTGATCTACATTTGTATAATTTTACATTTGGGAGACTAAGTAATGCTTTCTTTGGAAATATTCTTTGATATGTAAACAGTATGAACTAAAAACAAGACATTTTTTCCCTTAGTTTCTGACCACAAAGCTACAGACTGACCCAAAACATTCTTTTCACTTTTACACAATTTTAAAAATGCACTTTAGATATGAACCAATTTCCCTCAAACAGCTTTTTCATTGCCTTTTAATCATTCTTGTTCATCAAACAGTAGGTGACAAGATTCAGCAAGGAAATCACAATAGTGTAAAATATTGGCATTATCATATTATGTTCCAAAGAATAGCTGGATCTTGGCCTCACATACATGAAGAGGATTGATTCTTCATGGTAAATTGACACTCCAGTTCAGTGACAGCCACAGATGGAAAACACATTTCGCTTCCCTTTGTCTGAACACATCTTCAGAATGGTCAACAGTATGAAAGTACAGGAGGTCAGGAATATCAGTATAGTACTTATCTCTGAGCCCACAAAGTAGAAGAGTAGAAAATTTTGATGTGAGTGTCAGAACAAGAAATAACAACAAGAGGAGGGACATCATAAAACATATGTCTAATTTCATTATATGCACAGAAGAATAGGCTAAAAGTGGCCACAGTGTACACTTTAACATGCAAAATCCCACCAACACAGGAAGAAATGGGTGGCACATAACTGAATACAGAAGTGGGTTGTATGTTGCTACATAACAACCATAAGCCATTACAGCCAAGGAAAAGCCTAATGTAGTCACAAAAGTAACAAAGAGAGGAATCTGTCTTGCACTTTCAAGAAGTAAAATGGCTTTATTCACTGCCAGTAAATTGACCAGCATTTGGAGGGTGGAAACAGAAAAAAGCAGTCATCCAATATTGAAAATACACTCAGAAAACATTATATGAGATTGTGGAGCCAGGATTTCCCAATGACTAATTCAACTAGTCCCAAATTTCCTTTCAGAGTAAAAAGATAGATTGTCAGAAATAGAATAAATAGGGAGATTTTCAGCTCAATATTATTTATGAAGCCCCTCCTCATATACATGGTAACTTCAGTAACACTATTCAACCGAATATTGCATGGCTTCTAATTTGATGGCAGTCTTAACATTTGTATTTATAGATCCTCAAGACAATATCTTGTGAAAAGAGAACCCACGCAATTATATTTTCATGTTTATTTCTTGGAAAGGAAAATGATCTCTTCTGCAATGATAAGGTAAGCAAGGGCAAAGAATTTGGGCCCAAATGGATGCACTTATCTGTATAAAATAATTTATTTCATATACTTTTTGCTAAATGCATCATGTAAAAAAAGTTGAAACCTGCCAATTTACATGTTTTATTTTCCAGTTAATTTTGTATTAAAAGTTCTACCACTGGTTTTCATATAGTACATCTTATTAAAATTCACAACAATGAATGAATATTGCAAATTTATATCCACAAATGTTAGAGTGGAAAGAGCACTCCTGAGTACGATTGCTATTTGTTTTAATGTGTAGGAAATGCCTTTCTTTAATGGTCATAATTACAAAATGAGAGCTACCACATTCACATCACAAGATTTTAATAAATTTAAATGAGAAATAATGTGAAAATTATATAATATAAAATGTTTCCAGCTGACTTAAAAATGGGGATAGTTAGATTTACATGTCTGCTTATCTCTTAGTGGCTTCTTTTCATACGAACCCAGTTTGTGCCTGTTCCTGGCAATGATCCTATACCAGCTGTCCTTCTGGAGCAATGATGAAAAAGCAGCAGAATGTGTTCTTGAGGTAGATGCATTTTATGTGCCATACAAAACAGCACAACATCTGCTTTTCATTTTTATTGCCTGAAGTACATGTCAATAAATTGCCCATTTTTGCCCTTTGTAGATTGTTGTACAGTTATTATTTTTGTTCAAATTTTAACTTAACAAAATATATTGTATTTTCCTACTCACATGCACACTACCCCTGCAATGTCTTTGGGTGGATTTTCAAGTCATATTTTTGTCAAGAAGAAATTGTGGCCATTTCATTAATCGAGTATAATTGTTTATGTAGTCTTTCAAGTTCTAACCATATATAAAGAATAATAGATTGGTTTCATCATATGTATTAAATTTTGTATTTTATTTATTTGAATCTGTTTTTACCACAGTTACATATATACATTTTGTTATTTATATTATTTTTCATATTAATCATGGCATATCACTTACTTCTATATATTTCTCTGCATCTCCCAACTGGAATATAGGGCCCAAGGGGACAAAGATCTAGTCTTTGTTATACTGTGTATGAGTATCTGGTACATTGTTGATATTCAATAAAATATTTACTGAATAAATGAATAAAATAAAGTAGCATAATGAACAAAACACATCTAGTGTCTAATTAATCTAGCAGTGAAACATCTACCGCCAATTTATAAACTCTGAATGATATATTTCATCTTTTCAAATTTGTATATCAATACTTGAAACTTTCTTTCCCAGCATCTATAAGTCATTTATAAATACTTAATACAATAATCCATGAACTAAAATAAATTTTCAAAGTTTAACCTAAAGTACTACATTATCTAACAAAAATACATTTTTTAATTAATATTTAAAGTATAAAAACTGCAATACCTTTCCATTTTAAAATTAATAGTAAATAAAACTAAAGACACAAACTTATGTTTTTCTTGTTCAAACAGGAAGTAACTATTTAACACTAGAATATTTATATTAATGGAAAGCAATATGAATATTGATTAGTATTACAGGTAAGATAAAATGGCTCACATATATAATGGAAATGTTATATTCCTGTATTATTAAATAGGTAACCAAAATTAAAAAATAATCAATCATGTCTAAGTCCTAGAGGAAAATCAGTGAATTCAACCTAAAAGTCAGAAACATAAAATAATAAAACTAAAATAATGAATTAAAAGCAAAAAATTGAATATCATTTATCCAAAAGAAAGACAGATAAGGAGATCATCTTTAATAAGGCAAAACATGCTAAGAATATCCATGAAATGAAAAAAAGAATGCAATAACAAATATAGGGAAAAAATATAATGAGCTAGAAGATCAAACTATATTGTCATTTAAATCAGAAGAGATTGAAAATCTTTGACCAGATTTTGGCTTCTGCCATGACAATGTAAGAGGTACAAGAATTCCCCTGCAATCAGAAACAACTCTATAGATGATCAAAACGCAGATGAAATCTGTTTTTAGGCATTAGAAACAAATATAACAGGTATGTTTAACATAAGATAATGGAAATATATGAGAAGGGATGCATGTCTACCCTACCATTCTATACTGCTTGTTGGTTTTGGAAATGCAGAGTACAAGCAGAATATAAAGGTCTTACATAGCTAATGAGACAGAGATGGGGAAAAGTTGTAACACAAATAATATAATATCAAAGGTGATGTCCATTATCAGTACTGGGATTCTCTGATGTTCTTCAGATGACAGCTGAGATGTTTATGTGTAGATGGAAACCAACAGGCTTAGCCAGGAGATGCTGTTTCAGGGCTAAGCTTAGTACCTAAATGCAAAGGTAAGGAAGGGCTGGGAGAAATTGGATTCATGGCCCAGACAGTATGACAAATATTTTTGGTTAACTCAGGCATGAAGTTAAGACAACAAAAAATACCACACATTAGAAGTAAGAACAAAACCCAGTAATAAATATATGCCCTAAGACTGAGGACGGAACAACAACAAAAAAAAATTCATTAAGAAAGAGCAATAGAAAGTCTGACAGATTAAAAGGCATTGTAAGTAATTTATTGCCTGCCAGAACAGAATTCAATGCCCCTTATTGAAAGACAACATAATCCAGACTCTCTACAATGTATCTTTCACAAAGTACAGCAGATCACAAAAAATTACCAAACAAGACAAACAAGAAAATGTGACCGATAATAATAAAAAAGGAAAAGGTAACAGAAACAGATTTCATGATTTACCCAAAATTTTAATTAGCAGCCAAAAATGTTAAAATGGCTTAAAATATAAGTTTAATGGCTTAAGGAAAAGATGATCTTAATGAGGAAATACCTGAGAAATCAAATCAGAAAAGGATGCAGACTAAAATTATAATGAACTAAATAGAAATTTTAGAAAGGAAAAGTAAGATATATGATATTGAAAAATTAGCCAGAGAGACTCAAGAGCAGAATGGAGACTGTAGAATACAGCAGCAGTAAACTTGAAACCAGGTCAATAAATGTTTTTCTACCAGAGGATCTATGAGAAAAGCAACAACAAAAACAATTGTTTACCTAAACAAGAACACAGACTAAAAAGAAAAAATGAATGAAAGAAAAGTCAGTGAAATTTTATAAAATTTGGAGAAAACCATCAACTAAGAAATCAAAGAAATCCTGAATATCCAAAACAAGGTTTGAAATTATTTTATGAATCCCCAAAAGAGAAAGACTATTTTTATGGACTAAATCCATTCCTCAGGGTGTGAGACTCATTCAGTCGGACGATGTCATTGAGACATGACTCAGGTTGAGTCTCCGTCCTCTTGCTGAGTCTGATACAAATGGGGACACACAGGAAAAGTGAGCTCTGCCATATAAGAGAAAAGAGAGGCTCAAAGAAATGAGGTCCAAGGAGGGATGAGCCATATGCCTGATAGTTTGCAATGAATGCGGAGAAAAGTGGAGAAGCTGAGCCTGAGTGAGGAGGCCCAGTAAGAGACAAGCCCTAACCCTTGTTTCCCATAGTTGAGCTCCAGGAGAAGGTACAGCCCAGAAGGGAAGACAGAGACCTAAGCAGAGATTGCTGTCATATTGCTTCAACACATGGCCACTGACTTTAAAGAGAAAGCACTTCTTGTTGTGCCTTGAGTTGGACTTTTCATGGCCTAGGAACTGTAAATATTTACCCCACAAAAACCCCCTTTATAAAAGTCAAACCATTTCTGGTACTTTGCATTGGCAGCCCTTTGGGAAACTAAAACATAAGGTAAATCTAATATGCAAACACACTCAAACACAGATACAGAAGCACATCATAATCAAGCTACATAAAACAAAAGATACAGAGAAACATTTCAAAGCAGCCATGGAAAGACAGGGAGAAAACATGTTATGGTAAGATGGGGGTTAGAGGGAAGAATGTGTTTGGTGGAGAGGGGAGTGGAGACCCTATCAGTTATGGCTCGCTTCCCATAAGAAACAATAACACTACAAGAAATTCAGTTCTGCAAAGTGTAGAAAGGCAAAAAAAAAAAAAAAAAAAAAAAATCTCAATCTAGTAAAAATATTCATGAAATTCAAATGCGATGTATTAAAGATAAATGAAAGCTCAAAAACTTTGGTGTCAATAGCCTCATGGTATAAGAGGAGCTAACCGTATTTCTCCAATATGAAGGAAAGGATATCAGAAGAAAAAATGAGTGTATAAAATGAAATGAATAGTGCAAACCATGCGAAAAATGTGAAATATCTGTAAAAGACAATTGTCTACAATAAAAATAACAGCGTTGCATTTTCATGTTGGATATATATTTATGTAAAATAATATGCTAACAATGGCTGTAATAACTGGGAGTAAATTAGAAAAATTTAGTGTTCTTACATTTTACATGAAGAGTTATAATAATATTGTCCTTTTGATTAGAGAACTTGTAGATATGTAGGAAAATCATGATGAAAATACAGAGCCCATATCCCTCCTCAAAAACAGTTTCCCTATTATTAACACTTTGCATCAGTTTGTTGCTTTTGTAACAAATGTTGAACAATATTATTATGAATAAACTGTTAACTGTCAGCCATAGTTGATATTACATTACATTGTTGTGTTGTACAGTTCTAATTAAAATTTTTTTTCTGTAATATATAAATCTTTATTTTTCAACTTTTCCACTTGGAATTATACAATTCAGTGATGTTAATAATATTCACAATGCTGTGCTACCATCACCTCCTTCTATTTCCAAAACTTTTCCATCACCCAAAGCAGTAACTCTACACTGATTTGGCATCCAAACCCCTTTCTCCATACCCACCCCATACCGTGGTAATCTAGTTTCTGACTCTTTAGATTTACATATTTGAATTATTTCACATCAGTAAAATTATACAATATTTCTTCTTTTAGGTCTTGCTTATTTCACTCAGCATGATGTCTTTAAGTTTATTCATGCTGTAGCATGCATCAGAAATTCATTCCTTTTTATGGCTGAATAATACTACACTGCATGTATATACTACATTTTGTTTATCCATTGATCTGTTTATGGACATTTGGGTTGCTTCCATCTTTTTGCAATTCTAAATAATAAAGCTATGAACATTGGTGTGCAAATATCTGTCCAAGTTCTGATTTCAATTCTTTAGGGTATATGCATATAAATGGGAATGCTGGATCATATGGTAATTCTATATTTAACTTTCTGAGGAATCTCCAAGCAGTTTTCCTCAGTGGCTGCATTTTACATTCCCACTATCAAAGAACACATGTTCCCATTACTCCACATCCTCTCCACCACTTGCTATTTTCTATTTTTTATAGTAGGCAGTCTAGTTGGTGTGAAAATGTATCTCATTTTATTTTTGATTTGTGTTTACCCAAAGATAATGATGCCATGCATCTTTTCAACATTCCCTGTTGAAAAATTTATTCATGTTTTGCCCATTATGTAATTGGGTCGTTTGCCTTTTTGCTGTTGAGTTATAGGATTTCTTCACATTTTCTGTATAATAAACCTTTATAAGGTATATGACTTGGAAATATTTTCTCCCATTCTGTAAGATGTTTATGTACTTTCATGAAAAAGTAATTTGATGCAAAAGAGTTTAGTTATTTTGATGAAATCCCATTCATCTATTTTTTTCTTTCATTTCTGTTCTTTTGATGTAAATGCTAAAGAACCATTATCAAACATAAGATCCTGAAGAGATTTCTCTGTTTCCCTATAGGGAGTATGTGTTAGTTTCCTGGCTACCAAAGTAAATACTATAATTTGGGCTGGCTTAAACAATGGAAATTTATTGGCTTGTGGTTTTGAGCCTGGCAGATCAAAATTTAGGCATCAACAAGGTGATTCTTTCTTCCCATGGTGTTCTAGGTTTGGCTGCCAATGATCTTTGATGTACTTGCCTTTCTGTCATATGACAATGCTAATGAAGTTGTCATTTTCCTTTCTATACTGGAATCCTATTAATTTCTAGCTTCTTCTGCATCTACCGCTGTACTTCTAATTTCATTGTGCTTGTAAAGGAGCCCAAACTGATTCAATTGTTCATACTTTAACTAAAAATAACATCTTCAATAGGTCCTCTTAATAATGGCTTCACTACCATAGATATGGATTAAGACTAAGAACATGTTCTCTGCAGTAAAAAATTCAATCCACAATGGCTTTTATAATTGTTGTTCTTATATTTAGGTATTTTATCCACTTTGAGCTAACTTTTGTATAATGTGAGCGGTAGAGGTCTACATTCACTCTTCTGCATTTAGATAGCCAATTTTCTCAAAACCATTCGTTGAAGATTTTACTCTTTCCCCCTTGAGTGAACTTGGCACACTTTTCAAAAAGTAATTGGCCATTGATATATGGGTTTGTTTTGGAAATTCCAATTCCTTTCTATTGGTTTCAATGCCTGCCCACGTGAAAGTATCATGATGCTTTCATTACTGTAGAATGGTAATAAGTTCTAATATTGAATGTGTTAGTGACCCAACCTCTTTCTTCTTTTTCAAGATACTTTTGGTGATTTGGGCCATTATCTTTCCATACAAATTTCTTCATTGACTTTTCGATTTCTGCAAAGAATGTTATTGGAAATTTTATTGGGATTGCATTAGATTTATAAATAACTGATATTGTAAAAATATTTAGTCTTCCTATCAATGGGCATGGAATGACTTTCCATTTCACTAGGTCTTCTTTGAATACTTTTAGCAATACTTTGTAGTTTTCTGTGTTTAAGTCCTTTTCCATTACTAATGTAAAGAATCCTCCCTGTTTTTGTGTGTGTGTTGACCTTGTACCCTGACAATTTGCTGAATTAGAAGTAAAAGGCATGAAAATTGGAAAGGAAAAGTAAAACTTTATCTATTTGCAGATTATATGATATTATATATAGAAAATTCTGAACCATTTACAACAAAGTATTGGGTTGACTTTTACCATGGGGCTTTATTAACTTAAAAGCTTACAATTCTTAGGCCATGAAAATGTCCAAAAGAAGGCTTCATCAGGGGGTTCTTTTCTTCCTGAATATCAGCTGCCAGAAGTCCCGTTCTCCTCTCTCACATGGCAAGGTCATTGGCAGCATCTGATTGTCTATCCCCTTTCCTATGGGCCTCATTACTTTCAGCTTCTCCCTTCAGTGGCCTCTTCTGCGATTCTGTGTTCCATTGGTTTCAGCTTCTGGCTTCCAGGGTTTACTCTCAGCTACTGGGAATTTCTCTGTTTCTGTGGCTGTTTCCTCTCCACAGAACAAATTTATAAAGGACTCCAGTAAGACGATAAAGCCCTACCTTGGGTCATTCCTTACTGAAGAAATTTAGTCAAATGCATGAAATAAATTAATCAAAGGGTCCCACCTAAAACAGATTCACATCCACAGGAATGGATTAGCTCTAAGGACATTATCTTTTCTGGGATGCACAAAAAACCCAAACTACCGTATCCTCCATCCTCCCATGTTTTGTTGTAGTTGTTACAAATTATATCTTTATATATATATATATTTTTTTTTTTTACCTAAACTGTAGAATTGGCAATATCTTTAAGCATTTGCTCTTTAGAATCTATAAAAATATAAGGAGGAGTTACATACAAAAAAAAAAAAAAAACCCACAATAAAACAATTCTTGATTTTATAATTACCTATATGGTTACTTTTACCAGAAGTCTTTATTCATTTACAATGCTTTGATCCACTGTCCAGGGCCCTTTCCATTCAGTCTGAAGAACTTCCTGTAGCATTGATCATAGGGCAGTTGTGGTTGTGATCTCCCTCAGCTTTTTTTATTTGGGAATGTATTAATTTTTTCTTCATCTTTAATACAGCTTTGCAAGATATAAATTTCAAAGTTGAAATTGTTTTCTTTAGTACTTAAATATATCATCTCACTGCCTTCAGGTCTCATGGATTTTTGAGAAATTGGCATTTAAATTTAAAGGTTGCTTTCCACTTGCAGTTTTTAGACCTCTCTCCTTGTCTTTGCATTATTCAGTTTGACTATGTTTTGTCTTGAAGTGGTTCTCCTTAATTTTATCCTGTTTGGTGTTTGTTGGGCTTCTTGGATGTGTATTCATTTCTTTCATTAAATTTTAAGAGATTTCTGCCAATATTTCTTTGAATACTCCTCTTGCTACTGTCTCACTTTTTTATTCTGGCATTCCTGTTATGAATATATTGATATTCTTCAAGGTGCCCCAAGGTCTCTTAGGCTCTGTTCAGTTTTTTCATCTTTTTTCTTTCTACTCTTCAGCCATAATCTTTTCATTTGTTTTTCTTTGAGCACACCCATTTTTCCTCTGTATATTCAATATTTGGTATTCTTCACTGATTATTTCTGAAGTTTTATTCTGTTCCTTTGGAGGGATCATAATTTCTTGTGTCTTTGTCTTATAAAATATCCTTGCACACTGCACATTTAAATATTTTATTTTTTAACTATTAGAATTGGTGCTGGAGCACTTTGTTTCCTAAGTTTGTACCCAGCTAGATATGACAACTACATCATTGAGTGGCAGGAGCTAACAAAAGCAAATAAAAAAACAACAAAACAAAAACCCTCATTTCATTATCTTTGAAAATTGGCTTTGTGCTGGCTAGTATTCTCCTTCAGAGATTAACGCACCTATCAAGAAAATCATACTGAAGCAAAAGTGTGGGATCCTTTCCTTCTTTTCTGAGCCTGTGTCCTTTCCTAGGCTTGTGGCTTGGATTTAGGAATTCCCCTGTTATGGTAACCGGCATGCCTGCTGTATTACTAGGATATAGACTTTCCCTACTTTCATGGTTTTCTATTTCATGCCTTAAAGCCAGGAATCCTTTGTCCCAGCTACTTAATCTAATGTTTCTTACACTACTTTAACTATCTGTAATGTTTCTGCCTGCAGATTATGTTATGGGAAGAGCAAGATAGAGATGAGGTTACTGGGTCAGGCTTTCAGTCTGCCACTGGGTCAGTCTTTCAGTCTGTAAATTTGTTCCAGTTCTTTATATGAACAGTTTGCATTTCTGCAAATCCAAAGCAATCTCTCACTTTTTCTGTTACTTAACCCCAGTTTTAACCCTGTCTTGCACCGACACTCATGACACCGAAATCCTGATATACACATAATCTACTTTAAACATAATGGTGTCTCTTATCACAATCTCTGTGTCCTATGTGTCTATTTTGTCTACTATTCTGAAAATTAATTCCTCTTCAGCAAAGTGAAAAGCCTTCTCCACTTGCATCTCTCACTTCCTGGGGATCACCACCTGTTACAGCACCATGATTTTTACTTACTTAAAACCAAAGAGGTCCTATTCCTTGGGAAAAGATCAAGTGGCCTCTGTGTTTTATACTATGGTGGTCCCCATGCTGAATCAATTCATTTATAGTCTTAGGAACAAACAGGTGAAAAATGCTTTCATTAGAGTCATGCAGAAGAGAGAGGGATCCAGGCAATTGAAATGACAATGATGCTGAACATTTAAGTATCTTACTTTCTTTCCTGTTTGGGTATTTAATTTGTATCTCTTTAAATATACTAGCGCCATTTAATTAGTTTGCATTTCTGCTGAGCTATCCTCTATTTCATCACATATCAGCAACATTACCCAGAATATGCTTTAGGCAATCTACATTTTAATTGAAACCCATGAAATATGTGTCAAGACTGTGGTTTGAATATACATGTATTTTAGGGCAACTAGAGTGCAAAACCATTGAGGTGTTTTCTCTTAATTTGTATCATAGAAATCCCCATGAAAATTTCAATTTCAGAGAAATTTAATATGGAGAGCACATTCAGAAGTCATTCCATTTATTCTGTAGGTAAATAAATATAGCACAGCCATAGACCACTGCTTTGGACTGAACAATCCAGGGTTTGGACTCTATATCTGCCAGCTTTGTAACTCTATACCCTTTAGTAAATCACTGACTCTTTAAATATAGTTTTCTCAGTTGTACAGGAGGAATAATAATACAAAATCTATAAATTACTATAAAGATTAAATTAGACTGTGTATGGGAATAATTTATGTACTACTAATAAATGAAGGCCATTGTTCAAAAGAATAATTGATTCCTGCAATATTTTGAATATATTATAGATTTGTTATGGAAATGTTCACTGGTGATATATAAATGCTTTTTAACCTTATGCAAAATTAAATAATAACTAAAAAGGTAAAATAGTACTTCAATATTTGTTCTTAAAGCAAAGGAAAATACTGTAATGCAATTAATTTATAGAAAAAAAGTATATGTGAACATTGAAGAAAATTTTAAAAATATTTTAAATGTCAAATAAAATAGAAATACATTAACCATTTTTGATATTTTATTCATCATATTCTAGTATTATCTAATATACATGTTTGCATAAATTAAATATTTTTGCAAAATTACTGTCATTTTCTATTTCTCTTTTGCAGTTCGAGTTCCACTAATCCCTAAAATATTTGGTAATTACTTTTTCATTTAAATTTGTGAGATGACTGTTTTGGTGGTACATATGCAAAATCAAGACACTCATCTTGCAATGCTGTAAGACAACAACAACAACAACAAAAATAGAAAGAGTCAACAAAACCAAAAGTTGGTTTGTGGTAAAGATCAGCTAAATTGACAAAACCATAGCTAGACTTACAAAGAAAAAGACCATAGCTAGACTCACAAAACCAAGAGTTGGTTTGTGGTGAACATCAGCTAAGTTGACAAAACCATAGCTGGACTTATGCAGATAAATAAAATGAGAAATGAGAAGGAGGACATTTCTACTAACCCCACATAAATTAAAAAGATCATTAGAAGTTAATATAAATAACTGCATCCCAAAAAATTAGACAACTTAGATGAAATCAAAAACTTCCTAGAAACACACAAACTATCTATATTGATTCTAGAAGAAATACAAAACCTCAACAAATCAACTATATATAAAGAGATTGAATTAGTCATCAAAAACTTCCCAATAAACAGAAGCCAAGAACCAGATGCCTTCACAGACCTATATTACCCACCATCTCAACAAGAATTAAAACCAAATCTGCTCAAACTCTCCCCAAAAAATTGAAAAGGAGGAAATACTATCTAACTCATTTTATGAAGCCAACGTCATGACAATACCAAAATCTGATAAAGATATTACAAGGAAAGAAAATTGCAGACCAATTTATTTAAGGAACATAGATTTTAAAAATCTTCAACAAAACACTTGAAAATGGAATTCAATAGCACATTAGACCATGATCAAGTGACTTAATCCCAGTTATGGAAAAGGTGGCTCAACTCCAGAAAAATCAATGAATGTAATACACCACATTATCAAATTGAAGGGGAAAACCCACATGACCATCTCAACTGTTTCAGAAAAGGCACTTGACAAAATCTAGCCTCCTTTCTTGATAAAAAAACTTCAAATGATAAGAATAGAAGGAAACTTCCTCATCATGACACAGGGCAAGCATGAAAAACCCACAGCCAACATTGTAATCACTGGTGAAAGGCTGAATACTTTCTCTCTAAGGTCAGGAACAAGACAAGAATGCCCACATAATCACAGTTACACAACATCGTGCTTGAAGTTCTAGGTAGAGCAATTAGGCAAAAAATAGAAATAAAAGGCATCCAAATTGGAAAGGAAGAAATGAAACTACCTAGGACCATAAAACTAGAAGAAAATGCAGGGAAGCACCTTCATGATCTCGTGGTAGGCAGAAGATTCTTAAATTTTATACCCAAAGCAAGGGCAGTGAAAGTAAAAATAGATAAATCAGGCATCTTCAAAATTAAAAACTTTTCCCAATTAAAGGTGTTTTTCAAGTAGGTGGAAAGTCAGCCTACTAGATGGGAGAAAATATTTGGAAACTGCATATCTGAGAAGGGCTTAATATAAAGAAATCCTAAAACTCAACTATAAAAAGATAAATGACCCTATGTAAAAATGGGCAAAATTCTTGAATAGACATTTTTTTTCCAAAAAGGAAATACATATGGCACAAAAGCACAGGAAAAAATGTTCAACATCACTAGTTCTTATGGAAATGTAAATTAAAACCACAATGGGATATCATTTCACACCTATTAGAATGGCCACTATTAAAACAATGAAAAACTACAAATGCTGACGAGGTTGTGGAGAAATAGGAAGGGTTATTCACTGTTGGTGGGAATGTAAAATGGTGCAGTCTCTGTGGAAGACTGTTTGACAGTTGCTCAGGAAGCTAAATATAGAACTGCCATATGATCTACCAATCCCCCTTCCAGGTATATACTTAGAAGAAATGAAAGCACAGATGCAGAAAGACATAAGCACACTGAAACTCCTAACTGTAAGAAAAATGAAGTCCGGATACATGTGAAAACATGGAAGAATCCTGAGGACATTATGTTGAAATAAGCTAAGAAATAAGCTAAGCAGAAGAGGAAAAAGACAAACATTTTATTATCTCACTCAAATGAACTATTTATAAAGAACAAAAACGTGGAGTTAAAATCTGGAGCGTAGGTTACCAGGAAAGAGAATGAATGTAGAGAATGGTAAGCTGATACATGATCTGTGCACAATTTACAATAAGGTTGATAGTAAATGTTTAATAATGGATAGAAGTGATGGGAGCACATTACTATGATTGTGATTAACAGTGATGATTGATGGATATGATTGTTATTGAAAGAGGAAGTTTAAGGTTGTATATGTCAATAAAAGGAAAGCTGGAAGATAAACTTGGGACTGTATAACATAATGAACCTAGTTGTGAATGATGCCTGTGGTTAATAGGACAAATAAAATAATGCTCTTCTATGAAGTATTAAAAAAGTATGTCAGTATTAAAAGGTGTCAATAATAGGGTGCTTTATGTGAAAAAAGACAACTAAAGCAAATTAGCAACTACAGTTAACAAATATATTATATTTTTCATTAATTGCAACAAATATACTATATCAATGCTAAGAGTCAATAATAGGGGGGCCAGGGGTATGGAATTTTTGTTTTGGGGTTAATGAAAATGTTCTAAAAAATAAGGTGGTGATGAATATGCCACTGATTGTACATTTTGGATGGATTGTAAGGTATGTGAATAAAATTCTTAAAACAAGATGTTATACTGAAATCCCCTGTATGAAGGTACAGCAAAATTCCTACTCTCCAGTTCTTCAGGCTTGCCCTGGACAACCAACAAAACAATGATGATGGACAAATTCCATGCCAAAAATCGAGGAGTATATTCAATTGCAAGCAAAATAATTCCTTCAAGCTGCCCCATTATATCAAAGTCTCCTCTTAGCCAGAAGCTGTCAGAGCAGACATCATCCTAAATCCCCCAAGACTGAGGAATGAACAGTCATAAGCAGGGAGTATAAATATGGACCAAAGTAGGTTTATTGTTATCATAGTTATTATCTTGTGGTAATGGAAGAACGTGTAACATTGGTATAAAGATAGTGGTTGCAAGAGGTTCAGAAGGGAGAGGGGGATGATTGGATGGAACACAGGACGTATTTAGGGAGATGCGATTCTTCTGTATGATACTGAAATGACAGACACATGATATGATGCATTTGTCAAGACTTATGGAACTATATAGCATAAAGTGTAAATGATAATGTAAACTCTAGACTTTGGTTGGTAGCAATGCTTCAATATTGGTTCATCAACTATAACAAATATGCCACAATAATTTCAGATATCAATAATAAGGGAAACTATGTGAATGGGTGTGTGTGAGGGGGGATTATATAGGAATTCCCCATATTTTTTTCCTTTAAAAATAATTATTTTTAAACAATATTGATTATAAATGTTTTAGAAAATATATCTTTGAAATAAAAACCACCCAGAAATAATCAAGTTTATATGTTGGTGTCTATCCACCCAAGCTTTTTCTATCAGACATTATACATATAAATTATTATTCTCTCAAATCAGATTGTGCTGTACATACCATTGTCTAACCTACCTTTTTTTCACTTAACTATAAATTAAAACATTTTACCATACCAGTACATTTTGGTGTGTAACATTAGTTTTAGAGTATGAATTATCATATCAAACCATAAATTCCCTAACCAATGCCCTATGAATTTAGCTAGGGTGTTTTCAGTTTTTCAGTATATTAGTCTTAGGATACATTTATTATCTTAGCGTAACTTCCAATAAGCAGAAGCAGTAGATCAAAAGGTACACATGTATACATGTTACATGTATACTAACCAAACTGGATTCTATGAAAGTTACATCAGTTTTCACACTCATCAGCAGTGTCTAACTGAGTTAATTTATTTCTCTAATAATCTTGAGGTAATACCAGTTATAACAACAGATTCTTATCTCCTAGTTAACCATGCATCTCTTCAAAAACAATGCTCTGCTAATTTGGTGATATCTATTAAGAACAAGGCTGTCATCAAAATTCTTCAGTGCCTGGCAGCAGGAACCAAAATCCCAATCCCAGACACCAATGTTGAGACCGAACTCCAAGGCCCCAAGAGTACCAATGGTAAGCACAGCCCTCCATGCCAGGTGTGGCACCACTGTAAACTCAGCCGGGGAAAAATGGCAGGTGATTAGTTCCTAGCTAGACCAAGGAAGGCTGGACGGGAGGATGACAAGGCCACTGGGTTGCTGGATTAGGAATTCTTAATCTTCCCTGACTCAGCCCAGGATTGGTTCCAAAATTTAGCTTGAGATATAATTAACAAAGAAACACTGGCACCGGGCAGAAGGTGGGCTGGCTACTGAGTTATCTGCCCCAGCATGGAGGAGGGCATTCCACACACTACAGTGCTTCACAGATTCTTACATGATCACAGCCAGCAGAAATTGTCTCTAAAATCCAGAAAGCTATTTAAAAGAGATTTAATCAGATTGAGAATGTTAGTCTTGAAATGAGTTAATTTTTCAAGTTTTATCTGTTCTTCTAAATGGAATAAATTGTTATTCTATGGCCTAACACAATTTTAATTGGGTATATTGTTCAATAAAATGGCACCATGCATTTCTGTAAGTCTGTAGTTTTCTATCTGCTCCCTCCACTGCGGGAGGTAAGAATCATCCTCGTTTTATAGATGGCTGTTGCAAAGAGGTAGAAGACCTGTCAAAACTCCATGGCAGCTCCTTCACTCCCAGACAAAGCTCTTTTAACTAGCCACTTGACTCACAGAAAAGACCTTGAGAGACATAAAATCATCAAAGTCAAGTCTGGAGTGATGACAAATTCTGTAAAGAGCTGGGAGAAATTACATAGGATTTCATGACATTTAAATAATTGCATTTAAATCTTCTTTACCATAGCAGATTCTAAAACTAAGATATTCTTTCCTAACTCATAAAATAGTGACTGTCAAAAACACAACAAATGTGAGAAAAGGAAGTATTATTATTTATCCAACTGTTTTTCAGTAATTCAATTTCTAGTCAATTTCTAGTCAAAATATTATGAAAGAAGACATGAGTGTATATGATTCATGCTACTTAGAGGATATAGACAAAAAACTTAGACACATGAACCTATTTTCTCTTCCCACTAAAACCTAGGTCATTGAGCTTTCTGGTAAGGTGGAGCTGTGACCATACTGGATGAAATACTGGAGGGAAACATCTTGATGAAGCAAATCAAAATAGACAATTCTGTTACTCAAAATATTGCACAGGGCCTTTGTAGGATTTACTCTTGGTCTAGCAAGAAATTGTAGGCTCTCCCTAATATTTATGTGCACCTCAGCCATTTGTTCTCGGTTTCTATCTTAAGAGGTATTTTCAGAGTCTAACTGAGAGTTTCCAAGGTATTTAAAATAAGTTGTACCACACACTCATTCAGTTTCTATTTCCAAGTTCAGTTCTCCATTTAGGTTTGCTTCAATAATCTCTGACGGCATCAAGACCCAGAAAGAAGACAAGTAATGAGGACCAGGAACTCAGAAATGGCTCAAATCACCAAAAGTAGAGATCTCAGAATGAAGCAACAGGTAGACAAGGTCATGGCTGATGTATTTCATCTTCTCCACGAGACTCTTCATAATCTTCAAAACTGGCAAGTACATTCTAATATCAGAGTCTGGGATTATAGGTTCTTGTAACTGCTTCCACAGTTTCCTCAGAATAACCTTCATGGGAATGTCATGTGCCACAATTCGATTAGTGCTTGACACACATAACAGTTCTACAGAGACTGTGAGGCAGGAAAAGAGGTGCTTGATTTTCAAAGCTCTGGCATTCTGAGCGTCTTCAAGGCCCGAGATAAGTTTTCTGAGGTCAGCTCTAAATAAATTTCATTGTTTTCTGCTGAGACACCTTCCGTTTGCAATTCACTGGAGAAGTTCTCCTTGGTTCCGCTGGGTCGGGGACTAGGCCGGCCCTTGCAGGGGTTCTGACGCTCTTACTTGGTACTTGGACCGGTGAAGATTTAACACTGTCCCAAATGCTTCCTCCCAATACAATACTTGGGCAGCGCCCCCGGGCCCAGGAGTTAGGGCGGGGCCTACGGAGGGGCCTTTGTCCCTGGTCACGGACACACACAGATCGCCCCTCCGTGGCAACAGTGCCAGTCGCTGGGCCCTCTGGGTATCAGCCTCCGTTTCCCTTTCAGGACACCGCTAGTCGGTTAACAGATCAGAAGCCCTGGCCCTGGGAAGTCCTGGGACTGAAAAGTCACGTCCTGGGGTGAGGACGGGGATCAGCCGACTCAGGTCCCTCATTACACTTTTAATGTAATGGTTCTGTAAATGTAAAACTAAAACGTCTCTGAAAATAAAGTTTATATATCATAAACTCAATTTTGTGTCTTTTTTCAACTTTTACTATGTCATTTGAAAGTACACGTAATGACAAAAAAAATTTTGATTTCAACTCTGGGAAGAAAAAATCACTCCTGGCGGTTTTGAAAGTAGTAAGATGACCCTATTGAGGTGGCATTGATATAGAAAATCTCCATTATTCTCTCATTTGACAAAATCCCCAAGATCACCTATTGTGAAATAAATTGATGCTGTCTTTTTAATCTCCGAACTAGTTTTTCTAAATATCACTGATTTTTTACTGAGAAGAATTATACTTCCAAAAGTTCAGTAAATGTGTAACATATTATTTGGTAAATTCCATGATCCATACCATCAAATTCTCTTCTGAAATTCTGGCATGTAAGCAGTTTTTCTTGTACAAGTTGCTTATAAATCTTCACAGATTTTGGTTTTGGTATCATTAATTAATGCAAGAGTCACAAGAAAGCATTTCAGTGAGTTTTGGGACATTAATTTGTTATCAAATCTTTATTCCACTCAGCACTGATTTTTTTTTCTTTCTTCTCTTATAGTTCTTTTAAGATAATAAAATCCAGGAACAGTAAAATAATGAAACAGGTTGCAGAAACATTGTTATGGCTGACTACAACAAAAAATCTGGGTAGATGATTTAAATAACACTGCAAAAACTGACAGGAGAAAATCTACCATGTTTAATCTGTCATGCCACAAAAATATTCATTGGCTGTTGCACAATCATAGAAAGAAATTAGTTATGGATAAGCAGCTAATGCAAAAATTATCAAATTGTATTAAACACAGGTAAAGATGAGTTATAAATATTTAATAATAAAATCAAGATGTTATTTTTAAAAGGTACAATAAAATTGTGTGAACTAATAAGTATACATAAAAATAGGTGCACAAAGGAAAATTATTGGTAGGAAAAAATAAGATTAATAATATTTATGAATGGTTTTCATTTCCTTTTGTTATTTCTCTAATAATTAATGAATAATATTTCACGCCCTATGATAGAGCCCAACTTTTAAATATAAAAAGGTTACATTGTGGAAAATGGACTGTTGCATCTCTGGTGGTTAACATTCTGGCATTTCATGCACAGCTTAAGTATTTCTCTAGAAATACCTTCTTTTTAACCAGTCATAAAATAGAGAATCACAAAAGAATACCAGAAAATGATGCTCAACATCATGTGGCTTCTAAGCGGAAGGCAACACTCTGTTACAAACCTAACATGGAAGCATTTAGTCCTGGAAATTTTATCCTTGGAATAATGCCAAGCACTCTCCTTTGGAAGTGTCCCAGGGATGACCAGATGTTGCATTATAAGTAATCTGCAACAAATGGTGCCATGGCATTATCAGAGTGAAAGGCAAGGGAGACACAGCCCTATGTATGTTCCCAGTAGCTCCCTGGTGTTCTTTTGAGACATAATTTCTAGCTGAAATTTCTATTTGATGAGGACCTGAACAGAATTTTTAGGTTGAATTATTTTTACCTAAAAACAAAAGATATCTACGCACAAAGTATTAAACAAGTCATTATCAAAGCAAGCAAATATTATATCACAGAATGGTCAGGCTCTTAACTGGTTTGCATGTTTTATTTGTGAGAAAAACTTGAAGTTGACAAATTTCTAGACAAATAGTGATGGAAGAAGTTTTTCACCACTTTTGACTCATGGTAAGTATTAGTCTCAAATTAAGATTATTTTAGATTATCTCAAAAAATAGGGATATAATTAGAAAAAATGCAGAAACATATACATATCATGTAGGCCTTACCTATGAAATAACAAAATTTGTAAACATGGAAATTTAGAATTCATAGAATCAGAGTGATAAAGCAATGTACCTATATTGAAATTGTACTTTTTGGAAGAAATTTAATTTTAAATAATTACATGAGAACATATCTTCTCAAACTTAATAGCAATGTGTGGTCTGTAATATCAATATACCTCAGTAAAGTGGCATAAGTGTTTAATTTCTGATCTGTCATGTGTATTAAATAATATCAGATACAAAAGAACAGTTGATCATTCTTTAAAACTATCATTGCTTTTTCTATAGCATTTTTTTCTGTTTTACTGAAATTAAATATAAGTAGAAATATAGTGTTATGTACATGATCTCTGGACATAATCAATCTTGTTAGAATCACAGAGCAGAGCCAAAAGTTAATTATTTTGTCTCTAACTAATTTACTTAATTTTCTATACCCATTTGTCATCTAAAAATGTGTACAGTAATGAACTCTATGGTATAAAATTTTCATCTGGATGAATGTGTTAATAAAGTGAAATATTTTTAACAGTTTCAAGTCCATTCTAATAGTGAAATACATAAGTTTCTGTTATATAATATCCAAAGGATGGTTTATACCTAATTTATAAATTAGAGAAACTATTGTTTTTTCAGTAATATTTTGCAAATTTCTCCTTATTAGAAATTTCCATAATTCCTAATTTTTAAAAATTGCGGATTATACACGAAGCAAAAACTGTTTTGATGTCATTCATGCTAAGTGTGACCTTTGATTTTTCAACAGTTGACAAGAGTTGAACACTATGGGAAGTAGGAATAACACAAATGTGTCGGACTTCATCCTTATGGGATTGACAGACTCTGAAGAGATCCAGCGTGTCCTCTTTATACTATTTCTCCTTATATACCTGATTACTGTGCTGGGGAATGCAGGGATGATACTGATAAATCGCCTGGATCTACAGCTTCACACCCCCATGTACTTTTTCCTCAGTCACCTGTCATTCCTTGACCTCAGTTACTCAACTGTCATCATACCTAAAACCTTAGAGAATTTACTGACTTCCAAGAAGTATATATCATTTATTGGCTGCTTCACCCAGATGTACTTTTTTGTCTTCTTGGGTGCCACTGAATTCTTCTTTCTTTCTTCAATGGCCTATGACCGCTATGTAGCTATCTGCAGTCCTCTTCACTACCCTATCGTTATGTCGACCAGACTCTGCCATGTCCTGGTCACTGGTTCCTACATGATTGGTTTTACTGAATCCTTTGTCAATGTTCTTTGCATGAACAGTTTGCATTTTTGTAAATCCAAAGTAATTTATCACTTTTTCTGTGACACAACCCCAATTTTAGCCCTGTCCTGTACTGACACTCGTGACACTGAAATCATGATATTCATTTTTGCTGGCACAACTGTATCTGTGTCTCTTATCATGATCTCTGTGTCTTATTTGTCCATTCTGTCTACTATCTTGAAAGTTAATTCTACTTCAGGAAAGCGCAAAGCCTTTTCTACTTGTGCCTCCCACCTCCTGGGAGTCACCATCTTTTATAGTACCATGATTTTTGCTTATTTAAAACCAAAGAATTCTTACTCCTTGGGAAAAGATCAAGTGGCCTCTGTCTTTTATACTATGGTGGTCCCCATGCTGAATCCACTCATTTACAGCCTTAGGAACAAAGAAGTAAAAAATGCTCTCATTAGAGTCATGCAGAAGAAAGAGGGCTCCAGGCAATTGAAATGACAGTGATGCTGAACATTTACATGCAACTTTTCTTTCACGCCTATTCGGGTATTTAATTTTTATCTTTCTAAATACACTGGCATCTTTTAATTTGTTTGCATTTCTGCTGAGCCATCCTCTATTTCACCACCCACGATCAGCAACATTTCCAAGAATATGTTTTAGGAACTCTACATTGTAATTGAAACCTATGAAATATGTATTAAGCCTGTGGTTTAAATATATGCGAATTTCAGGGCAGCTAATGTGAAAAAATATGTCATGGTCTTTCAAAATGTATCATAGAAATCTCCATGAAAGTTCCAATTTCAGAGAAATTTTTATGGACAGCACTTTCAGAAGTCATTCCATTTATTTTGTACATAAGAAATATAGTATAGTCATAGAGGGCTGCTTAAGACTGAACAATCTAGGGTTTAGAGCTTAAATCTGCCAGAATTTTATATGTATATCCCGTAGTAAGTCGCTGAAAATTTAAATGTAGTTTCTCAGTTGTGCAAGAAAATTAATTCTAAATCCATAGAGTTATTAGATTAAATCAAATGATATATGGAAAGAATTTATGTACTACTAATAAATTTTGGCCACTATAATCAGAATACTTGCATTTTTGCAAAATTTTGAATATACAATAACTTTTGTAATATAAATGTTTACTGGTGCTTTATAAATTCTTTTTTTTTAATCTTACTCATAAACAAACATCTCTAAAAAGGAAAAACAGCAGTTCGATATTTGTTCTTAGTGCAAAATTAAAATATTGTGATAAAATTGAGTTATTGAAAAAATATATGTGAACATTGAAGAAAAACTAGAAGATATTTTAAATTATTAAAGAAAAGAACAATATCCTAACAATTTTTTATAGTTTTTTTTCATGGTCTCCTATGGCTGTGTGTGTATGAATTATATACATATATGCAAGTTTTTGTCATTTTCTATTACTATTTTGCAACTTTCAGGTTCCACTCGTCACTATAATATTTAATACTTCCTTTGAGAGTTGAATATTTTGGGGGTTTGGAACTCTATGCACCCCAGAAAAGCATGTTCTCAAATGTAATCTATTCCTCTGGTGTGAACCCTTTTAATTAGGACTTTTTGATGAGGTTACTTCAAGTAATATTTAGCTCACCTCAATAGTGATGGGTCTTCATCCTTTTACTGGAATCCTTTATAAGAGATTGAAATTCAGTGAAAGGGAGAGAAAGCCTCAGATGCAACAGCTAGAAGCCAAACATCAAGGGAAACTGGAAGAGAAAAGAAAGACCAGGAGAAGCTTCTATGTACCTTGAAACTAAATTCCAGGGGTCACTGGTAGTTAGTCAGAATGCCATAGGCTTGAGGAAGCATTGCCTCAATGATGCTTTGATGATACCTTGTTTTGGGACTTTATTTTAGCTTCAAAAACACAATCTAATAAATTCCCATTGTTTAAGTCCACATATTCTATAATATTTGCTTGAGCAGATTAGGAAACTAAAACAAATGTTTTCTTGGTTTGGGAACAGAATCAAGAACCTCATCTTTCCATGGTTTAAGTCCTGAAGTTTTGTAATTAATGACGTTAAATATCTTCATGCTCTGATATTGCTTTTGTATCTTCCAGCTAATAATTTAAAAGCCTTACCATTCTATGATATATCGGTATATTACTTTGTATAATTTGGGGATGATTAAAAATATTTTTTCCTTTCTTCTAATTTCTATAAGTTTGTGATCTTGAATTAAATTCTTGGCTCATTTGTTACACAAATTTTAATAGAGAAAAGTAAAACTAAGAATTGGTAATGAATCTGAATTTTGTGATACCCCATAAATTTTAGCCAGGTGGGTTCTAAAAGTTCCTTCTATAAAATCCTCTACATAAACTGTAATTGCAATTTAAATTTTCTTTGCTATTCAATGCATATTTAATAAAGTATGTTTTCTTCATTTTCCAAATATTTGATTATTTTTTATTTAAGCTTAAGCAATGGGTATTAGATACATTTTTCAACATTCAAGTAATTTATATTCTCTTAATTTATTTTACATTTTTAAATAATTTGTACATTTTCTTAAATGACTTTTTAAAGATTAAAATAAAGTTCACCATCTCTTTTAGGAGTAAAATAGTAATGACTTTTCACTAACTAATCAATGTTCATTATGTTATTCAAATGTATAAAATGTACATTATTTTCTCTACATCCTGAATTTTAATTGAAATTTATATGAAATTTCATTCATACAAAAAATTTTAACTTATATTATATCCATATAAATTACTTTATTTTGACTATTTTTGCTCAGAACTCTATACTGTTTAGAATCTGTATTCATGGCAATTTCTCTTTTTTATTTGCAGAGATGTCTTTGATAAAAATATACATAAAAAGCATTTATTTTTATCTATCTATCTATCTATCATCTATCTATTTATTTATTTCTGGAGGTCCTGGGGCCGAGTATTGAACCCCAGACCTCTTATGTGGGAAGCCAGCGCTCAACCACTTAGTCACTTTGGTTCCCCTGAGTTGCTTTTTTCATTTGTTTGTTGTTTGTTTTTTTGAACCTGGGACTTCCCATGTGAGAAGCAGGCGATCAACAGCTTGAGCCACATCATATATTTTTAATAATATTCTTTTTGACTAATCCCTCAACTTTTACATGCATTGTATCTTATCTGATATTTACAAGCTCTTTACATTTTCTAGTCTTTCTTATGAACTGTGCTGGACTTGTTTTCATTTATGTACATTTTTATAATTTAGAAATTGCATTGTTTGTGTTAGTTTTGACAAAATGGTCAATAGATGCTCTAATTTTCCAGACATGAAAAGTTCAGGAAATACTTATATTTTAATTAAATTCAGACAACCCTATTTTCTTATAATATATTCTAGAAGCATTTATGATGTTATCAGATAAATATAACATACCATTTGGCAATGTGAAAACACTAGACTATGCATTTTTCCTATATTTTCCTTATTTAAATCAGTACATATCATATTTTATGTAAGATGTGTTTTGAAATATTTTTAAGAAAATATCCTTTCGTTCAAGGTGGCATGTCTAAATACAATGTATCATAAATTTGAAACACTTGAAAATCATTAAGAAAATTAGACTAAACTACAGCATGACAAAATATGAACATTAGTTTTTGTTTACAAATTATTGCTATTATATAATCATGGTAAAAACAGATTATATTTACTGAGCACCTACTGAGTAGCAAACAATAGTCAAAGGGCTTTCGGTGTATAATTCACGTAATTTATCTTCACAAGATAGTTTTTTTGAAAATTTTCATTAAATTTAATCTCAGGTAATGGAAAGTCATCCTCCCACTTGTTCAGGTAAAGACTTAAGCCTCATCCTGGCATTTTCTCTATGCCACACATCCCACATCGAGTCCATCGGCATATCATACTGATTCTTTGTGCAGAATATACTTGGAGGATGA
This sequence comes from Tolypeutes matacus, assembly GCA_026826555.1. Taxonomy (NCBI): domain Eukaryota; kingdom Metazoa; phylum Chordata; class Mammalia; order Cingulata; family Chlamyphoridae; genus Tolypeutes; species Tolypeutes matacus. Next base: position 419,835 of record JAKSZT010002772.1, read on the forward strand.
CTATTTCTCAACACCTCCTCTGCTACCACTGTGGCCCAAAAGACCTATAATCTCAGGTTTAAAATATTGCTGCAGCCTTCTAGATTGTCCCTCTGTTTTCTGCCTTATTCCCCTCAAGTTGAATCTTTATGTAGGGGCCAGAGTGTTACTGCTAAAATGTAAACTGTGTTATGTCACTTTTCTTCCAAAACCTACATGACTTCCCATTACACTCAGAGTAAAACTCAAAATTTTCATAAAAGCTTCAGCTCCAACATGATTTTGCTCCTCTGTCTTATTTCTATGAATTCATCCTTTAACACTGCATCTGTTATGCTCACTTTGGCAGAGTCAAACTGAACTTCTCCTACTTCCCTCAATACATTATCCCTGATACTTCTTCCATTTTTTTCTTCTTCCTAAAATTCCCATCCCCCAGATAACTGCATGGGTCTTTTCTCATTCACTTCCTCATAATACCATCCCTTACCACCTTGTTTAAAATAGTGCCTGATCCCATCCCTTGTCCTTGCTGTTCTCCATAGCAGTTACTCTATCTAACATTCTCAATATTTTGCTTAAGGCTTTTGTTTCCTTTCTATTTTCCTCCACTATAGAAAAGCTCTATGAGCACAATATTTTTCCAATTTTGTCCACTGCTATATCCCCAGTACTTAGAACAGTGCTTCAATAAATGTTTTTGAAAGGCTGAATTTTAAAGAGGATGAAACTGGAACATAACTTAGTCATGGTCAGTCAACAGGTTAAAGGACAAGCTCACATTTGAACCAGACTCTCTGCCTTTAGAGATTGCATTATTACTCACCACTCTGTGATACGACATTTTTTCTACAAAAATATACTAATATTTCAAGGTTGAAGAAAGCAATAATTACTTTATTATATTAAAAAGCATTAACAAAAGAAAAACAGGGATTTTTGAGAGGAGTATGTTGCTTACAGTGTTCTCTAGAGTTGTTAATAGAAGACAGTGTAATTTCGGAGATAGCTGCTAAATGTTCTCAAATATACATGTATAGTCCTGTTTCCAGAAAGGAAGAACTCTGCAAAGGAAGGAGTGATTTATCAAGTGATGTGACTGGGGTAGGGAGAGAACTTCTATCACTTAGGTACAGGCTTTTGTAAGAAAGGGCTTCAGAAACAGCAGCTCAACAAAGCAGAAAGTATCACTGGGGGTAACAGTGCAGACTTTAACTGACTAGGCTTTGTCGGTGGCTCTTTTCCATGAGGTAATCGTGGCACCCAGGTTTCTTCTCTGTTGTTGCTCTACTATCTCCAGATATGTCCTCTTCTGCATGGTTGAAGAGGTTTCTTATAGCACTCTGTCCACATTCCAGTATGAGGAAAATACGCGATTTTCACATTTGTAAAACAAATTCCAAATAGTCATTTAGAAGATTTTAAAGGAAAAATCCAATTTCTCTAAAAAGTATAGGAATATTAAGGCTACCATTTCTTCTGATGTGAGCATTTTAAAGAATTGTATATTTACTCTAAATTATCAAATTTAACAGCTGAAAGTAGTTTATAAAATTTTATTTTCCTTTTCATATTTGTGGGTGACTATAATGATATCCTTATTTTAATCCCTTAAGTTTGTAATTTTTGTGTCCTATCTTTTTTATTGATTGTCCTAGGGATTATTATATGCATGTTTAATTTATCATAGTCTACCTAAAATAATATACCACATAACTTATAATGTAAGAACTGTAAAGTAGTAGAGATTCAATTCTTCAATTGCAATCATTGTGCTACTTTTATCATAATTTTGCTTCTACACTCAAAATTCCTCAAACTTGTTTTGCTTTAGGAAATTATTTTTAAATCAATTAAAATTTTTAAAATCAAATATTTTATACATTTACCTTCAGTTTTACAATTACATTGCCATATATGTCTATGTTTAGACTCAAGCGTCCTTCTGCTATCATACTCCTGCCTGGATGATTTTTAAAATAAAAGTCTGTGGGGAAAAAAATATTTCTTTGTGCGTGTGTGTTTATTTTCCTAAAAAGATTTTATTTTGATCTTTTATTTAAAAGTTATTTTCAGTGGGTATTGAAATCTAGAATGGGTATTTAACTTTCAGTACTTTAAAGATATTTTTCCATTATTTTCTGACCTTTTTCATTTTGGATTACAAGTCCTTTATAATAATTATGCTTTTTCTTCTGTATGCAATATGTATTTTCCTCTGTTTGCTTTTTTACCACTTCTTAAAAAATTTATTGAAGTATATCACTCCTACATACACATACACAAACAATAAATGTATAGTAATAGTTGAGAACTTACAAAACAAACATACATAACATCACACAGGACTACCATACATCACCTTACCATCAATACTTTGCATTGTTGTGAAACATTTTTAACTAATGATTAAAGAGCATCCTCAATATATTACTACTAACCAAAGTATCTTCCCCCAATCCACCCTATTATTATTATTTTTTATAATATTTACATGAACATACATAAACAATAAGTGTATATTAAAAGATGTGAACTTACAAAGCTAACATGCATAACATCACACAGGGGTCCCATACATCAACCCACCACCAACACCTTGCATTGTGAGACATTTGTTAGAAATTATGAAAGAATATTGTCAAAATCTTACTACTAACTATAATTGTTATCTTACATTTGGTCTCTTTCTGCCCCCAATCCATCCTATTATTATTTTTTAAAATATTTTTATGACAGAAGTTGTAAACTTACAAAACAATAATGCACATGTGCAGAATTCTCAAACAACACACCTTTAACAACACATCACACCATGGTGGAACATTTGTTACAGGTTATGAGGTAATACCCACAGATTATTAACAAGTCGACAGTGTACATTTGGCACACTTTCTCCATAATACACCATTATTAACACAGTACATCTTTGGCATACTGCATGAAAATTACAGTATTACTGTTAACCATAGTCCATAGGTCACTCCAGTTGGATTTTTCCCATTCTTCTCCACATTCTACCACCGTACAGTAGTGATGTACATCTGCTCTAGCTCACAAAGAACACTCTTGCATCTGTACCATCAACCCCAATTCTCATCCATCTCTGGGTTTACTATACTATTTAGTACCTAGATTTTTCTCTAGCTTTCTGTCAATTGGTATTTACATCCCTAGACTACCATTTTCAGCCACATCCCCATTTATAAATCAGCTGTTACTCACTATAATCTGTTACCATCAACTCTGTACATTTCCAGACTTTTATATTAAAGTTAATTAAACATCAGTAGTCCCTCTCAGTCCTCCTCTTATCATCTTTAAGAATCCACCATCTACCACCAGGTCTTGAAAATATTTTCCTACATTTTCTTCTAGAAGCTTTATGGTTCTTGCTTTTATATTTAGTTTTTGATCCATTTTGACTTAATTTTTGTATAAGGTATGAGATAGGGGTCCTTTTTCCTTCTTTTAGCTATGGATATCCTGTTCTCTCAGCACCATTTGTTCTGCCCAGGTTGGGCGGGTTTGACAGGATAGTCAAAAATCACTTGACCATAGATGGGAGGGTCTGTTTCTGAACTGTCAGTTTGGTTCCATTGGTCTATGTCTCTGTCTGTATGCAAGTACTATGCTGTTTTCACCACTGTAGCTGGGTAATATGATTTAAAGTCCAGAAATGAGAGTCCTCTAATTTGGCTTTTCATTTTTAGGATGTTTCTAGATATTGAGGATGCCTTACCCTTCCAAATAAGTTTGATAATCGTGTTTTCCTATTTATTTAAAATATGCTGGTGGTATTTTTATCGAGATTGCATTGAATCTGTATATCAACATGAGTAGAATTGGCATCTTAATGATATTTAGTCTTCCAATCTGTAAGCATGGAATGTTCTGCCAATTATATAGATCTTTTTTGATTTCTTTTAAAAATGAATTGTAGTTTTCTGAATACAAGTGCTTTACATCGTTGGTTAAGGTTATTCTTGAATATTTGGGTTTTATCTGTCATATTTTATTTTTACCACTCTTTTGACACTTTTAGTTACTTTTATTGATATAATCTTCATTTTTAGACTCTCTTCCAGGCCTCTGTCTTTTCTTTTCAGGCTGTAGCACAGCCTCTAATATTTCTTGCATAGCCAGTCTCTTAGTTACAAATTCTTTCAGTTTCTGTTTATCTGTGAATATTCTAAACTCACCCTCATTTTTGAAAGACAATCTTGCCAGATATAAGATTCTTGGCTGGAAGTTTTTCTCTTGCAGTATATTAAATATATCATACCACTGTCTTCTTTCCTCCATAGTTTCTGATGTGAAATCGGCACTTAATCTTATTGGGTATCTCTTATATGTTATGCCTTACTTTTCTCTTGCTGCTGTCAGAATTCTCTCTTTGTCTTTGGCATTTGACATTCTGATTAGTATGTCTCAGAGTTGGTCTATTCGGATTTATTTGGATGGGAGTACGTTGTGCTCCTTGGACATGGATGTCTATGTCCTTCAATAGGGTTGGGGAATTTTCTACCATTATTTCTTCAAACATTTCTTCTGCCCCTTTTCCCTTCTCTTCTCCTTCTGGGACACCCATGACATGTATGTTTGCATGTCTCTTGCTGTTGTTTAGTTCCCTGAGACCCTGTTCAATTTTTTCCATTCTTTTCTTCATTTGTTCTTTCATTTGTTCACTTTCAGAGGCCATTTCTTCAAGCTCACCAATTCTTTCTTCTGCCTCTTCAAATCTGCTATTATATATTTCCAGTGTATTTTTTATTTCATTTATTGCACATTTCATTCACATAAGATCTGATTTTTTTTATATATGCTTTCAAATTCTTCTTTGTGCTCATCCTATGTCTTCTTGATATCCTTAATGTCTTTAGCCATCTCATTGAATTTACTAAGGAGTTTTGTTTGAACATCTATAATTAGTTGTCTCAACTCCTTTATATCATCTGGAGGCTTATCTTGTTCCTTTAACTGGGACAAATTTTCCTGTTTATTGGTGTGGATTGTAATTTTTTGTTGGTGTCTTGGCATCTGACTTACTAGAATATTTATTCTAGGTGCAGTTTCTCTCTTTAGTTTAGGGTTTTCTTGCCCTTTCTCTGTTGCTGTTTGTGTAGTAGGAGCCAAGGATGTAGTTGGTGCTGTCCTCAAGCTGCCCTCATTGCTCCAGGGACCGAGGAAGCTTCTCCCAACTTTCTCCTTTGCCAGTGGTCAAGACAGAGTCACAGCCATGTGTAATATTCCAGATAGTGCAGGTCTAGACTGTAGTTGCCCAGAGACTGATGAAGCTTCTTGCCCCTTTCTCCTCTGCCTGGGGTGGGGATGGAGCTGCAGGTGTGAACAGCAATCTATGCCTTGTGGGTCCAAAATGACCACAGTTGGCCCAGTAAACTTCCCACTATGCAGTCTGTGCCAGCTGAATGTACCTGCAGTTACCTGGAGAGGCTGGTGCATGGCCTGCCAGAATCCTCCCTGCTAAAGGTGGGGCTGAAGCCTAGGCTAGGAGCTTACAGGCAGATCTGGTTGAAAGAAACCCATCTCTACCATCACTGTGATTTTCAGTCAGCCTGGCTTCCCCTCATGCTGGGGGTGGAGTCAAAATGGCAGCTACTAGCCTCTTTATGACTTGGACAGGTTCAGACTTTAGCTGTTCTTAGGGTTATACTTTAGTCAACCCAATTTACTAATCAGTAGCTGAAATCGATGGCCAGCCATCTCTTCCCTGTTTTTCAGAAATAGAGATTCCAACTCCAGCCACAAAATAGCTCCTGAGGCAGCTTGTGTTGCCAGAGTAAGATGATCACTGGCCTCCAAAGCGTGGCCTGTATTTTCCCGGAGAGGCTGGTGCAGGATGCCCCCGCTTCCTCCCTGCCAGAGGTGGGCCTGGAGCTTAGGATAGAGCTGCAATCTGATCTGGATGGAAAGAAGCTGGTCCCTACTAGCACTGTGATTTTCAGTCCACCTGCTTCCCCTCTGCCACGGGTGGAGTTAAGATGGTGGCTACCAGCCTCTTTCTGACTTGGACAAGTTCAAACTTTAGCTCTTCTTAGGATTATACATTAGCTCACCAAATTTACTAATCAGTAGCTGAAGTTGGTGCCCAGCCGTCTCTTCCTCCCCTGTTTTTGTGAAGTAGAGCTTCCAATTTCAGCTATCGAATAGCTTCTGAGGTCACTTGTGCTGTCAGTGGACTATGGGCACTGGCCTCCAGAACACGGAGTGCTCTACTTGAGAAACTTCTCTGCAGATGGGCAGTCTCCTCCTTCCTTTCTGTCAAGGATGTTGCAGGATGCTCTTCTAGTCTCCTGGAGCCCCCAAAAAGATGTTTTAGATAGCTCTGAGTGATTATTAATTGCCTTGTAGCACGAGCTGACTCTAGGAGCTCCTTACTCTGCCGCCATCTTGCTGGTTGTCCTCTGTCTGCTTCTGTAATTGTATACTTACGTTTGTTTTTTTTCAGTGAATCTGATCAATCTCCATGAGTTTTATGGTCTGGTGATTTGCTTTTTGCATTTATCCTTCCTGGAGGATTGCTGTCATTTGTGGCCCTATAATTTGATGTCTTTCATAAATTTGGAGAAAGTCTTGGCCATTATAACCTGAAATATTTCTTCCGGTCCATTCTTTCTCATTCTTGTTGCTGAACTCTAACTGTATGTGTATTAAACTACTTGATTTTGTCCTACAGCTCTTGGATCATTAATAAAATTGTTAATAAAACTATTGCTGAAATAATTAAATCATGATATTTGCCACAAGTAGCATTTGATTTCTAGTATTCTTCCCTACACCAAAGACTTTATCATTCAATGGAGTATGAAAAAGAAAGAGTGCATGGCCAAAAAAAAAAAAAAAAAAAAATTAAAGAGTCACCCGTATAGGAACTGAAAGCTTTAGTGATTGAACATTAAATCTTGTGTCTTTGTTTAGGAGCAATATTTCAGCACAGTAACTTTTGTTTTCCTTCTGTGCCATAGTTCAATGTGTTTAATCCACCTTATTTCATTGGCCCTTGTAATTTCAAGGATTTTATAGAGACAAGCATTTGCCATGCATTGGGCAGGTTGCATTTAGTGACCTACAAATGATTTATATCCATGACCTGAATCATGCTAAGGTTTTGTCATATTGAGACGTTCATATGCCAAGAAGAGAATGCACAAATCAACTTAAAATTATTGAAATGAAAAGAAAGCCACATCTTTATTTTCCCACAAAGGCTCTCACAGATCTAGGTGAAATATTTTTCTAATACATAGAATAAACAGCTTAATAATTGTGGGATTAGAGAATAAATATACTCATTTGACTCTGAGAAATCTAGAGTGAAAATGTATGATTAAGCTAAATTCTGATTTCTCTACAAATTCAGACAACTTATATTGTCTCATGAGAAAAACACAAATCATAATAATTTCTGATTTAGTTTGAGTGTCTATGTTAATAAAATAACTTATAAAGATATCAACTAATAATATAATTATGTACTAATGTAATTATCTGGGCATAATAAAAAAGGCAGTTCTGTTCCAAATAACTCCTAATTCTCTTTATCTTCATCACATTTCTCTCCCTGTGTCTCTGTCTTACAATAACCTTTAAATTAGATACAGTAATATTGACTGAAAAGTGTTAGGGACAAAACAGGTAGGTGGAAGAAACACAGTGAAAGGAAATAAAATTATGCAAGAATTTTGAAAAGTGTATCAATAGGTAGTCTACTAAAAGAATCCATTATATAATACATTGTGACTAATACAGACTGGTGAATTTCAACAAGATGCCAACTCTAACCTCTACTTCATTGAAATTTCTGAAACATGTTTTGGAGGATTAAGAGTCTCTTTAACACAGAATCAAAATCTTAGATCGCACCTAGCCGCAGTATGAGTTTGCAGATAGAACTTCATCTTTCCAAACCACAGAATAACTAATATTGACCAAAATTTTCAGGCATATCCTATTCAACTGGATAAAAATGTCATTGCAGAGTGCTTATTTCTGAGATATATTGAAATACTTAAATTAAATTTTGACAATATGTGAAGCTTGCATAAAATTGAAATATTTCCAAAGTCAATTTCTCTAAAATAAAATAAATCCAGAATTAAAAAACAATTATTTCTCATGAAAACACTGAGTAAGGAAGGGGCCCTGAACAAGAAGCTACGTATTTCTTCTTTAAATTACACATATTGTGGTAGTTTGAAGCTTTTATGGACCCCAGAAATTTCTTTTCTTAAAGCTAATCCATTCATTTTGGTGTGAACCTATCATTGTTGGCACCTTTTGATTAGGTTACTGCAGCTGAGGGCCTTTTGATTAAATTTATTCAGGAGGCATGAACCAGGGTGGGTCTTAATCCTCTTGCTGGAGTCCTTTATAAACTGGATGAATACAGAGAAAGACATACAGAGAAAAAAGCCACAAAAGCAGAGAAAAAAATCCATGAGAGCAAGAAGCTGAACTCAAGGTAGTCCAGGAGAAAGAAAGCCACAGAGGGAACAACCAGACACTGAAAGAAATGAGACCTGGAGGAGAAGGGAGAGACAGCAGATGCTGCATTGTGCTCCGCCATGTGACAGGAGTCCAGGATTGCCAGCAGACGGTCATCAGGGAGAAAAGCATCACCTGATGAACATCGCCTAATGAATACTGGATATTTTCATAGCCTCAGAACTGTAAGCTTATAAATAAATAAATCCCCACTGTAAAAGCTAACCTACTTCTGTACATTGCTTTCATCAGCTTTTAACAAATTAAAATGCATATGTTTAGTATAAGACATTAAATATACATTAAGTATCATTCTATTGAAAATAAATCATGTGAATATCAATATCCTATATTATAAGCGTCCAAAATGATTTATCTCTGAAACCACATTCTGCTTATGGAGATGTCTGTGAAAATACTAGTGTTTTCAACATAAATTCTTCTGATACTCTAGAAAATGAAATTTCTGGCAATTCTTAGTCATTGAATTTCTGTGTAGAGCAAGAAGTTGATTTACAAATTAAGGAATATTTTCTAACAAATCATAACTCTACAGAAATTCTCTACATCATTGTAAGGATTGGAAATATGTTAGAGAAAATGTATCACATCTAGCCATTTAATCTAATCTGCTCACAAGCAGATATTCCCGTTAACTAAATTCTGGACTATTAAACTGGCTGTGTATTTGTATTGCTGATGTCACTTAAAGTGGAGATAAAGGCCAGAAAGAAAAAAATACAGATTTTTTTTAAAAACATGATCAATCTGAAAGGTTAAAATAAAACTATTTTCTTATTTCTTATGTAGTCTGAAAATATAAAGTAACAGACATTCATGAGAACATATTTAGAAACATGAAACTTGAGAAGAAGGAAAGATTTAGAAACATAAAACGAGAAGCTGTGATAGCAGCTACCACATTTTATGAAGTGGTTACTAGGAGTTAGTAATTTTATGGATATTACTTTATGTAATCTACATAGCATTGGATAAACTAAATAATTTAGTATCCTTTTATATATGAGAAAACCTATGTGAAGCTAGATACATGAGTCACACAGTTAGTTACGAGGAGAGCCGGGATTCAAGCTCAGGTTTCTCTGACTCCCTAGACTAAAGCACACATCATATCTACCAGTCCCACTGTTAAGTGAAATATTCTATCCATCAAACTTAAAAGACAATGAAATTAAAAAATAATAATAAAATGACTTCTAGATCAATTAGCTAACTAGTAAATTGACTTTATAATTCATTTATAATTTTTGATTTGAAAAAATATATCAAAGTGATATACACTGAATGCATAACTGAAAATTAATTTTCTCTCTTTAATTATTTCTCTAATATTTAAATATAGTCCCATATTTCTATTGTCCATATTCTATTATCTTGCATCAAAAATTAAAGCAAATTTCTGGTTTACAGCTCTATTGACTTACTATGTAGAGAACTTCCTATTTCTCCTCCTATGTTCCTTGGAAGGTCTGTGGTTCCATTTTTTAATACAACTCTGAGTAAACTACAACACATTATCTCAAATCTAAATATTAAAACACCTACTCTAGTTTGAGATTCAGGGTTATAGTTTCTAAAATAATGTATAAGTGATGGAAAACTTTTCTTCTTACCTCTGGAATTGCACTGGTAATTCAATTATTATAGTACACTATAAGTATTATGCACTTAGATATGTATGCCAGTTTATTAAGATCTTCTAGAAGTCTGTAGGGTATATCAAAAGAGAAAACACAATAACTGTCTTATGCAACAGAAAGGTAATATGAAGAGATTTTTTTCCATAATAAACATGTGAAAGTTTCTGAAAAAATGAAATTTATGATAAAAATGACTACATGAATGCACTTTGCCATTTAGTATAAAAATAGTCACTCAGCAGAAAAACAATGTGGCATAGGATCAGGGAAGTAATTAAATGATTATTTTTCTAATACATAGTCCTAGCTCTAATATTTTTTAGCTATGTGACATTAGGCTAATAATTTAAATTCCTTGAAATCAGCTTCCTCTTACTAGAAACATAACCTCTTAATTCCTCAAAAATTCCATAAATATGCATGTAATAAGATAATATTTCAAGGGTAACCAATGGCATAATATATAATTGTTTAATAAAAATTACTATGTTTCTTTTTTAAATTTTAAGGTGCTATACTTCTCAGTAGCGTGAGAGATAGATTAAGCTTGTCGAGAATGTAAAAGAGGCAAAAAATTTATGAATAAGAAGTATTAACAGGAGGGCTGGGGCAGGTCTATCACATAGCCCTGCACTAGTCTATGTGATAGAAATTTAAAATATTAGAAGTCTGGTAGAGTTAAAACTTACATGTTTTGAGTTTTATATAGTCTGTCTGTTTTGGGGATGCCATATACTAGCCTATGGATTAGTACCTTGCTATATCCATAAGAAAATCTTAGAATAATTTTGAAAAATACATGATGCTTGGGACCCATACAAAGAGATTCTAACATAATGAGTAGATAATATTGGTCATGCAATAACCAATAAAATAAAGAAGTTAAGAAATATGATATTGGTAGGGATTCTGATCAATTGATTAAATGCAATCCAAATTGATCTATAGATTCAATGTAACCCAATCAAAATTTAAACAAGAGCTTGTTTTCAGAAATTCACATGTTGATTTTATAATTTATATGAAAAAGCAACGGACAAATGTAGTCAAAACAAATTTGATTAAAAAAGAATAATGTTAGAAGACTTGCATAATCTGATTTTAGGATTTATTAAAAAGCTAAAATAATCAAGAGAGTGTGGTACTGTTGAAAAAATATCTTGATTGATGGGATTGAATAGAGAGTTTTCAGAAAGAGATTCACAGTTACATGGTGTAAATCAGCATCATCAGGGCTTGAAGGATGCAAGGGTGGTGATTTAATCACATTCCAATTCAACTCATCTATTTGGCTTGTGCAGAAAACAGATGGATTTTGGAGGATTACAATTGATTATTATATACTTAAACAGGCAATTATTCTCGTTGCAGCTGCTGTTTCAGATTTGGTACCACTGCTTAAGCAAATTAACACATCCCCAGGTACTTGTATGCAGCTATTGATTTGACAAACACTTTTTTTTCCAATTCCTGTTAGTTTGCTTTCACCTGGCAAGAAGAGCAAAACACCTTCATTATCCTTCTTCGAGGGTAGAGCAAATCTATAGCCCTATCTCATAATCTACTCTGTAATTACCTCAATTGAATTACACCTCCAAATGACATCACAATGATACCTTAAATTAATGATATTTTATGCTGACTGGACGAAGTAAGCAAGATGTAGCAACTACTCTAGATTTATTGGTAAATTAATTGCATGTCAGAGGATGAGTAACAAATTCAACAAAAATTCAGGGGCATTCCATATCAGTGAAATTTCTAAGTGTCCAGTGAAGAGGGCAGTGTCAAGATATCCTTTTTAAGATGAAGGAAAATGTGTTGCTTCTTGCCCCTCCTACAACCAAAAAGAGTCATAATGCCTAGTTGGCTGCTTAGGATTTGGAAAACAACATATTTCTCATTAAGGTGTGATTCTTGTCCATTTACCAATTAACCCAAAAAGTTGCTAGTTTTGAGTGGGGTCCAAATTAAGAGGCAGTTCTGTAACAGATCCAGACTACTGTGCAAGCTGCTTTGCCTCCTGAGCCATAATGATCCAGCATATCCAAGGATGCTCAAAGTCTCTGTGGCAAATGGAGATGCTGTTTGGAGCCTCTGTCAGGCCTCTATACAGGAATCACAGTGCAAACATGGAATTTTGGAACAGAACTCGCCATCCTTTCAGATACCTATTCTCCTTTTGAGAAACAGATTTTAACTCGTCACAGGAATTCAGAAAAAAACTGAATGATTAACCATGGCCGCCTAATTATCATGAAAGCTAAGCTTCCTATCATGAAATGGATGTTCTTTGACCCACTAAGCCATCAAGCTGAGCATATACTGAAGCATTCCATCATCAAATGGAAGTGGCTTATAGGAGATCAGGCACTAGCAGACCTTGAGATTACCAGTCAGTTACTGAAGGAGTACTCAAATGCCCCTGAAACCCACTTCTGCCACCTTCCTTCACTGTCCCAGCCCACCGCTGTGGTTTCTTGGGGAGTTCCCTCAAAAGAAGAGAAAATGTGGGCCTCATTTTCAGAAGGTTGTGCACAATATACATATGCCACCTAAAAGTGGACAGCTGCGGCACTACGGCTCCTTTGTGGGACATTCCTTAAGGACAGTGTTGGAGGGAAATCATCTCAGTGGGCAGTCTCTTGTGAAGTGAAACTTGACGTTCATTTTACTTGGAAAGAGAAATGTTCAGAGATGGACTTGTGTACAGGTTTATGGGCTGAAGCCAGTGGTTTGGTGTCTGGCCAGGGTTTGAAAGGATATTATTGGAAAATTGAAGACTAAATGGTCTGGGGGGAGTGGTATGTGGATAGAACTTTTTGAATGGATGAAAAACGTGAATGTATTTGTGTCCCATGTGAATGCTGACCAGACAGTGTCTTTAGCAGAGGAGGACTTTATAATCAAATGGATAGGATGACCTGTTCTGTGGATACTAGTTAAGACTTTTTACCCAGCCACTCCTGCCATCATCCAGTGGGCTCGTGAATAAAGTAGGCATAGTGGTAAGGATGGAGGTTATGCATGGACTCAGCAATATGAACTTCCAATCACATAGGCTGATCTGGCTACACCTTTGTTGAGAGCCCAGTCTAACAGCAGCAGAGTCTATCAACCAGTCCCCAAGTGTTCACCTTGCTACTTGGTGGCAAGTGGATTACATTACACTATTTTCATCATGAAAGGGGCAGTGTTTTGTTCTTCCTGGATACTTACTCTGGATACTGATTTGTCTTCTGTGCACACAGTGTTTCTGCCAAAACTACCATCTGTGGGCTTATAGAATGTGTTATCTATTATAATGCTATCTCAAAAACATTGCTTCTGCTCTATGAAATCACTTCACAGCAAATGAAGTGTGTACAGTGGTCCCATGTTCATAGGATTCTCTGATATTACAACAATCTCCATCGTCTTGAATCATTTAGATAGAATGACCTTTTGAAGACTCAATCACAATGTAAACAGGGGAGAAATATCTTAAATCACTGGGGAAATATTCCTCAAGGGGCTGTATATGCGCTAAAATAGTGTGCACTCTGTGATGCTGTTTCTCTCATAGCCAGGATCCATGTGGCCAGGAATAACACAGCATAAATGGGAGGGGCACCAATCATTATTACCCATGTGATTCACTAACCAAATTTTTCTTCTTGTCTCTGCAAACTTGGGCTCTGCTGGCCTAGAGGTCTCCAAAGGGAGGAACACTTCCACCAAAGAAAAACAACAATGGTTCCATTGAACTGAAACATAAGACTCTTATTGGTCATTTTAATCTCCTCATGTCTCTGAATCAATAGGCAAAAAAGGAGTTATGTACAGGTGGGGATCATTGATCCTGCTTACCAAGGGGAAATTGGATTGTTAATGGATGTAAGTAAGAGTATGTCTGGAATATAGGAGGTCCCTTAGTATATCTCTTAGTACTACCATGCCTTGTGATTAAAGTCAATAGAATAGCACAACAATCCAATCCATTCCAATCCATCCAGGAGTACAAATGGTCTAGAGCCTTCAGGAATGAGATTTGGGTCAGCCCACCAAGAAAAGGATCATGACCACCTGAGGTGCTTGCTGAGGTAAAGGTAATATGGAATGGGTGGTAGGTAAAGGTGGTTAAAAGTACTAGTTATGACCAATTGCAGAAACAAATATTTTAATTTTTTAGTACTTTCCCTTACTTTGTTATGAATATGTTTGTAGACATAAACACATATAAAATAAATATCTTTGTTTTCTTTCATCTTTTACCCCCTTATTATAAAACATAGGCTATATTAACTTTATGTCATCTTATTACATTTAGAGGATAAGAGTGAATATCACTCAAGGACTTGCATCCTCTTCTGGAGAAAGGATAATGCCTTTTCTGTTGTACACAGGACAGTTTTATGTTAGGTAGAAGTATGACTATTTATTGTCTTTATTTGGGGATTAAATATGCTTTAAGTAGATGTATATGAGAGCCAAGTTGATAAACAGTGGACTGTGATGGTTAATTTCATCTTTCCACTTGGGCAGGGTATGCTGTCCAATTGTTTGGTGAAACTGGTGGCCTAATGGTCACTAATCATCATAGATTAATTTGCACCTATAATAAACTGATTGCATCTACAACTCATGGATCTACCACCAACAAAGGAGATTGCCCACAGTATTGTGGTGGTTCTCCAAGCTGTGGCAGTTTGAGATTATTTTATGAATCTCAAAAAGATAAAGATTATACTTGTAAACAAATCTATTCCTCTGGTTGTGATACATTTTGATTGTATTAAATTAAGCTGAGGTGTCCTTGATTAGATTACTTGTTAAGATTAGGGTTTTTGATTTGACTATGCCAGTGGACATGACCCAAGTTAAGTCTTGCCCCCTTGCACACAGACAGACAGACACACACAGGAAGAGAGAGCTCTGTCATTTTTGATCCTGCCATGTGACAGAAAGGAGAAGGATCAAACAGCCAAAGACCCAGGGAGAGATGAGACATTTTTCCTGATAGCTTACAGCTGAGATTGGGACCAAGCCTGATATTGGAGGTCCAGAAAGAAATAAGCCCTATGCCAGGAGAGAGAGGACCATGGGTTCACTTAAGCATGAACCCCCAAGAGACTGATCCCATGGAGCCTCAAGAGGAAAAGGAAGCCCAGAGGAGAAGGCAGAGAAAAGCCAGAGATCAGCGACCATCTTGCTTCAACATGTAGCAACTGACTTTGATGAGAAAGCAAACTTGACTTGAACTTTTTAAGGTCTTGTAATTTTAAGTTTTGATCCCAAATAAATATCCCTAATAAAAACCAACAGATTTCTGGCACTTTACATTGGCAGCCCTTTAGCAATCACTTGGAGGTCTTTAAAACCAGAACAGATTATTTCAGAAGTCAAAAAGGATTTCTGCTTCTACTTCAGCCAGCCAGCTTCTAGTGGGAAATTCAACTTCATCTTCATGAGAGTTTCCATCTCACAGCCTGCCCTACAGAATTCAGACTTGGAAATCCCCATAATCATATTGTGAACCAATTTCTATAACAAATCTCTTAATGTATGTCATCTCAGTTCTGTCAAAAACCCTCTTAGTTTGTGGACTTCCATTACAAATACTACATATTGAGTTGGCTTAAACAAAAGGAATTTATTGACTCATGGTTTTGAAGATATTCAAGATATCAACAAGTCTTGACTTTCTCCCCAAAGTTGTAGCATTCTTGTCTTGGCTTACTGCAATCCTCTATGTTTCTTGACTTGTATCTCTGCTTCCTGTCATATGGTGATCTCTCTCTCTCCTTGTGTCTGTTTTTCTTGTTTCTGCTGAGTTCCAGCTTCTTCTTATCATCATCTTCAATATCTGGCTTCCAGTGTCTTCTTTTTAAAATTCATCAGTAATATTGATTAAGACCCACTGTCACTTATTTGGGCTATGACATAGAAGAAAATAATATGTTCAAGAGTTCCTATGTAGAAACGTGTTTATACTTATAGGAATGAGAATTAAGATAAAAAAAACATGTCCAAATTGGGGTACATAAGTCAATATACCACAGTGCACCCTCTGAAACACAAAAAGGCATGTTCCTTCCAAATGCAAAATTCATTCATCCATCCTAGTTGTAGCTGTGGTCCATCTTAGGGTAAAATTCCTCTCTAGTCTGTAGAGCTGTGCAATCAAGAAAACAAGTTAGTAATCCGATTCCCGAATATAATAATGGGACCGACACAGTATAGATATTCCTATTTCAAAGAGATAAATTTGAAGGAAAAAGGAGTAAGTGTCCTAAGCAAGTCTGAAATCAAGTAAGGCCAACACCAAAAAATTTCAAAGTCTGAGAGTCATCTGTGAATCAATGCTTTGTCCTCAGGGCATGTTGAAGTGGCAGAACCACCCTTTCTGATCATCTGGATCATGGTCTTATTCTCTGCAAACAATAAGGCATAAGCCCAACCTTCTCCAAACATTGCAAGGATTGTCAAAGCTCACCGTGAAGCTGAAGGACAGATTACACACTCTCACACTGCTGTGGCACCTGAGATCTCCGTGAATATCTGGACAGATGTCGGCAACTTTCAAGTCCTGGGTCAGAAATTCTACCCTTCCCAAGGTTTAGCCTGAGACGATCAATTCAGTGGAGATTTCTGATTCCATGGTTCTGCCCTTGAAGTCATTTTTTCTTCATTTTGTCCTGTCTCTGTCTCTTTCTGTCAGCCTAGCAGTTTATTTATTCATACAAAATTCTCAATAACCTTGTCAGTTTTGCGTGAGGCTCAAGGGGTCCAAGTTACCAGACAACAGGAATTTCCACAGTCCTTCCTAGACAAACACATTTCCAATCCTGACTAGAAGAGAATTTAAGGTGTCTTCTGGAGTGATGGAAATATTCTACTTCTTTTTTTTTTTTTTTTTTTTTTTTTGGTCCTGTTTACAAGATTAGTTTCATTCATATAAATTGATTTACACTTATGATATATGTACTCATCTTTATGCATATCATCAACAATAAAATTTTAAAAGGAAGCAAAAACTTATTTTGTTGTGCCTTTTCAAAAAAGCACTTAAAGATTTTTTGAATCATTTATTGTCTTCCTTATTCTCCCATTAATGAAGTAGTAAATAAATTTTAGCCGGGTACTCATTGTATATTTGTATGAATCAAGTTTTTAACATTTCAAAATTGTAATTTAACATTTTAATTTGTTTTTCCCAAATTGCTAATTCTCTTTCTCATTCAAATTGATTTTCTTTCCTTTCTATCCTTTTCATTTTTTTCCTTAACTATACTTTTTATGGTGACTAATCACTCTCATATGTTACTAAAGTTTCTAAATTTTTGTTTTATTTCTAGCTTATTTCTGCATTTGTGATTCATGTTATCATATCCTCCTGATGTCTATCATCTAATTTCTGTGATATATGATTTTCTTGAATATTTAGTTTTTTAAAAATTTACTTTTACACTATTATAATATATTAAATTATTTGCTTGCTTACCATATTGCCTTTTTATGCTCTGATGTTATTAAATTTTGGAATATTACTTGGTTTCATTTTTATTCTTTAGCACTTTAAATATGATTATATGGAGTTTATTTGTGATTCTTCTATTCCCCTGTGTTTAAATGAGATGGGTATTCTGACTATCAGAAGGAGGTACAGATTTAGGTAAAGAATGGGTCAATATAGCTTTTCCAGTTTCTTGCTCAATAAACCACTCTAGAGCTTTTATGATGGACCAATATATTTTCTTAGTGTAACTCTACTTAGTGTAGAGTTACTTTCATTCTTGGAGAGATGCCCAATTCATTATTATTTCTATCTGGAATTTCTTGAGTTCTATAGCCATACTTGTTTTACCTTCTGAAGTGTTATTCCTCACTTAGACATTCTATGTTGCTATAACAGAATTTTCTGACACCTATATCTTCTAGAACGTCTTCCCTTATTTGAAACTTTCCTTTCAGTATTTCTCCTTCACTCAATTTACTTTTGGTTTTATTCAATTTTCATTTTATTATTTGCTTCTTTTTTCTCTCCTTCTAATGGAAGGCTTCCTCAATGACTGGTAATCTTTTCTGTCTGCTCATAATTGAAAATGGGTTACTGAAATAAAATCCTGGTGATATGTTGTATCCCTTCTTTCAGGTTTTGGTTGTGAAAACTATTCCAATTTTTCCCTAGGGAAATGGAAATGTTAATCTTATGCCTGACTTCATTTGTTTATTGGAAGCAGATAACTTGTTCTCTAGATTTCCCAGGTCCACAGAGAGAAAGCACTTGTGTCCCAGGACAAACCATCCCTATAGCCAAATTTGATGAGATTTTTCACTAAGCATTGTTCATGAAATTACTTAAAGCTTTTGGGATATTGTGATGGAATGGGTGTATTTTGCATGTAGAAAGAACATGTCTTTACGTGGTCCAATTTGATGAGACTTTGAATGAACTCTGAAAAAAACATGTTCTTAACTGTAATTCATTCCTGTGCAGGTAAAACCATTGTAAGTAGGACCTTTTGATAAGGCTAGTTCAGTTAAGGTATGAACACCTCATTCAGGATTTGTATTAATCCTATTACTGGAGTCCTTTATAAATGGAATGAATACAGAAAAAGAGAGAAATCCACAGAAGCAAAATATGGAAGAAATATTCATGACTATTACAGTCCTTGTTTCTGTAACTGGTTCATGAACATGTATCCATTTCCACACATCACTTGCTGTGAAGTGTGTTCCTTGATCAGAAACAATGCTGTATGTAATGAAATGTCAGTGGTTAAGACATTTGTTAAATCCATCGATGTTAGTTTTGGAAGGAACTTTTCATGCAGGGAAGGCAAACCCACATCCAGTTTAGGTGTCTATTCCAGTTAGAACATACCACTGCCCCTTCCATGATGGAAGTGGTCAAAGGTAATAAACCTGACACAAGGTAGCAGGCTGATCACATCAGGGAATGGCACCATATTGGGGGCTGACTGTGGTTCTCTGTTGCTGGCATATTGGGCACTCACCAATGGCTGTAGGCAAGTCAGCCTTGGTGAAGGGAAGTCCATGTTGCTGAGCCCCATACATAACCTCCATTCCTACCACCATGGTCACTTTGTTCATGAGCCCATTACCAATGACAGGAGTAGCTTGTGAAAGAGGCTGAGTGCTAGCCACAGAGCAGGTCATCTTATACATTTGTTTATTAAAATCTCCCTCTGCTGAAGTCACCTTCTGGTGAACATTCATGTAAGACACAAATATGTTCACATTTTTTGCCCACTCAGAAAAGTCTATCTACATACCTTCTCCCCATACCTCTTCGTCACCAATTTTCCAATCATGTCCCTACTCAGTCCTTGAACAGCCAGCCAAACCACTGGCATCAATCCATGAATCAGTGTACAAATGCACCTCTGGCCCCTTCTCCTTCCAAGCAAAATGAACAACCAGGTGAACTGCTCAAAGTTCTGCCCACTGGGAGGATTTGCACTTACCACTGTCCTTCAGGGACGTCCCAGAATGGGACTGCATTGCTGCAGCTGTCCACTCTCAGGCAGTACCTGCATACTGTGCAGAACCATTTGTAAACCAGGCCCAAGTTTTCTCTTTCCCAGTCAACTGATTGTAAGGAACTCCCCCAAAAAGACATAGCTGTGGGGTGAGAAAGAGAAAGTAACATGGCAGAAGTGGTGATCATGGTCATTTGGGCTACTTCTTCATGTCACTTACCTGTTCCTTCAAGTACCCTGCTCAAGTCCTATCTCATATATGCCACTTCCACTTGATGATAGAGTGCTGCTCTGCACACTCAGCTTTATGGTTTGATGGGTCAGGCATTACTGAGCTCATGAACTCAGGTCTCATGGTATGTTGGTGGCCCATGGTTAATTGTTCAGTCTTTTCTTAGGCCCAATAGCAAGCCAAAAGATGTTTCTCAAAAGGAAAGTATTTATCTGCAGAGGATGGCAGGGCTTTTCCAAAATTTCAAGGAACTGTATTGTAATTCTATAGGGGCCTGCCAAAGGCTCCAGATGGCATCTCTATTCCACTGACACCTCCAGTACCATATGGCCCAAGTGGCATTGCAGCTTGCACAACAGACTGGACCTGTCACAGAGCTTCCTTTTGTTCCAGTCTCCTCTCAAAATTAGCAACTTTTCTGGTCATTAGGTAAATGGGCAAGAGTAGCACAAACAAATGAGGAATATGTTGTCTCTAAAATCTGAACAGACCAACTAAGCTTTGTGCCTTTCTTTTGGTCCTAGTAGGGGCCAGATGAAATAGCTTATCCTTCACTTTAGAAATGATATCTGTATATTCCTAATTTCAATGGACACCGAGAAATTTTACAAAGGTGGAAGGCCCCTGTGTATTTGTTGGATTTATTCATCAAATAAATAAACTTTCATCTACATGAATAAATGACGATAAACAAATCAGCTCTGGCTTTCCTGGCATCCTTCTTTCCCAGAACAAGAACCACATATTATAACCTAATGATCAGACCCTAAATAATTTCTAATTTGAATTTAACATATTTCATAAGGCAGTGGATCAAATATTTGCTTTCTGGGAAAGACTAATAATGATTCAAATATATAACCCAGTTAATGTAAAGCCTTGGTTCTGACCTTGTGCTGTGAGCAAATCCTCTTTTCCTGGATCTCCATGTGCCCCTATGGGATACTATTTCATTCATGACCAGGTTGCCTTGTCCTGTTTGTTTCAAACTAACATATCATCCAATTTAGGAAGAGTATTCGAAGACCTGTTTATACTTATGTTTAAAAAAATAAAAACAAATTATACTTTTATAAATCATTAGTTGTAGAAATTGGAACTCAGATGTGAGGTACAAAATGAAGCCAATCAATTTTTCAGGCATATGATATGAATTGCTGACTCTTTGTTTATTCTAACAAGCAGAGCACTGTTCCCATTGGTGGAAATCATAAAAATAGAAAAGACCTTAAGAAACCTTGCAGCAACTCTGACAGAAATAAGTAATGATACATCCCTGCCCTAGATGGAAAGAATATCAGCCTCAATTCATTGACACAAGCAGTGATGGACAATTACATTGATCCAGATTTCTTTCTTTTTTTAATTAATTTTATTTTTAAGAAGTTTTAGATTACTTAAGTGTTACATAAAAAATATAGGGGATTCTTATTTGCCCTACCCCCTGCTCCTCCCAAACTTTCCCACATTAACAACATCTTTCATTGTGTGGTACATTTGTTAAAATTGATGAACACATATTGAAGCAATGCTACTAACCATGGATATAGTTACATTATAGTTTACACTCGGCTCTGCACAATTTTATAGTTTTGACAAAATGTATAATGGTCTGTATCTATCATTGGAATGTCATGAAGGACAATTCCAATGTCCTAAGAATGCCTCCATGTTAAACCTATTCTTCCCTCTCCTCCCCTCAGAACCTCTGGTGGCCACTGCCTATATATCAATGATAAAAGTTCTTCCATTGCTAGAATAATAATAAGTCTATAATAGAATAATAATTATACTTTATTCCATTGCTCATCCCCCAATCTTGAGGATTTTTGGATGGTGATGCCTCTTTCTAATTGAAAGAGGGCTTAGATCCCGTGGGGCAGAAGGACGGAACTATCTTCCTAGCAGTTGCAGACTCTCTCTGTTCCTTGGAATGGGTATTGTCTATCATCATCCTTTTATTAGTTGTCCTGGGTGAGTCCAATGAATTGGAGAGTAGGTGTAGCAGTTTGATATTATTGATGAATTCCAAAAAGAAATACTGATTATATTTGTAAACTTTTGCTTTATGGCTTTGTGACTGTAAGCTTACCCCAAATAAATATCTTTTATAAAAGCCAACAGATTTCTGGTACATCAACACCCCTTTGGCTGACTAATGTAGTAGGTATTGCAATGCAAAGATTCAGGGCTCAACCGGCAGATGAAAAGACCAAAAATTTAAGTCTCAGGTATATATATTTAACAAGTATAGTGTTAATTATAGGTTCAAATAAAAGGAGCAGAAGGGCCATGTGTAGGAAAACTATAAGTGATTCTAACTCTGTAACACTATGGAGCATAAATCCCAAGGTATAGCCCACTGACAGAGTGCCAAATTCCTGAACTTGTCTGCCCTTCTTATACTGTCTAGATGTCTCTAGAACCCTCAGGAGACCTGCTATTTGAGGCACTATCTACTGTGGCATTAAATGAGATCCAGCTGAGACATGCGTAAGCATAATGTCTGGAATGACCTCCCAACTCACTATGAAGTCTTTTAGCCATAAATACTCATTTGTATTTAATATTCCCCCCTTTTGGTCAAGGTCTTCCTCCAGATGCATTACTAGTTGGTTCTTGGTTATTCACTCTCAGTGCTAGTGTAGCAGTTTGATATTGTTTATGAATTTCCAAAATAGATATTGGATTATGTTTGTAAACTGCTTTGTCCCTCCAGGCATTTTAGGCTATAGTGGATTCAGAGGTTTCACCTTTACTTGATTAAATAATGATTAAGTCTTCGACTGGGCCATGTCAGTAGGATGTTGCATCCCTGCCCACTTGGTGGATGGGGACTCACAGAGAAAAGACATGGCAGAGAACAGAGTTTGGAGTTTTGATCCTGGAGCCCGGGAATTAAGCACACAGAGAAGCTTGATGGTGAGGAAAGAGAGAAGGTCCCATTAGACACGGTGGAGGACCCAGGAAGAGACCCGAGCTGTTCCCCCGATAGTTTGCAGCTGCAGAGACCAGAGCCCTGAGCAGCTGAGGCCAGAGAGAAAAGAGCCCCTGGAGAGAGATGAGACTTACCCCAGCCTACAGCTGATATTGGAAGAAACTGGGACCACAGAGCCTTCAGAGGAAGAGGGATGCTGAACCGTTGCAGATGTTGGCAGCCATCTTGCTCCAATACGTGGCAAGAAACTTTGGTGGGGGAAGTAACTTACGCTTTATGGCCTGGTAACTGTAAGCTTCTACCCCAAATAAATACCTTTTATAAAATCCAACAGAGTTCTGGTATTTTGCATCAACCCCCTTTTGGCTGACTAATACAGCCAGGGAGGTTCATCCCTGGGAGTCAGGTTGCATGCTGAGGGGAAGGTAGTACATTTATATACTTAGTTTGGCTTAGGGAGAGTCTGCATTTGAGCAACAAAAAGGCTTTCAGGAAGTAATTCTTAGTCAATATACAATACTAGGCTAAATTTCAATTTTACAAGAAAAAGTTCATAAGTACAATTATCAATATCAAGGGCCTGGTGTATTGTTCTGTCTTCCTTCACCAGGCACTGACCATGTACTCAGGGTATTGTTGCCATTCTATTAGAGAACGCAGCAGGACTCAACAGGATGGGAATTCAATACTCTTGGATTTTGTGTGGCTATAAATCCACTGAGATAATGCTCCATGAACACCTGAACATATTAATATGCCTTAGAAGCATGTCCCAGGTTCTCCTTTCCCTACATATCCCCCATCACTGACACTCTGCACCAGTGGTCCTCCCATGCAACAATTGTGAACCTTCTGTGATCCAAAACCTCTCCAAAAATAAAGGCAAAAAATCAACCAAATAAAATTAATAAGAAAATGAAATAATAACAATTTTTAAATAACAAATAAAATACAAAAATTAAAAAGTTTTAAATGTTGAAATAAAATAAAAAGTCTTTCATTCATTGTGTATTTCATCACTGTAAGATCTGTTATCTTGTATGTACACTAATAATTAATTCCGTATCTTCCCCAGTGTCTTATTTTTTTCATTTTATCTTCAAAGAAGCTTTAGGTTACAGAAAAGTCACATAGAAAATATAAGCAATTCCCATATACTCAACACCTTCCCCCTTTGCCACATTCACCTATTAATAATATTGTATATGTGGATAGTACATTTGTTAAAATTGATGTACAATATTGAAGCATTGCTACTAACCATGGCCAATGATATACATTATGATTTACATTTTGCACCATACACTTTTATAGATTTTGGTGAAATTTAAAATGACCTGTATCTGTTATTGCAAGATCATGAAGAACAATTCTGATGCTCTAAAAATGCCATATGTTTCATCTATTCTATTATTCCCTCCTCCTCCCCTCAGAACCTATGCAACCACTAAGTTTCAATTTTTCAAGAATAAGTTTTATAGTTATTTGCAATAATATTGAGGGCTTGGTATATTCATCTGTGTTCTTTTATTAGGCACTGCCTATATTCTCAAGAGGTTCTTGACCTTCTAATTGAGAAGACTGCAATATCCAGGATGGGAATTTAATATATTCTTGTTTACTTTGTGGATCTCCAGCCACTGAGATAACACATTACAAGAAGATGGACACTTACTTATTCCATAGAGGCATGCCCCAGGTTCTCTCTTTCCCACATGTCTCCCATTACACAATGTCCTACACCAGTAGCCCTCAAATGTCATATTTGCTAAAAGAACATTCCCAGCATTGTAGTTTTAAACATAGACCTGCAAATCCCCCAGAGTTCATCTGCTCCTTCCACCAGCCCTCTCCCCAGTTCCATGGATGGTCCAACCCAACACCCAACCATACTCTGCCTCACAGATCAGCACCACCAAACCCAGTAGCATCACTGCACCACTCTCACACCCATCCACTGCCCTATCACAACTTTCCACCTCCTCATAGATTTTGTCTATATGGGCATTAGCTCAACACCCTCTACTCCCTTCCTGTCTCCTGTTAACTTATCTTCTGGACTTTAGCTCTGTGAGTCTCCTCAATTTGCTTAAGTCATATCAGTGAGGTCATGAAATATTTGTCCTTCAGTGACTGGCTTACTTCACTCATCATAAGGTCTTCAAGGTTCATCCATGTTATCATGTGTGTTAATACTGCATTCCTTCATATAGCTGAGTAATATTCCATTGTACATCTGTACCACAGTTTGCTTATCCATTCATCTCTTGATGAACATTTTGATGAACATTCCAACTTTTGGCAATAGTGAATAATACTGCTATGAACATTGGTGTGAATATATATATTCATGTCACTGCTTTCAATTCTTCTGGGTATATACCCAGCAGTGGGATGACTGGATCTTACGGCAGTTCTATAGTTAGCTTCCTGAGGAACCACGGAACTGTCCTCCACAATGGCTGCACCATTTTACATTCCCAACAGCAGTGCATAAGTATTCCCTTTCCTCCACATCCTCTCTAACACTTGTAGTCCCCTGTTTTTTTAATAATCACCTGTCTAATAGGTATAAGATGATATCTCTTTGTACTTTTGATTGGTATTTCCCTAATAGCTAGAGCTGTTGAGTATCTTTTCATGAATTTTTTAACCATTTGTATTTCTTCTTTGGAGAAATATCTCTTCAAACCTTGCCCATTTTTAAAAGGCTTGTTTGTCTTTTTTTCAGTATGTAGAATATCTTTATGCTAGATATTAGGCCCTTATTGGATAGATGGTTACCAAATATTTTCTCCCATTGTGTATGCTGCATTTTCATTTTCTTGACAAACTCCTTTGAAACACAAAATATTTTAATTTTGAGGAGCTACCATTTATCTATTTTTTCCTTTTGTTGCTCATGCTTTGAGTGTAAAGTTTATGAAACCAATTCCTACTACAAGATCTCAGAAATGCTTCTCTACATTATCATCTAGGACTATTATGGTCTTGGTTCTTATATTTAGATCTTTGATCCATCTTGATTTAATTTTTGTTTAGGGTGTGAGATGATGTTCCTTTCTCATTCTTTTGGATATGGATATCCAGTTCTCCAAGCACAATTTGTGAAGAAGCCATTCTCTCCCAGTTGAGTGGATTTGGAGGCCTTGTTGAATATCAGTTGACCAAATATACGAGTATTTATATCAGAACACTCAATTCTCTTATATTGGTCGGTTTGTCTATCTTTGTTGCCAATACCATTCAGTTTTGACCACTGTACCTTTGTAGTATGTTTTAAAGTCAGATAGTGTGAGTCCTCCAGTTTCATTTTTCTTTTTCAATATGTCTTTGGCTATTAGGGATCTCTAGCCCTTCTAAATAAATTTCATAGTTTTTCCAATTCAGTAAAAAATGCCGTGATGTTTTTATTGGGATTGTGTTAAATTTGTAGATCAATTTGGTTAAGATGGACATCTTAAAGATGTTTAATCTTCCTATCCATGAACAGAGAATATTATTTCATTTATTTAAGTCTTCTTAGATTTCCTTTAACAATGTTGTGTAGTTTTCTGCAATATAAGTCATTTACATCTTTAGTTAAATTTATTCCTAGGTATTTGATTTTTTAGTTGTTATTATAAATACTATTTTTTTCTTGATTTCCTCCTCAGTTAGCTCATTATTGGTATACAGAAATGCTACTGATTTTTGTGTATTAATCTTATAACCTGTGACTTTACTGAACTCATTTATATATTCTAGAATGTTTGTTGTAGATTTTTCAGGGCTTTCTATGTATAGGATCATGTCATCTGCAAGTAGTGAAATTTTTACTTCTTCCTTTCCAATTTAGGTACCTTTTTTTTCTTGGCTAGGTGCTCAAGCAAGTGCTTCTAGCACAATGTTAAATAAGTGCTTCTAGCACAATGTTAAATAAGAGTGGTGAGAGTGGGCATTTGTGTCTTGCTCAAGATCTTAGAGGGAAAGTCTTAACATTTCACCATTGAACATGATATTAGCTGAGGGTTTTTCATACATACCCTTTATCATATTGAGGAAGACTCTTTCTATTCCTATCTTTTGAAGTGTTTTTTATCATGAAAGTGGGCTGTATTTTGTTAAATGCCTTTTCTGCATCAATAGAGATGATCATGTGATTTTTTTTTCTTTCAATTTGCTAATGTGATGTATTATATTGATTTGATTTTCTTATGTTGAACCATCTTTGCATACCAGGGATGAAACTCACTTGTTCGTGGTATGTAATTTGTTTGATGTGTTGTTGAATATGTTTAGCAAATATTTTGTTGAGAATTTTAGCATCCAGTTTCATTAGAAGAATTGGTCTGTAGTTTTCCTTTCTTGTGGCATCTTTACATGGCTTTGGTATTAGGGTGATGTTGGTATCATAGAATGAGTTAGGCAATATTCCCTTCACTTCTATTTTTTAAGAGTTTAAGTAAAATTTGTATTAGTTCTTTCAAGAATGATTGGTAGAATTCAACTGTGAAGCCATCTGGTCCTGAGCTCTTCTTATTTAGGAAGTTTTTGATGACTAATTGAATAACGTTACTTGTGATTGATCTGTTGATTTATCAATTTCTTCTTTTGTTAATGTAGGCTGCTTGTGTGTTTCTAGAAATTTGTCCATTTCTTCTAGGTTATCCATTTTGTTGGCATTCAGTTTTCAAAGTATCTTCTCATAATACACTTTATTTCTGTAGGATCAGAGGTGATATCCCCTTCCTCATTTCTTATTTTATGTATTTGCATCTTCTTTCTTTCTTTTCCTTTTTTAGTCAAGCTATGGGTTTATCAATTTTATTAATCTTCTCAAAGAATCAGCTTTTGGTTTTGTTGATTTTTTCCAGTGTTTTCCTGTTATCAGTTTCATTTAGTTCTGCTCTAACCTTTGTTTTATCCTTCTTTCTACTTGCTTTTAGATTAGTTTATTGTTCATTTTCTAATTCCTCCATGTGTGAAGTTAAGTCTTTGATTTTAACTCTTTATTCTTTTTACATATAGGTATTTATTGCTATAAATTTACCTCTCAGCACTGATTTACTGCATCCCATAGGTTTTGATATGTTATGTTCTCATTTTCATTTATTCCAAGTTAGTTGCTGATTTCTTTTGTAATTTCCTCCTTGGCCCACTGCTTGTCAAAAGTGTGCTAATTTCCCTATCTTTGTGCCTAATCTAGTACTCTGCCCCTTACTGATTCCCAGCTTAATTCCATTGTGGTCAGAGAAATTACTTTGTATAATTTCAACCTTTCTGAATTTGTTAAGAGTTGTTCTGTGGCCTAGCATGTGGTCTATACTGGAGAATAATCTATGTGTGCTCAAGAAGAATGTTTATCCCATGGTATTTGGGTATAATGTTCTATATATGTAGATTAGGTCTAGATCCTCTAATGTGTTATTCAAGATCCTTGTTTTTTTATTAACCCTCTGTTGAGATACTCTGTCTAATGGTGTAATGATGTATTAAAATCCCCCACTTTAATCGTAGAGGCATCTATTTTCCATTTAGCTTTTCCAATGTTTGCCTCATGTTTTTTGAGGCACCTGGTTAAGTGCATAAATGATTGTGATAGTTCTTTCTTCTTGATAGATTACCCCTTTTATTAATGTATAGTGTCTTTATTTGTCTCTTACAATAGTTTTGAAGTTAAAGTCTATTTTGTCCAATATTAGTACAGCTACTCCTGCCCTTTTTTGATTATTGTTTACATATAAAATTGCTTTCCAACCATTCACTTTCAGCCTCCTTGCGTCCCTGGCTCTAAGGTGAGTTTCTTGTAGGCAGCATATAGATGGGTTATATTTCTTATTCCATTCTGCCAGTCTGTGTCTCTTGATTGGAGAGTAATCCATTAACATTCAATGTCATTGTCAACACATTATTTACATTAGCCATATTTTCTTTAAGTTTATATATGTCATATGTTGTTTTCATTTCTCTTTTTATCTTTTTGGTTATTCTTACCAATAATCTTCCTTTCTACACTCTCCAACAACCCTCTCTCTCCTGTTTTTTCCCTTCAACTTGCTAAACTCCCTTTAGTATTCTTGAAAGGCAAGTTTTTTGCTGACAAACTCTCTTAATTTCTGTTTATCTGTGAATATTTTGAACTATCTCTCATTTTTGAATGCTGCTTTGCTGGATACAAAATTCTTTGCTGAAGCTTTTTTTCTTTTAGCACCTTAACTATATCATACCACTGCCTTCTTACCTCCATTATTTCAGATGAGAAATCAGCACTTAATCTTATTGAACTTCCTTTGTATGTGATGGATCTCTTTCCTCTTCCTGCTTTCAGTATTCTCTCTTTGTCTTGAGCATTGGAGAATTTGACAAGTATATGTCTTGGCATAGGCCTGTTAGGATTTATACTGTTTGTGGTGCACTGCACTTCCTGGACATGTATATCCATGTGCTTCAAAAGAGTTGGGGAATTTTCAGCCATTATTTCCTCCAACACTCATTCTGTCCCCTTCCCCTTCTCTTGTCCCTCTGTGATGCCTATAATGCATATATTTGTGTGTATCATGTTGTACTTCAAATCTCTGAGTCCTTTCTGGATTTTTCCTTTTTTTATCTATCTGTCTTACTATCTGTCTGAGTTAAGATGTACTGTCTTCAACATCAATAATTATTTTCTCTGTGCTCAAATCTGCTTTTATGGGCTTCCAGCATATTTTTGATTTCTTGCATTGTGCCATTCATCACTCTCAAATCTGTTATCTTTTTATGTATGTTTTTTATTTCTTCAGTATGTTCCCCCAGTGTCTTCTTAATATCCTTCATCTCTTCCTTCACTTCAACTCTATATCCTTGTAGTTGTCTGTCTTCCATTTTTCATTTGGCTTCTTCATTTCTCTGTCCCTCTCCCTTCTGAATGAGGTGCCACACTTTCCTGTTCTGCAGATCCCCAAAGCCACTCCCTTAGGTAACTTTTTGCCCTTTCTTCATGGTTTATTTTTTGCAAGAGAGTTGAACTCTGCCTACCTATTTTGATGTCATCTGCTGAACTCTCCCTGAACATCTGGACAGATGTCTGCATCCTTCAAGCCCTGGGTCAGAAATACTGCCCTTCCCATAGTCTTGGCCTGAGATGATCAATTAAGGGCAGACATCTAATTCCATAGTTCTGCCTTTGAAGTCATTTTTTCCTAATTTTGTCCTGTCTCCATCACTTTCTGTCAGCCTAGCAGTGTATCTGTTCATACAAAATTCTCAAAAACCTTGTCAGTTTTGCATGAAGCTCAAGGGGTCCAAGCTATCAGACAACAGGATTTTCCACAGTTCCTTCCTAAACAAACACATTTCCATTCCTGACTAGAAGAGAACTTAAGGAGACTTCTGGAGTGATGGCAATAATCTGCATTCTATTCTTGGTCCTGTTTACAGGATTAGTTTCAGTTCATATAAATTCATTTACACTTATGATATCTGTACTTATCCATATGCATATTACTATATAAAAATTTAAAAGGAAAAAAATCTTACATTGTTGTGCCTTATAAAATAAGTACTTAAGTTCTCTTTGAATCACTTATCATCTTGCTGATTTTCTTATTTATGAGAAGTATAGTAAATAATTTTTCTGCCATGTACCCATTTTATATTTGTATGAGTAAAGTTTTTAACATATTGAATTTGAAAGTTAGCATTTTAGTTCTGTTTGTTTCTCTCGAATTGTTAATTCTCTTCCTCATTCATATTGACTTTTCTTCATATCTGTCCTTTTCATTGTTTTCCTTAAATATGCTTTTTATGGTGGCTAATTATTCTCATACTTAACTAAATTATTCTAGATTTCTGTTTGTTTTATTTCTAGTTTATTTTTGAGTTCTGTTACTCATTTTATCATATCCTCCTGATTTCTATCCACCTAGTTTCTTATATATATGATTTTCTTGAAGTTTTAACTTCTTAAAAATTTTTCATTATTATAAGATATTAAATTATTCAATTGCTTGTTATATTGCCTTTTTTGCTCTGATATTATTAAATTTTAGAATATTATTTGGTTTCATTTATCCTTTTGCACTCCATTATATGGAGTTTATTTGTCAGTCTTGCGCCTCTTAATGGTGTTTATAGTTCTTGAATTGTTGATTTGTTGTTTTTCTCCCCTTCATGACAGGCTACCAAAAGCATTTTTTGAATAAATTAACAATTAAATGATTATATATATCATTTCACCACTCCAAATATCACTTTAGTTATCTAACCAAGGAGAAGTTTTCACCAGATCTGTTGTTTCAAAGCTGGCTGCTTACCAGGAGCCTCTAGAAAATTAGAAATGAAGAAGCCAAATGAAAAATGGAATGCAAAAGAATGAAGTTTGAACTCTACCTCACTCCAGGTACAAAATACAACTCAAAATGGATCAATGACCAAAGCATAAGAGCTAAAAACATAAAACTCTTAAAAGAAAACATAAAGAGAAACCTTATATATGTGTGTGTGTGTTTCTACAATAAATGTTTTAAAAGTTGTATATATATATTAAATCCCAATAATTATTTTACTCTTCTTGTGGCATTTCCTTTTCTATTTGCTTTAAAAGAGTAATGGGTATGTCAGAATAGTTCGTGTTTGTATAATCAGCTTTTAAAGTAATACTCAGGAAAGGTAGATGCTCTAAACATATTTACTGACTAACAGAATGAATGATTGAATAGATGAATGAACTAATTAACTCCCCAATACAAAAAATTCTGAAATCAAACAGGTTTTTTTCTTCCAGTGCTTTAAGCAGATTTTAATATTCTTTTAATTTTGATAAAGAAATGGTGAAAACTTGGGGAAGAAAGAGATCAGCAACCATCTTCCCCACATGGCAGGATGCTAGCATCAACAGTAGGTGACCTTGGTGAGAAAGCATCTCTGATGGTACCCTGATTTGGACATTTCAGGCTTTGAAACTGTAAGTCTTTACCCACAGTTAACATCCCCATTGTAAAAACAAACCCAATTCTGATACTTTGAATCTCTCAAGTGTGACTGAAATCATTCTTCTGGTTGTCTCGTAGCATCCGTTGCTCCAAATTTCTCTTTTCTTTTAGTCCTGGTGAGTTATGATCTGACCATGGCTTTGAATCTGGGCATCTTTACCCTCACCAGCGCTGACTATCAACTTCAAGTCCCCATGAGGTTTTTTCTATGATACTTGACTATCATCATCAGCTTAGCACTTCTACCATCACTGAACCAAAAATGCTGATCAACTTAATGTGGGTTAAGAAAACAAAACAAAGCAAAACATATCTTATTTGTGCTTATGCAGCCCAGCTGAGTGGATTCTTAGTTTTTATTGTGGCTGTAATGACCTATTATTGCTATGCGGCTATTTACAACACTTTATTCTACATGATATGTGTGTCCTGGCAGACCTGCTTTATTCCTCCAGTACCTGTACAGCCTGACCTCTGCGTTGCCCTCTCTTGTGTGTTCTCTGTGTCATACTGCTCTTCGAGTATAATCAACCATTTTTATTGTGATAATGTCCCTTTGTTAGCATTACCTTGTTTTGCTACCTACACTCCAGAAACAGCAATGTTCAACTTTTAGAGAAATAATTTGTTATTTTCCATGATCATTGTTCTGATATCCTTTTCCACACTGTCCTTGCTATTTGTTCCTCAGAAAGAGGAAAAAAGCCTTTTCTATCTGTGCTTCTCACATGATTGCTTTCTCTGTGCTCTATGGTACTCTTTCATTCATTTATTTGCATCCAAGGACCAATCTTTTATTAGATACTGATAAAATACCCTGGATCTTTTACACCCTGGTTATACCAATGCTGAGTCCTCTAATTATTGCCAAAGGAACAAGGATGTGAAGGATGCACTGAATAGATTCGTGAATAACCCTTGCCACTCTTTCAAACAAATGCAAATTTAAGGGTTTAAATTTGCTCCTGAAAATTGTGCTATTGAATGAAGAGGTAAAAAAGCCTACTTTTCCTTTAATTTAATTTTAATGGGAAAAATCTTAATGTATCTTATTCCAACCCAAAATATCCAATCTTTACAGATATAAAAATGTACCAATTTTAAAATTAAAACAAACATATGTCATAAACAATCATTTGAAAATAAATAAATACATCCAAACTAAGAAAGTGTGTAATTTATAAACATGGAACAGATAGCAAGATCTTTCTCTTTACCATTCACATCTCTAGTTCAATGATTAAATGTTTTATTAATATTTTTTCTTTTTTATTACACCATTTTCCCATCAATTTCATAATCTTTTGTGGGTCCATTGCTATCTTGCACTTTAAAGTCAATTTATATCACAGAAAAAAATAAAACTTCAGGGGCTGGTGCAGTGAGCCAATGCTACAAGATGACCCAATGAGATGATGCAGTGAGGTGATGAAATGAGGAGATGCAAGTAGGAAACACAATGGGAGACCCAACAAGCAGAGAGTGGAGGCGGCTCAAGTGATTGGACACCTCATCCCACATGGGAGGTCTAAAGTTTGGTTCCCGGTGCCCCCAAAAGAGCAGACACAGAAAACAGACAGTGAGTGCAAACAATGAGGGGTGGAGGGAAGAGAAATAAATAAATAAAACAAATCTTTAGAAAATATATATGGATATAGTACATTCTAGGAAAAATTTTTAAAAAAAGACATAAAAGGATTTTATCTTTCATCCTTTTTATTCGGTCCAAAGAAACTGTTGATGTTCATCCTAATATAGCATACAAGTAAATTTTTCACATTTAATATTCTTATACTAAATCTTGCATGGGGCACATATTGAAACTCTTCAAGACCATGAGATTAAGAAAAAGCAACACTTTCCCAAATTCAAAAGTACATTCAGTGCCATTTTGCAAGTTTAAACCCAAATCTAAGTGACTGAAAGCCCATGCCATTTTCATTAATGATGCTTTTAGTAATTCTTGTGGTTTTGAAAGTCTATGACTTTATACCTCAATATTCAATATGCATGTCAATACTCTCTGGGTACAATGTCTATTCTATAACATCATAACTATAAAGAAGAAGCTAGCACTTGTTATGATTCTGTATTTTTTTTAATGCAAAATCTAGGAATTTTTAATTTCCAAAATGGAATTTTCTTACCCCTTAAGATCTATATAAGTTTGTCACTGGTTTAGGGTGTTGGTTGGGGGGGCATCGGGACAGCACACAGCTGGAGCAGGCCTCTAGGAAGTGTGTGAGTGTTCATCATGTCATAATGTGTTGTATCAGTGGGTGGAGACCCACACAATGAGTGGGAAGGAAATGGATTCCCATCTTTGGGAGGACAAATTAGCTCAGAAATAGACAGGTGGGCATCTCTTATGAGCGAGGGTGGTTCCTAATAGGGGAGGACAAACCAGTGTGTCAAGCCCTTTTATTGCATATAACCATAAATCTTGTCATCCAGTGAATCAAGCCAGGAGGTCATCGTGGGCCCTGGGGGTATGGGGAGGGAGTAACTGAATAGATCAAACAGGGGGTATTTAGTGGTCAGTGGAAATGTTTTTCATTAACTTACAGTGATGGACACAGGACATGGTAAATATCATCAAAATTTTTTAAAGTGTACAGTCTAAAATGTAAACCGTACTGTAAATCTTTGACAATGTTTAGTAGCCATGTTTTACTATCTGTATTACAGTTATAACAATGCTACCATCCACATACAAAAAGGTTTTAATATGAGGTGAAGAAAGGGGGAGGAGGTTGGGTATATAGGGGAGGAGGTTGGGTCTCTTGTATTCTGTGTGTGACTGCTGTGACCTAAAACTTCTATGAAAATTACATGAAAAATAGTGAGACAATGGGGAGTGAGAGGGGGAAGGTGCCATGGTACAGACTGGATACCAGATATTGCAGTGATAAAAGGCAAAATGTCAAAAAAAATTTTTTTTTAATTTTTTTCCTATTTTTTGAATATCCCAATCCTTTAATTTTATTTTATTTTTAGTTTTTTTTTAAGTTTTCATGTATTTTATCTCTTACATTTAAACTTATCATTATTATTTCATTTTCCTATTAATTGTATTTGGCTATTGTATTGGCTTCATCTTTAAAGAAGCTTTGGATCACAGAAGGGTTATAACTGGGGCAGGAAAGGATCATTGGTGGGGTGACAGGGATGGGGGATGCATGGGAGGAAGTTCACCTGAGCATACATACAAGGTATATAAAATTGTTTAAATGCTAATGGGGCATGGTCACAGTGGGTGGAGAATCACTCAGTCAATGAGAGAATACTGAATTCCCATCCTGGAGAGCTCTGCCACTTTCTCCAAGGGAGCAGCAATAGTCCCCCAAGTGCAGGGGCTGTGACTGGAGAAGGAGAATGATCCATTGGTGGGCCCCTGATATTGATGGCGATGCTTACGAGACTTTGCTCTTGAAATTGAAACTTAGCCTAGCGTTGTGGGGTGCCCAAGAGTTGCCTTCTGAGTTGCCTACCAAGTGCCAACTGGCAATACGACTGGAAAAAGACCTTGAATAAAAGGGGGAAAAGGTAAAGACAAATGAGTTCATATGGCTAAGAGACCTCAAAGTGAGTCGGGAGGTCATCCAAGAGCTAACGCGTATGCATATCTCAGTAGGACCTCATAGGCTTCCACTGTGGATATCACACCAAATAGAGGGGCTCCTGAGAGCTCTGGAGAAATGCAGGTCCTATATCAGGGTGGATAGCTATGGAGTTTGGTGCCTTATCAGTGGGCCCTACTTTGAAATCTGTGTTCCTGAGAATGACAGAGTTGGACTCAAATATGTCTTCCCTGCACATGGTCCATTTGTCCCTTCTATTCAAACCTATATGTGGTGCTGGAGTTTGTAGGTGTACTTCCAGAGACTGGAGTCTTTGGGCTGTCCATGTGCCAGCTCAGCCCAGAATCACACTGGAGCTGCAACTCCTACTCTACAGCTCAATGGACTCACCTAGGACACCTGGCGGGGAGATGATGATGGACAACAGCCATCCCAGGGAATGGAGAGAGTCTGCAGCTGCAGGCAGGATAATCCCATCCATCTTATCCATGGGATATAAGCCCCCTCTCACTTGGAGGTGGAGTGGACATCACCATCCCAGACTCCTCAGGATGGGGGGAAGAGCTATGGACTACAGTGGACTTACTGATATTCTATTATAGACATATTGTGATTCAAGCAATGGAAGAAATTCCAACATTAATGTGGAGCCAGTGGCCACTAAATGCTTTGGAGGCAGAGGGAAAAGCAATTGTAATACAGGGGCTTTTTCGGGACTTGGGAATTATCCTGAGTGACATTACAATAACAGATATTGGCCATTTTATATCAGCATATAACATGCAGAACTGTGTGGAAGAGAGTGTGGTCTACAATGTGAACTATGGTCCATGCTTAGTGGAAAGCCCCAGGATGTCTATATCCATTGCAGGTGATGTGCCACACTAATGAAAGATGTTTTTGTGGGAGGGTGGGGGAGCTGTGGGAGGTAGGGCAAAAGGGAATCCCTATAATTTGTGTGTAACATTTATGTAATCTAAGTATCTTTTTTAAAAAGTTATTATATAAAAAAAGAGGATATCCTTCTCTCCAGAATTTCACAGATCCTAATTCCAGATGTCTGCATTGCCATAAGCTTCTTAGCAAAGTAGAAGTTTATATCATAACATTGGGCCTCATTCTAAGAGTAAATTTAAGGACTTTCTCACAAAAAAATTCCACCCTTGTCCTTCATTTCTATATTCCTATAATATTATACCATTTAAATGGCTAATAGCTCTTTCTACTTTTCTCATATTCCAGGCTTCATTTTCTTTCTAACATCTCTATCAAGAAGCATAAAATTTTATTTCTTCCTCTCAAATAGAGTTATTACTCTATGTATCTTGAAGTTCTTCCAAAAATTATGATCCCAGTTGTCAACTTCTATTCAAAGCCACTGTATTGGATAGGTTTTTTCTCTTTATTGCTTAACAAGGCATTTTACAAGAAAAAAAGAATTTTCTGGGCTAAAGTAGCTTTGTTGGTACAGTTGTGAAGAATTTGTGTTAACTAAAATGTAAGTATCAAAAGGCCACCTTTTTTAAGAAAATAATTTGAGAAAATAAAACTATTCAAAATATAGTTCAAAGACCTAATATTAATGGTTAATATTTACTCAATCACAAAAAAGTATTAATTTAGTCGTGGAGTCATGAGATTGTATCATATTATTTAGAACCATTTATGAAATATGTTAGAAACTTTCACTTTCACATATGCACGCTTAAAATATTCCTTCTTGATCACAAAATAATCAACATGGTTGTCAACAAACAGTTCTTTGTAAGAGTATCTTCTCTTCCACTGTAATTACTTTTCTCATTCTTGCTTATTCCCTCAGGCAGTTTCAACATTTCATCAACATGTTATTGTTCCTCATTTGGCAAATACAAACTCTAAACCTGAAAATCATTCAGGACTAACACACAGTGATGAAATGAATGGCTCACAGTGAGTGTGATGCTGAGATACCACATAGAAATTAGGTTAGAACTTAGCAACTTTGCCTTAGGTGACTGCAAGAGAGGATGAAAAAGAGTCTAACAATGTTTCCAGGAGACAATGCCAAAAGATTTGGTAATTAGATAGCCTGCCGCTCCTATAGAGTGTGCATCAGTTCTGTGTGATTTCAGCTACTACTTTATTACCATGATCCTAAATTGTCCATCTCATCTTTGTTAAAATACAAAAATATTAAAGATATATGAAAATTTTGTGTTATCTGTCTCTGTAAAAAAAAAATACTTCAATATATTTGTTGCTATGGATTGTGCTTAACTGCATTTCAAATTTAGACCAGAATTTGAAAATTAAAAATATAACAATATATCAAGGCAAATAAGTACAATTTAGGTTTTTTTAAAGATTATTTTATTCATTTATTCCCCCACCCTCATTGTTTGTACTTGTTGTCTGCTCTCTGTGTCTGTTTCTTGTGTGCTCTTTGTGTCTACTTGTCTTCTTTTTAGGAGGCACCAGAAACAGAACCTGAAACCTCCCATGTGGGAGGGAGGAACCCAATTGCTTGAGCTACCTCTGCTCCTTGCTTGTTTTGTCTCTCATTGTGTTTCCTCATTGTGTCTCCTCATTTCATCATCTCATTGAGTCAGCCCATAGCGTCGGCTCACTGTCTTGCTTGTTTTCTTTAGGAGGCAAAGGAACTGAACCTGGGACCTCTCATGTGGTAGGCAGGCATCCAACTTCTTAAACAACATCTGCTTCCCTACAATTTAGTTTTATCAAATTAAATCTGATTAAATTATTTTTCTAAGTCCTTACCATATATATAAGCAGCACATATTCATAAATAGGTTGTCAGAAGTCTGAAATCCTTGTACATTGATGGTAGAAAGTACATTGAAAAAGTAATCTTGAAATGATCCATTACAAATTAAATTTGTGTATTTGTCCTGAAGCAGAGATACATTCTTGGATGTATTTCACAGAGATGTTCAATCATGGATTAGCAGAGAGAGACACACAAAGTTGTTAATTGTGGTGATATATGTAGAATTCAGTAATTTGGAACTAACTGAATGTTTGCTATTAAAAAAATGCATTTATTTAGTGACAGTAGCTACAGATTATAGCAATATAATAATGTTACCATAATATTAGGAGATGAGAAGGCAACAAGTAATTGGTGTATATGTGATAAAATTAAAAGATCTCAAAAACCTAGTTGAATAAAGACCTTAGATGTCAAAATGAAGTATGTTACAACATATGCATGCTCACTAAAACATACATTATTTTTACTTTATGAAGATGTATGCCTTTTTAAGGACCTATATCAACCTTCTTTGAAGAGATGCCTACATAGAAAGGAGAACAGAAATAGAATTGGGAATGAGGACTAATGATGATTATGGGATACAGAAATAAGGTAGGATGAACTTAATTCAGTTGTGAGATTAAAAGAAAAATAAAATAAGGGTAGCACACATATTCATAATTTGCATTATTTTTTAATCTTTTAACAACACTATAGGACATGCTAAAAAAATCTACTTTCATCCTCAGACATAATTCTTGGAAGAAGCCATTGTGGAAAATGCTGAATATTAAAATCATTTTGGGGCGATAAAAGTGTGTTTCAAACAAATAATCCAAATAAGCCAAGGTGTTTGAAAGGGGGGTTGTACAAAATAACACAAGAAAGCAGAGAAATTGCATATAAAACAATGTTTCTCAATAGGGAAATCAAAGCTAACCTGGATAATTAACAAAGTCCCAGTGGCATCGTTTCTTGGTCTGATGCTTTGGGAATAACAACACATTATATTCAAGGTGCTAAGTTGTGTCTCAGGGAGAGATACACATAAATTCCTCTGATTTCAGTGAGGCTAGCAACCACATGGGGAAGCAAGAACACATTGCTCTTTTGAGGTGAGTAACGGACACCAATCTTCATGATTTTCAGATTAGCTCCAGTGACAATTCTTGACTCATGGTTTCAATGTACATATGGAAATGACAATAGTACCAGTGCTAGACTTTTTACATTATATCATACATATTAATAGTCACATTTAATAACAATGTTTTCTGGAATAACTTCACATTTTTAAGACCATTATTTTGCTCTTTGAAAGAAGCTTGAAATCTGTTTCTTTTTTCTTATTTCTGTACTGATACTGGTAAACAAAACAATAAAAATTCTGATGAGGAAAGAAGTAAGCACTTTTTGAAAGCTTCATCTAGAATGTGGTCTTAGCAAAGATAGTGATGGTCAGGTCAGGGTTATTGATGTTGAGTAAGAGTTTATGTTTCAAATATAAATGTTTTTGATGAGAGCTTCCAGTTATTCAGTAATGTGATATTACCATTATCATTGTTTCCTATTAATTGCATGTACAGAGTTTCATTTGTACCACGGATATTAGTATTCTCATTTTATCAATACCATATAAGAGACAAGGATTGCCAGAGTTTAAATTCCCTCTTGAGTAAATCCTCTGACAAGGACTTGGAATATGATGTTTAACTGGTAGGTGATTCCCTGAAGCATAAATAGGGAATGGGGAATGTTTGACAGGGAAGGGAGAAAAGATAATAAAGTGTGCAGTAGAGAGCAAGTTACTGCTATAAGCATGTGTGGCTCAATCATTTGAAAGGTTTTGACATGCCCTGCAGGAATCTTGGAATTGTCCCAAGGACAGTTGGGGATGCTACAGCTTGGACACAGCTACAGGTGACATCAGAGGTGGCCCAATATGATAGGGCGTGGGGAGAAAGATGTTTGTACAATTACCCTGGATAATTAACAAAATCGCAGTGGCATCATTTCCTGGCCTGATGCTTTGGGAATAATAACACATTACATTCAATTTCAAATAATATGAATGTATATTTCTCTGATGCAGTCACCTGAAGACTCCAAGCCCGGATATATTTTTTAATTTTTTTTTTTTTATTTTTAAAGAAACTTCACATTACAGAAATGTTACATAAAAAATATAGGGGATTCCCATATGTCCCACCCCTCCCCTTTCCCACACTTTCTCACGTTGATAACATCATTCATTAGTGTGGCACATTTGTTACAATTTATGAATACATATTGAAGCATTGCTACTAACCGTGGACTATGGTTTACATTATAATTTACACTCTTCCCCACACAATTTTATAAGTTATGACAAAATGTATAATGGCCTATATCCATCATTGCAAAGTCATGCAGGACAATTCCAATGTTCCAAAAATGCCCCCATGTTACACATATTCTTTCCTCTCGCTTCACTCAGAATCTCTGGTGGCCACTGCCTTTATAGCAATGATAAAAGTTCTTCCATTGCTAGAATAATAGAAAGCCTACAAAAGAAAAATAATAAGTCTGCTTTTGTCCATTGTTCATTCCTCAAGCATGAGAATTGTCATTCAAGATTCTTCTTTCCTTTCTACCTTTCTTCCTCCCTATCCTTTAAATACGAGAAGTATGATCTTAATCCGACCAATTTATTAATCTCAGTTAAGACTATTTGCATGTGAAATATCTAGAATAGGTGAATTTATAGAGACAGAAAATAGATTAGTGATT
The DNA here is from genome assembly GCA_026826555.1 of Tolypeutes matacus. Lineage (NCBI taxonomy): Eukaryota > Metazoa > Chordata > Mammalia > Cingulata > Chlamyphoridae > Tolypeutes > Tolypeutes matacus. Next base: position 460,697 of record JAKSZT010002772.1, read on the forward strand.
ACTTTTTCAAGTTGATATTAATGATATATTGATGTTGTTCAGGTTTTTGCATCTGTATGTATAAAATGGCAGGCCACAAATAATGTTTATAACTTTTCATAAAACAGGGTTATGCAAACTTCCTAGTATGAGCTGCAGAGTAGTCTTCATTTTGTATAATCCAGAGGAGTTTGTACAAAATATGGATGATCTCTTCCTTGACTGTTCAGAAGCACTTGCCTTCAAAGCAAACTGAAGTGGAAAAGTAGAAAAATAAAGGTAGAGAAAATATAAGCCTGAAAATAAAATTTGTCAATTCAAAATGTTAGATGTACACTTGGCTGAACATGATATAAAGATACAAGTATATCATTAAAATTTAAAATATAGTAAAAATCCTCTATTCTGTTCAATGTCTTGCCCATGTACATTTTAACAAGTAAAAATTGAGTACTTTGTATGAGGCATGAAATACCCACCTCCCCATATTGCCTATTACTTTTATTTTTTATTTATTTATTTTACTGGGCAGTCCCGGAAATTGAACCCAGTTCCCTCCATATGGGAGATGGACGCCCAACCATTTGAGCCTGCATCTGCCCTCTGCCTATTACTTTTGCTTTAACTTTTCACCATAATACTTTATATCGTGATACTATACCATGTGCTAGCTCTTGAGGCATTTGAGGTAGACCACCTGCTTTAGAGGTTCATTTTACTTAATTGAATAAGTATATTTGTAGTGGTTTACTGGATAATTTTAGATGGTACAATAAGAAATACATTTTAATAATTTTGTATTTTTCTTAAATTATGTTGTAAAAGTTTAAGAAAAATTAAGCTTTTTCTATCTTATCATTTAGTAAAAGCCAATGAGGGAATGTTTGCTAATGTTTCTTTCTCAAACTGAATAAAATATAATTGTAGGGCTTATATGGTATTCTACACAGCAAAATCAAGAAGGTTATATATAAATATTGAAGTTTTAGATACAGAATTATAATGTGAATTAAGTGCATTACAGTAGGTATTTTGGAGACTCCTACAAATAAGCTAAAGTTTTACCTACTATTATATAAAATCAGTACATATTATTTAAAACTCATAAAGAATAATGGAATGATAATACAATTTAAAAATATTAAATGCATACTAGAATGAGAATACTATTTAAGTGTGGAGTTAAGAATGAGAGGAAGTAAATAAAATCTGCTAAATGAGTTAATAATGCTTTCTTTTGGATATTTGGACTGAAATGTAGAGGAAAGGAGCAAGAGGCTATTATTTTTTAATAATTTCTTCTAAAAGTGTTGTATGTTTTAAATAACTATATGAATTTCTTAAAATTAAAAAATCAAAACAATATCAGGATTTCCACAGGAGGCCAGATTTATCAAATATGCTATGGCTGACAGAACCATGAAGTAATTGTATATATCCTGGGATGGTGACCAGAATCTGATGCGCAAATAAAATATCTATTATGTATATCTTATGTTTTGATAGCTTCTAAATGTGGTTCTATTATCAATGATGGACGTGGGTCTTACTTTAAATTACTTAATCTAAAAGATTTTTAAATGGATTTATCTTACACAAAATGACTTTGTAACCTTAAATTTTACCAGGTGACCTCTACTGAAATCCAATGACACTTCTAATATTTCTTCCCACAGTAAGTTTCCCTAATGGCCTGGATGGACACACAAAATCAAACAGTGCTGAATGAATTCATTCTGACTGGGATCACAGACATCCCTGAGCTGCAGGCTCCATTATTTGGGCTGTTCCTTATCATCTACATGATCTCAGTGGTGGGCAACTTGGGCATGATCATCCTCACCAAAACGGACTCCAGGTTACAAACCCCTATGTACTTTTTCCTCCGACACCTGGCTTTCATTGATCTTGGTTACTCAACAGCTGTGGGACCCAAAATGTTGGGGAGTTTTATAGTGAATCAAAATACGATCTCTTATAAGTGCTGTGCTACACAGCTAGCTTTCTTCATCATGTTCATCATTAGTGAACTTTTTGTCCTTTCAGCAATGGCCTATGACCGCTATGTGGCCATCTGTAACCCTCTGCTCTACACAGTTGTGATGTCCCAGAAAGTATGCTGGGTGCTGGTGGCAATCCCCTATGTCTATAGTGCCTTTGTGTCTCTGCTAACCACCATAAAGATTTTCATTTCATCCTTCTGTGGCTATAATGTCATTAGTTATTTCTACTGTGACAGTCTTCCATTGTTAAGTTTGCTGTGCTCAAGCACACGTGATATTGAGTTGATAATACTGATCTTTTCAGCATTTAATCTGGTTTCATCTCTTCTAATAGTCCTCTTGTCTTACATGCTGATCCTTAAGGCCATCCTCAGTATGAACTCTGCAGAAGGCAGGCAAAAGGCCTTTTCCACATGTGGATCTCACCTGACAGTGGTAGTTGTGTTATATGGGACTTTATTTTTTATGTATGTGCAGCCCAAGGCAAGTCACTCTTTTGATACTGATAAAATGGCCTCTGTGTTTTACACCATAGTAATACCCATGTTGAATCCCATGATTTATAGCTTAAGGAACAAAGAGGTCAAAGCTGCCATATACAGGATCAGGAAAAATCTGTGAAAACGTACTATTCAAGTTAAAGGTAGAATATATATATATATATACAGGAAATTAGGTCACTTACAAAAGTTTACTATATGTGAAAAGTCTTTAGAAAGCACTAATGAATAAAAGATAGAGAAAAAGTCAGCAATATGCTTGTGTTATTTAAAAAAATATCTGTACAGTATCCTCCTGTCTAATGGTTTGAAATTCCATGGATTGTACAGAAACCAACAAGGTTCTCGAGAATTTTGCATCAACAGAAACACTGGTGGCCTGGATTGAAATGTACAGAGATGGCATGAAATAAAGGAAGAATTATTCTAATGACAGAATCAAGGACATGATATCTGGACTACAAGTATTTCCTAGGTCAAAGAAAGAAGTCCTACCCTCATGTACTGAGAAGGTGGGATATCTTCCCCTGGGTTCAGAAAAGACATGGCCACCACCCAGGTGTTTGGAGAAATTGGGACTGTCACTCCATCAGACCAAGAGGACAAAGTATCAAAATACAAACTACTCCCAAGCCCTAAAATTAATGGGATTTTTGTTTGAGATCTGTGACTCCTTTTTTTTCCTCCCAATTTCTCTTTACTTGGATGGGAATGCTTGTTCTATGGCCCATCACAAAATTGTATTTTGGAAGCAGATTACTTGTTTCTAGGTTTCACTGTTCTTCAGTTGGGGAGGAATTTTACATCAGAATAAATCATAACCAACGTGAGATTTCGATCAGATTTTGACTGATGTTTGTATAAATAGAGCAAATTTGGACACAGTAAAAGAGGAACAGATAAAGCTATATGATGAAGGCAGAGATAAAATTATACCACAGTTTAAGGAACATCATGGATTGCCAGCCACTGCCAAAACTCTAAACATTTCAGAGGAAGAATGGTCCTGCCAATACTTTGATTTAGACTTTTAGCCTTCAGAGCTGTGAGTTAAAAAAAAAAAATTCTTTTATTTAAGCAAACTGTGTCATGGTACTTTCTTACAGCAGCCCTGGCAAAGAAATCATACAATGAATTTTATACCACAAATGAAGAACGAGAAGGAGAAGAAAGGAGAAAGAGAAGGATGGATCTCACAGGCTTAGTATTAAGAGCAAGAAACCATACATGCCCAAAACTACTTACACTGGTGTATACTATACATATTGAGCTTTACTCATAAGATTTGGGAAGTTTGTAAAAGTTATACATGTTTTTAAAAATTTGTTCACAACTAAAGGAGTACTGTGTATATGCAGGAACATATATGCAAGAATTCAAGGCTAATTTCATATATGATAATCAATCTATGTAATTAAAATGATTATAATTTAAGAGAATAATGAAAATGGGCATATGATAAAATTCAGTATTAATTTATAATAAACTTGCTTATAGAATAGAATAGAATATCACCTCGTAGATGATATATATAAATTCTTACATGAAGCATCTAATGTAATAGTAAGATGTAAAAGTTTCTCCACTGAAATTGGTCTCAAGGGGAAGTCTCTCTTGCTCTAAAGGTAAACTCTGAGGGAAGTGTTTTTCGTTCTTCTTTTAGTTCCTGACATTTGGGAAATCTCTGTCGTAACAGTAGCTGAATGAAATCTAATGAAACAAAGACTTAAGTGATTACATATATTAAGGATTATACTCTTTGCAAAATTAGGTTGGAAACAAAACTAAACAAATGCACTAATACCCCCTCCAACAATTAAAATCATAAAGCAAACTTTTGGAAGGGAAAGAATCTGAATTCCAGAGCTAACACATTAAAATATTCAAATGTACAGATTTCAGAAGAAACTTACAAAATATTGAAAGAAACAAGAAAAGATTGCCAAGTCAAAGGAATAATTAGTGACAAAACATCCCTGATAAATCTCTGACATTTATTTACTAGACTCTTTAAAATAAGTGTCTTAATATGCTCAAGGAGCTAAAGAAAACATGGACAAATAATAAACAGGAATCAAGAAAAAAATACATAATTAAAATTAGAATTTAATAAAGATGTAGAAATTACAAGAAGTAACCAAACAGAAATTCTGGAGCTGAGAAATACAATAACAGGACAGTAAAAATGGGGACATGACTACTGACCTTACAGAAATATTTTTAAAAATGATTACTAGTTAATGATAAACATATTTGTTTTATGCCAACAAAGTAGAAAATTAATACGAAAAATTTGAATGGACAAATTCCTAGATATGCACAAACTACCTACACTGACTCAAGAAGAAATAGAAGCTTTCAACAGACCAAGAACAAGAGATAGAATCAGTAATCAAAAACTCTCAATAAAAGAGTAACAAGGACTTCATTAATGAATTCTACCGAACATTAAAAGGAGAATTAGCACCAATCCTGTCAAATCATTCAACAACAACGAAAGTAAAGGGGAGAACATTTCCTAACTCATTTTATGAGTCTAGAATTACACTGATGCTAAAGCCAGGTACATACATCACAATATCCAGTGTAAATACAAATGCTAAAATCTGACAGGCATGGGACACAAAGGCTTGGCTCAGGAGGGGGCGGAGCCAGCCAATTTTATAATTCTACACTGAGTGTCAGAGTCTGAGCTCCCCTGGGGAGGTTAAGCATTGGGAAGTGTTTGATAAGTTTCCTCGAGCCAATTTAGGGTACCCTCGGTGGAGGGGGTGGTCCAGAAGAGGCCTTCTTTTGGGCCCCTTATTTCTTCAAAAAAAATTTTTTTAACTTAATTTAATCATTAAAATCTGCATCAAAACCTGCAAAGAGAAGGCTGCAGGGTAATTGATTGATGAACGCAGGCTGAGAGGCTCCACAAGGGCCCAAGAAGGAATGCTGTTCTTCCTTAGCTTTGTTCGACTGCTTGCTTGTGAGTTTGGTTTTTCTTTGTTTGTTTGTTTCTTGCTTTTCTTTACTCTTTCCTCCCCATCCCCCCCCTTTTTTTTAAATTAGGTGCTGTTACCTTGTTTGTTCTTTGCTGTGCGTCTCCTTCCTTGATTTTCCATTCTTTGTGTAAATTGATTTTGTCTAACAACACTATTTCTTTTCCTTCCTTCATCTTTCCACCTTCTGCTTTCTGTGTGGTTCTTACATTCCACCTTTTTTTCATTAGTCCTCAACTTCACAGGTGTTGATTTCTATCCTGTCTATTCTGTTTTCTTTATTATTATTATTATTAACTCTTTCCTTTCAGCCCTTTCTTTACTCTTTCTCTCTCTCCTCATCATTCTGGCCTTTTAAATCATTCTACATATTTTTCTCTATTTGGTTTCCTATTCTATTCTAAGTACTCCACTTTTTTTCTCCTATTACTCTACTCTGCCTACATGAGTTAAATATTCCTTTTACAAAGTCTGATACAGCCACTCTTATGACTTTTATCAATATTACTATTATCCTTTTTCCTTTCTTACCTCTTTTGATTTCTCTGGCCCTAATATTTTTCCTTCAAGGGAACATAGAAAAAACAAGGAAATACAAGAAAAACAAAGTGTCAAAGAGAAAATGTAACACACACACAGAACCATGAGCTAAATAAAACTGTAGAGCAGAGAGAGAAGCTAATCAACTGAATAAATCCATCAAGATAAAATGATGACCAGAGGGTAACAAAAAATTACAAACCATACTGAGAAACAGGAAGACATGGACCATTCCAATGATCAAACTAAAAGCCAGGAAGAGATGCAGAACATCAAACAACTAATCAAAGATGTCCAAACAAATATCATGGACCAACTTAAAGAAGTGAAGGAAGAGATTAAGGATATTAAGAAGACACTGGGAGAACACACTAAAGAAATTGTAAACATACATAAAAAGATAACGGATATGATGGTGATGAATGGCACGATCCAAGATATCAAAAAGATGCTGGATTCACATAACAGCAGATTTGAACAGGCAGATGAAAGAATTAGTGATGTGGAAGACAGCACATCTGAAGTCGAACAGATAGATAAAAAAAGGTAGAAAAAATCCAGCAGGGACTTAGGGATTTAACTGACAACACAAACACACAAATATACACATTATAGGCATCCCAGAAGGAGAAAAGAAGGGAAAGGGAACAGAAGGAGCATTGAAGGAAATGATGGCTGAAAACTTCCCAACCCTATTGAGGGAGATGGATTGTACATGTCCAGGAAGCACAGCGTACCCCAAATACTATAAATCCCAAAAGACCTACTCCAAGACATATAATTATCAAAATGTCCAATGCTCAAAACAAAGAGAAAATACTCAAGGCAGCAAGAGAAAAGAGAACCATCACATACAAGGAAAGCACAATAAGATTAAGTGCTGATTTCTCATCTGAAACCATGGAGGCAAGAAGACAGTGGTATGATATTCAAGGTACTAAAAGAAACAAACTTCCAGCCACGAATTCTCTATCCAGCAAAGCTGGCATTCAAAAATGATGGCGAGTTCAAAATATTCACAGATAAACAGACATTAAGAGACTATGCCAATAAGAAACCTGCACTTCAAGTAATACTAAAGGAAGTTCTACAGGTTGAAAGGAAAAAACAGGAGAGAGCGAGTTGGAGGAGAGTGTAAGAACTACAAAGACAAAAAGAGAAATAAAAAAATATATATGACATACATAAACCCAAAGAAAATAAGGCTGATGTAAGAAATTCATTGAGACTAATGACACTGAATGTAAATGGATCACACTCACCTGTCAAGAGACACAGACTGGCAGAATGGATAAGGAAATATGACCCATCTGTATGTTGTCTACAAGAAGCCCACCTTAGACAAAAGGATTCAAGGAGGCTGAAGGTGAATGGCTGGAAAATAATTTTACAAGCAAACAATAACCAAAAAAGGACAAGAGTAGCTATCCGAATATTGGACAAAATAGACTTTAAATGAAAAACTATTGTAAGATACAAAGATGGACACTATATATTAGTAAAAGTGATAATCTTCCAAGAAGAGAAAACAATCATAAATATTTATGCACCTAATCAGTGTGCCTCAAAATACATGAGGCAAACACTGGAAAAACTAAGTGGAGATATAAAGGCCTCTACACTTATAGTGGTGGACTTTAATACACCATTATCACCATTAAATAGAACATCTAGACAGAGAATCAATAAAGAAACAAAGACACTGAATAATACATGAAAGGACCTGGACTTAATAGAAATATACAGAACGCTACACCCAAATACAGTGGGATATAAGTTCTTCTTGAGTGCGCATGGATCATATTCCAAGATAGACCACATGCTGGGCCACAGAACAACTCTCAATGATTTCAGAAAGATTGATATTATACAAAGTAATTTCTCTTACCACAATGAAATGAAATTGGAAATCACTAAGGGCCAGAGAACCAGATTAGGCACAAAGATATGGAAGCTAAACGACACACTCTTAGACAAACGGTGGGTCAAGGAGGAAATCTTAAAAGAAATCAGTAACTACCTTGAATCAAATGAAAATCACAACACAACATATCAAAACCTATGGCATGCAGCCAAAGCTGTACTGAGAGGGAAATTCATAGGCATAAATGCATATATTAAAAAAGAAGAAAGAGCTAAAATTGAAGACCTAACTGCAAACTTGGAGAAATTGGAAAAACAACAACAAACTAACCGAGAAGAAAGTAGAAAGGAAGAAATAAAAAAGATTAGAGCAGAAATAAATGAAATAGAAAATAAGAAAGCACTAGAAAAAATAAACAAAACCAAAAGCTGTTTCTTTGAGAAGATCAATAAAATTGACAAACGGTTAGCCAGATTAACAAAGAAAAAGAGAGAGCAAATGCAAATACACAAAATAAGGAATGAATAAGGAAATATCACTAGTGGCTCCACCAAAATAAACAGTATCATAAGAGGATACTTTAAAAATGATATGCCAACAAGAATGATAATTTAGAGGAAATGGACAAATTCCTAGAAAATCACAACCAGCCTACATTGACGAAAGAAGAAATTGATGAAATCCACAGTCCAAGTACAAGTAAAGAGATAGATTCAGTCATCAAAAACCTCTCAACTAAGAAGAGGCCAGGACCAGATGGCTTCATAGGCGAATTCTACCAAACATTCCAGAAAGAGCTAACACCAATTCTGCTTAAAATCTTCCAAAAAATAGGAGTAGAAGGAACATTGCCTAACTCATTCTATGATGCCAACATTACCCTAATACCAAATCCAAACAAAGATATCACAAGAAAGGAAAATTACAGACCAATCTCTCTAATGAACCTAGATGCTAAAATCCTCAACAAAATACTTGCTAATTGCATTCAACAATATATAAAAAGAATTATACACCATGACCAAGTGGGATTCATCCCAGGTATGCAAGGATGGTTCAACATAAGAAAATCAATCAATGTAATACACCACATAAACAGATTGAAAGAAAAAAATCACATGATCATCTCTATAGATGCAGAAAAAGCATTTGACAAAGTACAGCACCCTTTCCTTATAAAAACAATGCAAAAGATAGGAATAGAATGAAACTTTCTAAATACGATAAAGGGTATATATGAAAAACCCAAAGTGGAAATGTTTTTCATTACCTTGCAGTGATGGACACAGGACATAATAAATATCATCAAAATTTATAAAAGTGTATGATCCAAAATGTAAACCATACTGTAAACCATTGGCAATGTTTAGTAGCTATGTTTCACTATCTGTATTACAGTTATTACAATGCTACCATCCACATACAAAAAGGTTTTAATATGGAGAGAGGAAAGGGGGAGGAGGTTGGGTATATGAGTATCTCTTGTATTCTGTGCGTGACTTTGCTGTGACCTAAATCTTCTTTAAAAATTAAATGAAAACTACTGAGACACTGGGGAGTTAGAGGGGGAAGGTGCCACGGCACAGACTGGACACCAGATATTGCAGTGATAAAAGGCAAAATGTCAAAAAAATATTTTAAAAAAATTTTTCCCCATTTTTTTAATATCCCAATCCCTTAATTTTATTTTATTTTTAGTTTTTTTTTTTTCAGTTTTCATGTATTTTATCTCTTACATTTAAACATCATTATTATTTCATTTTCCTATTAATTGTATTTGGCTATTGTACTGGCTTCATCTTTAAAGAAGCTTTGGATCACAGAAGGTTACAACTGGGCTGGGAGAGGATCGTTGGTGGGGGGTGTCAGGGATGGGGGCAGTGCATGGAAGGAAATTCACCTGAACATACATAAAAGGTATATAAAATTGATCAAATGTTCACGGGGCATGGTCACAGTGGGTGGAGAACCACTCAACAAATGAGAGAATACTGAATTCCCATCCTGGACAGCTCTGCCATATTCTCCAAGGGAGTAGCAACAGTCTCCCAAGTGCAGGGGCAGTGTCTGGCAAAGGAGGATGATCCACTGATGGGCCCTAGTTATTGATGACTAGCCTTATGAGTCTTGGCTCTTGAAATTGAATCTTAGCCTATTGTTATGGGGTGCCTAAGGGATGCCTCCTGAGAGCCTCCTTGTTGTTCAAATGTGGCCTCTCACAAAGCCAAACTCAGCATATGAATGCATTACCTTCCTCCCGGCGCGGTACATGACTCCCAGGGATGAGCCTCCCTGGCAATGAGGGATTACTAACAAGTGCCAACGGGCAATACAACTGGAAAAAGGCCTCTGATAAAAGGGGGAAAATGTAAAGACAAATGAGTTTATATGGCTAAGAGACTTCAAAGTGAGTCGGGAAGTCATCCCAGAGGTAACGCTTATGCACATCTCAATAGGACCTCATAGGCTTCCAATGTGGATGCACCCCAAACAGAGGGGCTCCTGAGAGCTCTGGAGACACCCAGGTCCTATATCAGGACAGATAGCCCCAGAGTTTTGTGCCTTATCAGTGGGCCCTACTTTGGAATCCTTGCTCCTGAGAGTGACAGAGTTGGACCCAAATATGTCTTCCATGCACATGGTCCATCTGTTCCTTCTATTCAAACCTATATATGTTGCCAGAGTTTGTAGGTGTACTTCCAGAGACCATGGTCTTTGGGCTGTCCATGTGCCAGCTGGGTCCAGAATCTCGGTGGAGCTGCAACTCCTACTCTACAGCTCAATAGACTCACCCTGGGCACCAGGTAGGGAGATGATGATAGACAACAGCCATCCCAGGGAATGGAGAGAGTCTGCAGCTGCAGGCAGGATAATCCCATCCATCTTATCCATGAGATATAAGCCCTCTCTCACTTGGAGGTGGAGTGGACATCACCATCTCAGACTCCTCAGGATTGGGGGAAGAGCTATGAACTAGAGTGGACTTACTGGTATTCAGTTATAGACATATTGTGATTCACACAATGGAAGTAATTACAACATTAATGTGGAGCCAGTGGCCACCAGACGCTTTAGGGGCAGAGAGAGGGAAAAGCAGTTGTAATACAGGGGCTTTTTCGGGACTTGGGAATTATTCTGAGTGACACTGCAATGACAGATATTGACCATTTTATATGATTATATAACATGCAGGACTGTGTTTAAGAGAGTGTGGTCTACAATGTGAACTATGGTCCATGTTTAGTGGCAAAGCCCCAAGATATGTATATCTATTGCAGGTGATGTGCCACACTAATGAAAGATGTTTATGTGGGAGGTTGTGGGAGGAGTGGGAGGTGGGCATATAGGAATCCCTACAATTTTTGTGTAACATTTATGTAATCTAAGTATCTTTTAAAAAATAAAAGTATTATTAAAAAAAAATAAGAGGGAGTATAACCACTGACTAAAGCAGACTTATTGTTATTGTAGTTATTGTCTTGGGTTAACAGAGTAAATTGTAATTTTGATAAAAAAATAAATTTAAAAAATCAATAGTGTTTCTATATGTAAGTAATGAACAATCGAAAAAAATTCTAGAACACAATTCCATTTACATTAGTATCTAAAAAATAAGCTATCTGGGAATAAATATAACCAAGAACGTGAAGGACGTGAGTGCTAACAACTACACAATATTACTGAAAGAAATTAAAGAAGATCTAAATAAAAGGAAATGCACCCCATGTTCATGTGTTGGAAGATTTAATATTGGTAAGATGTTGTGGTAGTTTGACTTATGTACCCCAATTTAGATTTAGATATATTCTTAATCTTAATCTACATCCTTGTGTGTGTGAACAAGTGTAAACAGGACCTCTTGAAGATTTTACTTTTAGTTAAGGTTTGGCTTAACTGAATGAGGGTGGGTCTTCAACCAGATTACTGGAAGATTTTTTAAGAGAAAACCATAGGGAAGATCCAGAAACAGGAAGTCAGTGGGAACTCAGAAGAGAAAGGAGAGGACAATGTCATATAATGGGAAAGCCAAGGAACCCCAAGGATTACTGGTGAGCAAGCATGAGAATGCTACTGACCCTGGGAGGGACAAAACCTTCTAGCCTCTGAAACTGTGGAGCAATAAACTCCCATTATTTAAGCCAAAGCATTATGTGGTATTTGTCATAACAGACTGACAAAATAAAATGGATGTCAATACTATCCAAAGTGATCCAATTATTCAATGCAATCCCCACCAAAATTCCAGCATTCTTTTGGTATAAATGGAAAAGCCAATACTCAAATTAATATGGAAATGCCAATTGCCATGAATATCCAAGACAATCTTGAAACAGAACATCAAAGTTGGTGGACTCATACTTCCTGACTGAAAATTTACCACAAAGTTACGGTAATAAAAGCAGTGAGGTTCAGGCATAAGGATAGACATATAGTTCAATGGAATTGAATTGAGAGTAGAGAAATAGACCCACACATCTATTGCCAAGTTTTTTTCAACAATGGGGCCAAACCCACTTAATGGGGAAAGAAAACTCTCTTCAGTGAATGATGCTGTGAAAACTGGATATCCACATGGAAAAAAATGAAATTGGATCTCTACCTCACATGACATAGTAAAAAGAGATCAAAGTTGCAGGAACTATGCTATGAGATAGCATCACTTTTACAAGATAATAGTAATTTAAAAACCAAGCTATTTCCCAAAGGAGAGAATGACTGAAAGAGGAGAAAATAAGAAACCAACACATGCTGATAGAAGTTGGAATATTCGAAATGCATTATGGGGGAGTTGGGCATCATAGTCAAAGGAAGAAAGTGGAATTCCTCTAGGGTCCTGATGATGATTTTTGTCGTTGTTATTGCTGTTGTTTTTGTTCTTGTTGTTTTATCTGGCTTCTGGTTATAGAGAAGTGTCAAATTTGTAAAAATTATTTATGATATATGCATTTGTTTAGATTTCAATGCAATATAAGAGATATATAAGGACTACACATAGATTCATTATTTTTTCCTTGTGAATTTTTAAAACAATATAATCGAAAGTGTTTAAACCCTTTTCCATTGTGTCCTCAGCTATAAAGCCATGAATAAGCCACTGTAATTAAAGAGTACTATTAAGACTTACAAAACAGATTAAAATGCCTATCCTATAGGTACAGTATTTTTATTCCAAATCCCTATTGGCAGCAGAGGAGACATCTAAGGGAAACTGTAGAAAGTTATCAAAAATAACTTTGCTGTTTTGGGAATATAAAGGTGTCATTTGTAATTAGTAGCTACCCCATTAGTTTACTTTGAAGATTTCAAATGCTTTAGACAAAATTAATAAATTGTATGTCTTCTCCTAAGGGACAGTCTCAAAGGAAGAAAGAAGCCCATAAATTCTTCTTATTGGGTTGTTTTAGGAGCATGTGGGTAGCACAGTCATATTTCTCTTTAAAGGAAAGTAAACAACCAACCCCCTCCTGTTTATGGGACCGTGATGGTTTGAAGCTGAATATACTCCAGAAAAATATATTCTTAAATCTAATTCATTCTTTTAGCTGAGAACCCATTTTAAGTAGGACTTTGGGATAAGGTTGTTTCTTTTAAGAAGCTGTAACCTACCTCAATCAGGATGGGTCTTTGTCTTATAAGGAGTCCTGTATAAGTGGAGTGAAATTCAGAGAGAAAGAGAGAAAGCCACAGGAGAAAAGAAGCTGAATCTGTAAGGGAAAGGAGAGACCAGGAGATGCTGCCACGTGCCAGCCATGTGACAGGGGAACAAAGGATGGATGGCCACCAGCCCTAGAACAATGGTCTTTGGAAAGAAAGCATCTCCTTGATAATGCCTTGTTTAGGACTTTTCCCTAGCCTCAAACCGTGAGCTAATTCTCATTGTTTATCCTGCCCGCATTTCATGGCATTTCTTTGAGTAGCCTAGGAAACTAAAACATAGCACCTCATATTTCCAGTGAACTGTCATAGCCCTCATCTTCCATATAACTTGTAGTCTCCAATACCCAATCTAGATAATTTAGTCACATGCATTAACAATCTGCTTTTATAACTGGAGTTTCTGCACTTTTGTTGTGTTTTCAATAGTCATTATTATGGACTTCGAACAAAGCTAGACTTCAACGTTCAATTCATTTTTAGTTAATTGATGTTCTTTGGACAGTACAGACATACAATTTCTGAAGAGGGGAAATTCCATGCCCAAATTACTAAGATTTTCGTTATTATTTTCTTTCATTTGGAACCACAACCAAGCTATTATTTTCACTTATAGTTAATCAGATATGTTTCCGAATTAAACTCAAGATTTCCATAGTGCTTTCCATTTACCTTTAAATTAAAAGAATATTATCAATATTCCTTTGCATTTACTCTGATTTGAATATGCCCTATTTATTTCATATAGTTTCTAAATTTATTAATGTAATTCAAATGATCAATGTCATTTGCAAGTCTCCACTTTTAATTTGAGGTGAGGCCAAATGAAAATATTTAAGTGTCTGCTTCAGTACAGTGTAGCTCAGCCACTCTAACAATGTTTGATGACAAAGAGGACTGCCCATAGATCTTATCTCCAAGGCTTGGAGAAGTCTGAAACTCACCAAATTATCATTTAAATGACTGGTAGACAGCTAAAGCAGATCAGAACTAAGATTAAAAATCCATACAACTATAGGTTTTAGCAAAGAACTGTTCTTGCAAAATTAAGAAGGAATATGTATTTGACTTAAAATTATAGTGTTTTCCACTACTTATTTATTTAGTGGTTCCAGGTATTCTTTCTCTTAACTTCCCCTCAAAAAATACCTTTATAATTAAATGCATGTTTTGAAATGTGTATATTTCTTTATCTATCATGGTAGAAATATATTTATTGCCATTAATTTTAGCTTTGAAAACTGAATTGGGAAATTGGGGGCTGACTCTAGGGAATTATTTAACTTCTTCAATTTCCTCTTATGACCTGGTTTATAGCAACAGTACAGTGAGAAACTATACCCTGTTATGTATTGAATTGTAAACCCAAAAAAATATGTTTTGGTACCTAAAAGTATTATTGTAAAACTGTCTATTACTCCCTTTAAATCTCTGGGTTTTAACTTCATGTAGTTTGGTTTCTGTAATTAGATGTATATGTATTTATAATTCTTATGTCTTACTGGTGGATTGATTCTTTTATCAATATTATCAATATATAATATCTTTATCTGTCTCTTTTACCAATTTTTGACTTAAAATATTTTATCTGTTATCTGTATAGGCACCACAGCCTTGTTTGGATAATGATTTTTTTTTAATTTGGTTACTATCTTTATCCATCCTTTGTCTTTTTATCTATTTCTGACTTTGGAATTAAAATGTGTCTCATGTAGTCAGCATACAGATGTGCTAAATTTTAAAATACCTTACAGTAATGGACACAGGGCATGGTAAATCATAAAAAATTATTAAACTGTACCGTCTAAATTGTAAACTAAAAAAAAAAAAAAATCTATCCTGACAATCTCTACCTTTTAATTGGATGGGTTTAATCAATTATATGTAGTATAAGCACTGATATATGGCAACTTACTTTTGCTACTTTGCCATTTTCCTCTATATTTAATAACTCTTTTCCTCAGTTCCTCCATTACTCCTTTCTCTGTGTTTAATTGATTTTTCTATTGTATTGTTTTAATTTCCTTCCAATTTACTTTTTATATATATTTTAGCAATTTTCTTTGTGCTTATTCTGAAGAGTGCAATTAATATTTTAAATTTATAGCTATCAAGTTTGATTTAGTACCAACTTAGCTTATGAAGCATACTAAAAATCTGCAATTATACAACTCTGCTTCTCCTTGTTATTTCACAAATTATATCTTTATACAACATATGCTCATTAACATAGATTTAAAGTGAATATTTTATGTGCTTTCCTTGTAAATCATATATATATAAAGAAAACAAGAGCTAAAAAAAAACAAAAAATACAATAATACCTACTTTGTGTCTACCTATGATTTACAATTACTCTGGTTATAATGTGTATCCTTGTGGATCTCTTTGAGTTTATCCTATTTGGAATCCATTGAGCTTCTTAGACATAGCTTCATGTCTTTCAGCATACTTGTGTTCAGCCATTATCTCTTCAAATATTTTTTCGGCTCCTCTCTCTCCTTCTTCTCCTTCTTAGACTCATTGTGTTTATGTTGGTATGTTTGATGGTGCCCCCACAGATCCTTTAGGCAGTGTTTATTTTTCTTCCTTCTTTTTCTATCTGCTCCTCAGAGAGCATAATTTCCCGTGACCTGACCATCAAGTTCAGTGATTCTTTCTTTTGCCTAACCAGTCTGGTGATGAACCCCACTAGTGAATTTTTCATATCAGTCAGAGTACTTTTTTATATCTAAATTTACTATTTGATTCCTTTTCATAATTTATTTCTTTATATATTTCTTTAATGATATTCTCTACTTGGTGAGAAATAGTTATCCTGGTTCCCTTTAATTCATTTTCCATAGTTTCCTTTGGTTCTTTGAAAATATATATGACAGTTGATTTAAATCTTTATCTAGTAATTCTGATATCTTTTCTTGTTCAAGGATAAGGTCCTTTATTTTCTTTTGTGTAAATGTGTCATATTTTCTTGTTTCTTTTCATGCCTCATTATATTTTGTTGAAATTGTATTTGGTTATTTGAATACTAGTAATTCTTGAAATCAAATTCTTCTTCCTCACAAAGGTTGTGTGTTGTTTTTTCTAAGTGACTTTTTAATACTATTTGTATAGTCTATCTTATTTTTCATGTATGTTTACTTAATTTCTTTCCCATTAGCTAAAGTTGGCAGCTAATTATTTGACAAAGGTTTCCTTAAATGATTGGAAAAGAAAATTGCTTATATATACAGATTAACTCTGTGTTCAGGCACTCCTTCAATATTTATCCAGCTCATTTACTTCTCTGCTTCAGCCTTCACTTCTTTTCTCTAAAGGTCAGTGAGAGGTGAAAGCGTAGGATCACCTCAGATATTTTCTGAACATGCACCCAGTCCTGTACATACATTTGGTTTATAGATTCCCTAATTATATGCAAAAATTTTCAAATGACTTATATCCCATATACTCCTTCCGAAGCCTCTTCCTTTCCAGCCTTCCCTCTGCTTCTTGCTCTGCCTGTTATCCCTTACCCCATGTCACTTCAGCTAGTATATTTACCTTTAAGTGTTTTTGACAAGTGGACAAGCCTCTGGTCTGATCCATCAGGGAACTATTAGACAGGTCAAAACACAGCACCACAGTTATTTGAGAATAAGATCCATATTTCCTCTGGAAATACCAAGAAGCCCCAGGAGTTTGGGTCAACTTCCCTTTGTCTTGCTTGGAGCCAGTGACTGGGGCATGGTAAACCAGTAAGTTGAAATACTATAATCTCTAACCAAAACCAAAGTTTCTTTCTTTATTAAATATTTACATGGAAACTGGATGTTTTTTATTATATTCTTCACCTCCCAAAATCTTGTTTCTTTCTGTCAATGTTTGATAGTTTAATCACTTCTTTAGTGGAAGGATAGAATTTTGGAATTTCCTACTCTGCCATTTTCATTGACATCTATCTATGAAATGAAATTTTTAAAATAATAATATCTATGTCTCACAACATTGTCAATTCAATTGTAATTCATTCATCAATTCAATTGTATTACAAGGGGTAGTCTCTTTATTTGATAGGATATAAAATAAATATAGAAAGTTACTATTAACTCTATGAATGCGTAGACTGTAAAAAAAAGTTTGAGGTATGTTGTCTGTATGGCAAATATCTTTTGCCTGAACCATGTAGAGTAGAAGAAAACAAAAACTGGAAGTTTAATATTTGCAAATGGGGCATGCACTTTTGTTTCCCTTTGTCAACACAACTCCCTTACACTGGATTTTAAAATACATTTCACGTTGTCTTTCCAGCACCCATAGGAATCTGAGGTGTTGATCATTGGTCTTTTAAAGCACTGTGACCTTTAATACTGGAAATTCACATGAGGATTTTAGGGAAATGAGCCAGTCATTATATTGTTTTAATGGTTACACATATGCACCTTAACACATAGTAGAATAAATATAGCCACACTTTAAATCCCTGCATCTATAGATGTTAAGTCAAAAGAACTAAGTACTGTTTGTCAATCCAACTTTCTCAGACTACATCGATGATAATTGCAAAATGGAAGTGGTATCCAGCTATGTAAAAATCATCAGTGTTGTTTTAGAAATGATGATTTCAATTAAATTAGCTATATGACTTTATTTAGGGTTTCCTGACGATGATTTCTGCTAGCTAAATTCTTATCTGTCACAGTAAATATTCAAAATGTAACATCTGAAATGAAAACTAGACAAAAGGAGAATTGGTTTAGAAACAATGATGTAATCATGATGAGAAGTAAAAGCAGAATCAAATAATATTAATATTACCTACTTTTAACATCCAGTTTTGCTTCATGAACACACATTCTGGACAATGGGAATGGGGGTGCAGAAAGATAGAGCAGGGGGGTAGTTTCTTTTCATTATAATATATTCTTTATATTTAATTGTTAAACCCCTTGTATGTTTTCCCTTATTAAGAAATTTTTTATAAAGAGTGTCACAATTTCCTCAATAGTTCTACCTTATTGCCCAGTGTTCAGCCTTTTACATGTCTAATTGAAAGGTACAACATAAAGATTCTATTTGCCATTTGAAGTTACCTCAATTAAAGAAAATAATGTGATGTCACAGTTTCTTTATTTGTGTTGCTTTCCAATCATTTTTAAGGACATTGCTTGTTTTAAATAAAATGGATTTTACATAGCTACTTTATGAAACAAGTCATTCTAAATATTTTTACACATTTTTGTCAGTTTTTATGATGAATATTTTAAGAATGAAAGAAAATAGAAAGAGCAATGTAATTGTAATCCATTTATCATCACCATCAATTCAAAAATAATTAAAATTCACCATGAGTGTGTGTGTATGTGTGTGTAGAGATAGAGAAAGAAAGAGAGAGAGATTAGAGAGGTATTAATATGCTAGAGCATTTGAAAGTAATTAATAACCATCATTAAACTTCACTTCTTTAATATGTCAGCATTGAGCTCATAAATCAACACATTCTCTTAATAAAAATTTATAATCATTTTTACACCTAAGAAGAAACATATAATTTACTACCAAAAGTAGAAATGCCTAATTTATTGCTTCAATTAAAATAACCCTATATATAACAAAGATGTATTAATATTTTGTATATATTGCTATTCACCTTTCTCCTTCCTTCCTTCCTTCCTTCCTCCCTCCCTTCCTTCCTTCCTCCCTCCCTCCCTCTCTCCCTCCCTCCCTTCCTTCCTTCCTTCCTCTATCCTTCCTACCTTTTTCTTTCCCATTCTCTCTCCCTTTCTTCTTTCTCTCTTTCTCATTCTTTCCTCCTTTCTTTCTTTCTTTCTTTCTCTCTCTCCCCCTTCCTTCCTTCCTTCCTTCCTTCCTTCCTTCCTTCCTTCCT
>JAKSZT010002772.1:496963-563829 GCA_026826555.1 Tolypeutes matacus
TGTTCTGTATATGTCTATTAAGTCCAAATCTTCTAATGTATTGTTGAGTGCCTTAGTTTCTTTATTAATTCTCTGCCTAGATGTTCTGTCTAATGATGATAGTGGTGTGTTGAAGTCCCCTGCTATAATTGTAGACGAATTTATTTCTCCTCTTAATTTTTCCAGAGTTTGCCGCACGTATTTTGAGGCATCTCGATTAGGTGCATAAATGTTGATGATTGTTCTCTCTTCTTGAGAGATTACTCCTTTTACTAATATGTAGTGTCCATCTTTGTCTCTTACAATAGTTTTGCATTTAAAGTCTATTTTGTCTGATATTAGAATAGCTACTCCTGCCCTTTTTTGGCTATTGTTAGCTTGTAAAATGGTTTTCCAGCCATTCGCTTTCAGCCTCCTTGAATCCCTGGGCCGAAGGTGGGTTTCTTGTAGACAGCATATAGATGGATCATATTTTCTTATCCATTCTGCCAATCTTTGTCTCTTGATTGGTGATTTTAATCCATTAACATTCAGTGTTATTACTCGTAACGAATTTCTTACTTCAGCCATTTTTTCTTTGGGTTAATGTATGTCATACGTTGTTTTGTTTCTCTTTTTGAGTTTTCAGTTGTTTTTAAACTCTCCTCCAACTCTCTCTCCTTTGTTTTTTCCTTTCAACTTGTAGAGATTCCTTTAGTATTTCTTGAAGTGCTGGTTTCTTCTTGACATACTCTCTTAATTGCTGTTTATCTGTGAATATTTTGAACTCTCCATCATTTTTGAATGCCAGTTTTGCTGGATAGAGAATTCGTGGCTGGAAGTTTTTTTCTTTTAGTGTTTTGACTATGTCATACCACTGTCTTCTTGCCTCCATGGTTTCAGCTGAGAAATCAGCACGTAATCTTATTGTGCTTCCCTTTTATGTGATGGTTCTCTTTTCTCTTGCTGCCTTGAGTATTTTCTCTTTGTCTTGAGCATTGGACAATTTGACAAGTATATGTCTTGGAGTTGGCCTGTTGGGATTTATAGTATTTGGGGTGCGCTGTGTTTCCTGGATCTGCACATCCATCTCTCTCAATAGAGTTGGGAAGTTTTCAGCCATAACCTCCTTCAACACTACTTCTGTTCCCTTTCCCTTCTCTTCTCCTTCTGGGATGCCCATAATGCGTTTGTTTGTGTGTCTTGCATTATCGGTTAATTCCCTGAGACCATACTGGATTTTTTCTATCTTTTTGTCTATCTTTTCTACAATCTCTTTGATTTCAACTGTATTGTCTTCCATATCACTAATTCTTTCCTCTGCCTGTTCAATTCTGCTGCCATGTGAGTCCAGCGTCCTTTTCATTTCTTGACTTGTGTCTTTGTTCGCCATCATATCCATTACCTTTTTAGTTGTGTTAGCTATTTCTTCAGTATGTTCTCCCAGTGTCTTCTTTATATCCTTAATTTCTTCCTTCAGTTCTTTAAGTTGGTCCATGATATTTGTTTGGATAGCTTTGATTAGTTGTTCGATGTACTGCATTGCTTCCTGGTTTTTATTTTGTGCACTGGACTGGTCCATGTTTTCCAGTTTCTCAGAGTCATTTGTATTTTTCTGTTGCCCTCTGGTCATCATATTATCTTGATGGGTTTGTTCAGTTGATTAGCTTTTCTCTATGCTCTAGAATTTTATTTAGCTGTTGGTTTTGCGTGTGAGTTAAGTTTTCTCTTTGGCAGTTTTTCTTCTTATTTTATTTCCTTGCTTCTTTCTATGTTCCCTTGAGGCAAAAGGTTAGGGCCAGAGGAATCAAAAGATGTAAGGAAGGCAGAAGGATAATAGAAATATTGATAAAAGTTAGAAGAGGGGCAAAATGAGACTTAATGAGATGAATATTTAACTTGTGTAGGCAGTGTAGAGTACTAGGAAAAAATATGGAGTTCCTACAATGGACTGGGAAAACAAATGGAGGAATATATTTATATATATTTAGAAGGCTAGAATTATGAGGAGGGAGAGAAATAGTAGAGAAAGGTCTGAAAGGAAAAAGTTAATACTAATAAAAAAAAAAGAAAAAAGAAGAAGAAGAAAACAAAATAGATGGGATAGAAATTGACACCCTTAAGTTGTGGGCCTATGAAAAAATGTTGTCTCTAATAGCCACAACAGAGAACAGAAGGCAGAAAGATGCAGGAAGTATAAGCGATGGTTTGTAATACAGAATCAATATATACAGCGAGTGGGAAATTACTGAATAAGAAGCCCAGCAAAGAAGTGACAAGCTGGCAGCACCTATTAAAAAAAAAAAAAGCAGGAAAAAGGAAGGGTGGAGGAATGAGGAAATAATAGCAATAGACCATAAAGTAACAGAGAGAAACCAAAGATCCACACAGGCAAGCAGTCAAACAGAGCTAAGGGGGGTCAATGATTCCCCTAGGGTCCACGTGGATTCTTCCTGCTTACTTGTGTTTATCAATGAATTTCCCCACAGGGTTCTATATGCAGGTCCTGAAGCTGCTTTTAGCTATTAAACTAAATTAAAAAGAATGTATTTTTCATTTGTTGAGGTGACCTTTTTTTTTTTTTTTTTTTTTTTTAGCCAACTGCAGGACCCAAAATAATTCCTCCTCTAGACCAACCCCCTTACGGAAGGGACCCTAGCTGGGCCTGTGGAAATTAATCAAGCACGTCCCACTTTCCAGATTCCCCAGGTTATCTGAAGTTCTGATGTTAGTCAGTGAGGAGTGCTAAAGACGGCGGATTCCGCCCCTTCTGGCGCCGAGCTCCAGCGTCACCGGGCTGCTCAGTAAATCAGTTTGAGTGCAGATTTGCTTCTGCTCTCAGCCTAATGCTGCTTCAGGTCGGCTTATCTGCTCCCCAAAGCTATGGGGCGGTACAGGCAGCCAGATCGATGTCTAAAAATATAAAATACCCTTCCCTGTCTTCCAACCAAACCCTCCCTTTTTTGGGAAGTGTCCCTTCCTCCTGGCTCCCCAGCAGCCCGGGTCTTATCCCTGGGTAGCTAGGGAAATCAGCTGCGTTTCCTGACCAAAATCCCCCCTCCGGTTCACTGGGTGCTGATTAGCTCATTTGCTCTATTCACACAAGGTCCAAGGGGCGCCAGGCAGCCAGATCCCCAGAAAATAAAACTTTTTCACCCCGCCCACGGCTCCAAATGGCCGTTTTATTTAATTTTATTTTTTTTTCTCTAACCGCGGGGCTCAGCCGCCTGTGCCAACCTCCACCGGCAGCCTCAAAACTCACGGAATCTCCACCGTTTGGTCCACGCCGCCGATCCGCGCAGATAGATGTCCCAAGCTTCTCACTCCACGCGTGCACAGCACAGACCCCCGGGCAGGACCCCGTCCACAATCCGCCTTGCTCTGGGAGCTTGCAGTGTGCGCCCTCCTACACCAACGCCATCTTGGCCGCCTCTCAAGTCTAGCCTTTCTTCTTGATTCTATCTTAGAGTCTCTATCTTTCTGTTTACATTACCCTTCTTTGGGTTGTTTTTTTGTTTTTTGTTTTTTTTTTTTGATCACTTATAAAAAAAATACAAATCAAAATTTAACCACTTTTAAAGGTATAATTCGAAGGTATCAATTATGTTCTCAGTGTGGTGCTACCATCATATAATCTATTACCAAACTTTTTTATCGCCTCTGCCAGAAATACTGCATTTATTAAACAATAACTCCCCATTTCCCTTACAACTCAGACCCTGGTAACCTGTTATCTCCTAGCTTTCTCTGTGAATTTGCTTATTCTGGTTATTTTATGTAAGTGAGATTATACCATATTTGTGATTTTGTGTCTGACTTATTTCACTGAAATTCATTCATACAGTATTGTAGCATATATCAGAAATTCATTCTTTCAGCAATGGTGAAAGCAGACATTCTTGCCTTGTTCTAAACTGAGGGGGAAGGCTTTCAGTCTTCTACTACTCAGAATAATAATAGCTGTAGTCTTTTCGTATATGCCATGTATTATACTGATAAAGTTGCCTTCTATCCCTATTTTGCCTAGCGACTCTATCATGAAATAACATTGTACTTTGACAAATTCATTTTTTAAATCCATTGATGTGTTAATGTAATTTTCCTTCATTTATTAATGTAGTATATTATGTTGAAGTTTTTTTCTTATGTTGAACCAGCCTTACATTCATGGGATAAATCTAAGAAGACATGGTGTATAATCCTTTTAATACACATTCAATTTGCTAGAAATGATGGTTTTTGCAACCATATTCCTAATGGAAATTAGTATATATTTTTCTGTACCACTTCTCAGTTACAAGTAAATCCCATGTTAGGGGACCTAGACATGACCCTCGATTCAGAGTTCCACAGAGCCAGTTGAGACTGATGTACAAAGATATCCAATTTAAATTAAGATGCATCAGCCCGGGGACTCTCACTTGTATGTGCATGGACCACTACTGTGGTCCTACAACTACCCTGCAGAACCTAGGGAGGGGCAGGGGCCCAGTACAATAAATGTGTCCTGTGGTTCCCCTACCTTCCTTAGCTTTTATTTTCTTTCCATTTTCACATTTGTTGAGTCAGTATCTAACCTTAATTGTCTTCCAAAGTTTGGAGAAAGTTAATTCTGGCAAATTCTACCTATTTTCTTAGGTTTTAAGGGGTCTGTGGGTCAGATGTGTCCTACTCCAGAATGTTACTCATGTCAGCCTTTACTCATCAGGTTTTGCATCTACTCTTTCCTTTATAGCTGTTAACATATTCTTCATAGTTATTTTAAATTTTTCATCTGATAATTCCAACATCTCTTACAAAGCAGAGGCCAGGTATGATGTTACCTTGATCTTCAGATTGTTTTAACTTTTAGCATGTCTTGTGAGTTATTGTTGAAAGCCACACATGACATATCAGTGAACAGCAACTGAGGTAAACAGATATTTAGCATTAGGTCAATGTTTATCTGGTTAGAAGTTAGGCTCTTTTATTGTCTCCTGTAGCTGCAAGTTTCAGTGGCTAAAATTTCTTCTGGTGTCCTTGTGTCTGTCTCTGTTGTCTTTGGTTTTCCTTAGGGCTCTGTTCTTTATTTTGGGTTTGAACCTTCTAATTCTTAATACCTGTAGCCCATTCTTATATACAATAAGACTAATAGTGTGTTGGTAAGAGGTAGGGAGAGGTAAAGTTCTATAATCCTATGATAAGATCTCAGTCTTTTAGTTAGACTGTGTCACTGGGCCATGAAATTCACAAATGATTATCAACTTCTGATTTTCACCTTTCATGTGAGAAGTAGGAAATGGCAATGTGACCTGGATTTGTGCATGTATTTTCCACCAGATAAGTTGGGCTCTGATAAAACCCAGTTTGACTAGACTCAGGTAAAATGTGGTCCCTTAAATACAGGACTTTGTAAAGGAGAGTGCAAATATTTTAAATGACTGTATTTCCCTTCCTGCTGTTGGAGGAACAAAGGGATTTTCCCACCATCTTTACAGTGACAAGCTGTTGGGAGTTGTGGAGGCAAAATACAAAAAAAAAAAAAAAAAAAAAAAATGTGGAGGTCCCCAAACCCTGGGCATCCAGAAGATTTTTATCTCTCAAGTGAGTCCACACTCAAACTTCAGCCATTAGTCAGGTCAAGGAAGTAAATTGTCAATAAAGGGAAATTTAATATGTCCCCTTTAAGTACTTCTATGTGATGCTACTTCTGATAAACTAAATTCCTGTATTTGCATGTCATACCAGTTTTAAGGTAGTGATTTGCCTGTGACCTCAATTTCTGACAGATCTAAGAGGAGTTGATTTTAGATATTTTAGCTTGCCACCAGACACGAGAGCTATTTCCAAATTCTACCTGTCAGGCTAGAAACCGGCAGTATTGGTCAGAGGAAGACACTGAACATATTCTGCTATCAAAACTATGCTTGTCCCAATAAAGATATATGAGTCTTCCTTGCATAATTATCAGAGATTACCAATGAGATCTGAAAATTCTTGGTTTGGATCTCAAATTCTCACTTAAGAATTTTCTGTTGAAAAATTGTTTTCATTACTTATTTTGATCAGCTTGTTTTAGTGAATTCAAAAGACAAGCACCATTGGTGGGAAAAGAGTCATTTTCATTGAGAAAAATGGTTTTCATTTCATTAAGGAATCTTGAAATGAGCAAAATTTGAAATCAAATTAAATACAGCGGAGGAGACTTGAAATGCAAATCATTTTGTCATGTAACTTGTTCACTAGGGGTAAATTTGACAGTGAAAATCAAATATAAAATCATTCCTCATACATAGAGGCTAAAAGCAGAGATAGAAACTGAGGTCAATATCCCAGCGTCGCCGAAACCCTGAAATAAGGAAGACC
This sequence comes from Tolypeutes matacus, assembly GCA_026826555.1. Classification (NCBI taxonomy): domain Eukaryota; kingdom Metazoa; phylum Chordata; class Mammalia; order Cingulata; family Chlamyphoridae; genus Tolypeutes; species Tolypeutes matacus. The sequence goes on from JAKSZT010002772.1 coordinate 503,267, forward strand.
TCTTAAGATTGTGGAGCATCTATATCCTGTAGCCAGTTGTTGGTTTTTCTCTAAGGTATAATTTTGTCTTTCCTGACCCTTAATTACAGTTTCTGTAAATATTATCATGTAGACTCAGTATATTTTGGGGAGCTTTGAAATAGGTATAATCAATATAAGTAATTCAAAGGTGGAAGGAAAAGATTTAAAGGAATAAAAATCTGTGTTATTGAGCCAAAGAGTGAAAAAGATGATTCCAAAGGCCTGAGTGGCTCTGGATGTGGGAGGGCACATGGAGCAACTGAATTAACCAGAGGATACCCCTTCCCAGGGATTTGAGAGGAGAATTAACTTCATAATGAGAACCGAGGAATTTCTATGAAAAATGTGAGAAGATATGAAGCCATCAAACCCTGAAGACATAATTGTAAATATAGTAAATGAAAATCAAGGTATATATGACCAACAACAGCAGTGTGGGTACATCAGTGAATATTTAATATAGATATATTCAAACATAGTCATAAGCATATAGGTGACAAAGCTTATCTATCGGTATAAAAGTTTGCACAGGAGGGCTCATTAGTAATTTATTTGGAAACCTTCTAAGGTATATAAGATAAAAATAAGCCATTTACTAGTCAAGTTTCTAACCAGAAAAAATTGGTCTGACACCCAGCATTCTTTTCAGTTTGATTCAATGCCAGAAATGTTCTTTATGATGAACCAGTTTTTCTCAAATATTTTTTTCATTGTCTCTTTTACATCTTTGTTCCTTAAAGTGTAGATGATGGGATTCAGCATGGTAATGCTAAGAGTATAAAATATAGATACTCTCATATCATTGTCTGAAGGATGGCTGGAACTTGGCTCACATGTATGAAGAGGATTACCCCATGGTAGTTCAGAGCCACAGGTAGAAAAGGCTGTTCACCTCCCTTCAGCAGAACGCATAATCAGAATGGCCATCAGAATGAAAGCATAGGAAATCAAGACTATGGGTTTAGTAATTATCTCAATAGAACCCACTAAGTAGAAGAATAGAGGATGATTGATGTGAGTATCAGAACAAGAAATAGCAAGAAGTAGAGGGATATCACAAAACACATGTCTAATTTCATTGGATGCACAGAAGAAAAGGCTAAAAGTGGCAATTTTTGTAAAGTATCATGCAAAATGCCACCAACATTAGAAGTAATGATGAGTGGCACATAAACTTGGGGTGACATATTAACTGAATACAACAGTGGGTTGTAGATTGCTACATAGAGATCATAAGCCATTGCAGCCAAGAGAAAGCATTCTGTGGTTCCAAGAGAAACAGTGAGAAACACCTGTGCTGCACATCCAAGAATAAAATACCTTTACTGTCTCACAGAAAATTGAGCAACATTTTGTGGGAGACAACTGAAGAATAGCAGGCATCCAGGAATGACAACACAATCAGAAATTAGTACACGGGGATGCGGAACCAGACATCCTTAATAACCAGTAAAACTAATCCCAAATTTCCAATCAGAGTGAAAAGATAGGTTGCTAGAAATAATAAAATTAGGAAGACCTTCAACTCAATTTTATCTGTGAAGCCCATCAATATAAACATGATGACTTCAGTCACGTTCTTCCGTGGAATCCTGTAGTTATCCACATCTGATGGTACCTCTGACATCTCAGTTTATTTGTATAGGTCTGTAAGAAACTATCTGATGAAACAGAGTTCACTCAATTATATCCCCATGTCTGCTTCTTAGAAGGACATTGATAACCTAGGCAGCGACTGGACAGGCATTGATGTAGAAATGGGCCCAAGTGGATGCAGTTTCCTGTATATATAAAAAGAAGACATGGTTTCATTCATTTGTTGCCTAAATTTGTCATGTTATAAAAGTAAACAAAATTAATTCCAGTGGATTTTTTCTATAAATTTTGAATTATTTTTCCTTATGATAAATTTTCTTAAAACTCTAGAAAACAGTGAATATCAAGGTTTCTGTAACCAAATATGTTATAATGGAGTGTACCACATGACTATTAGTTTGAAATTTTCTATTAAGAACATGAAATACCTTACTTAAATGATCATAATTATAAAATTACGTGTATCTCGTAAAATTGTGTTAAATTTAAAGGTGAAAAATCAGAGTGAAAAGTTTGTCATTTAAAAATGTTCCCACATGACTGGAACTGTGATGATAGACATACATTTCAGCTCCTCTTCTAGGAGAGCCATTTCACACGAACGCATTTTATGTATTCTTTCCTGGCAATGATCCTGTGCCATTAATTCTTCTGGAATAATTTTGATAAAGTCATCTGAATTTATTCTGGAAGAAATTGCACCTTCACTATCATAAAAACAATGCAATATTCTTTATACTTTTTTCAATTATCTTTTTTGAAAACATCACACTAAGTTTGATTCTTCAAGTTATTATAACATTGAAATTATATTTCAAATGTTAAAAAAAATTCATAAGCTCTTTCTCTATATATTTGCTCATTATTTCTGTAAAGTCCTGGGATGGATAATTCAGTTGTATTTCTATAAAAATAAATCATGACCATACTTTTAAAATATTATCATTGTCACTGGAGCTTGTAAAATAACTATAAAATATTACCCCAAAAGTCAATAATGAAGTGATTGTTAAAGCTCTGGTTATTGCTTTGCTCCAATATAATGTTTTAATTCTGATATTTTTTTTATGTCATCAGAGTGTTTCTTTTGTGGGAAATGAAGAAAGAAAAATGCATAACCTAGTTAACAGCAGTGTTGGAATATTTTTGCATCAATGTCAAGGAAGGTACTATATCAAAGGTAAGAGTCAATAATAAGGGGTTATGGGATTTTTTTCTTTTGGAATAAGGAAAACGTTCAAAGGTTTATTGGGGTGATGTCTGCACAAGTCTGTTATGAAATTGAGAGCCACTGAGTGTACACTTAAGATAAAATGTACAAGGAATGGGACTGTGTAACACAGTGATCCATGTGCTGGAAGATGGACTGTGGCTAACAGTACAAGTATGAGAAAGTTCTCTCATGAATAAAACAAATGTACAATACTAATACATGGGGCTAATAATAATGAGTGTATGGAAAAAATATACGAAATGTACGTTATGGACCATAGTTAGTGGTAATAGCCGGATGATGCTCTTTCATAATCTGTAACAAATGTTCCACAACAGTGTAAGGTGTTGGTGGAGGAGTGATGTATGGGAATTCTGCACATAATGCATGCTTGTTTTGTACGCTCACAACTTCTCTGATACAAAATACATATTAAAAAAAAAAGAAAAGTGCAAAACCAAAAAAAAAAAAAATAATGTTTAAACGTAAAACACAAAAACAAAATAATAAAGATGTACCAACATCTGGACTGACTGCCTCAGTGACCGAAATACAGTAATGGGTCCAACATATTTAGGCAGTGTATTTCAGCATAATGACATTTGTTTTTCCTTTGTATGGTAATACAGACTGTAGGATATGACTCATTCTTAACTAACTGACACCTGTATTTTCCAGGGTTTAATGGAATGAAATATCTGCCATGTACTGGGGTTGGCTGCATTCAATGACTTACAAATTACTTCATTCATGATAGAAAGCAAAATTCAGTTTTGTCATTTCGAGATTCCCTATTGGGAAGAGAATGAAGAAATCAGATTAAAACTATATTTGAAAGGAGAAGAAAGCCATATGTCTTTTTCACCATGAAAGGTTATCACATCCATGTGGCTATGTGGAAGACAAATAAAAAGAGTACATAGCAACGTAAATATGGGGCTAGGGAACTAGAATTGCTCATTTGGCCGTTAAAGAATTCAAGAATTAAAATCTATATAATTAAGGTAATATCTGATTTCTCTGCAAATCCAGACACAATACATATTACTCATAGAGGAACACACATATAAATATAATAATTTCTAATGTAGTTTGAATTGTTATATTAATGATATAACATAAAATATCAATTAATAATATAAATATGTATTAATGCATTGTGCATCATAAAATATATATTTACATTAATAATAATCCTCATTTTATCTCTCAAGTATACTTTCTTTCTTCTCTCTCTCTCTCTTTTGCTCCCATTATCTCTATAGTGAAAGAAAATAAAGATATTCAAATACTTTTTGAAAAATATACCATAGGTTGTCTTGAAAGAAAATTTTACACAGAATGCTTGACTGACATGCATAAGAAAGATTTCAGGTACATCGCAGATTTAACCTTTACTTCTCTGCTCTCTATGAGAGAAGATAATTATGAAAAAGTAAGAACGTTATATTTGGCCTCTAAGACCTTATAATAAAACCTCTGGTTTAAGACTCAGTGATAATGTAAGCTTGGAACAGTAACTCCATCATTCCAACTAAAAGAATAATAAAACTGAACAAAATTTTCAGACTCAACACACGAATATGGTATGATGGCATAGTACTTATTTATGAGCTGCAATTATATATTTTGTAATAATTTTATGTTTAGGATGGATCCAATTGCAATATGACAAGTTTTATTTATGAGAAACACAATCAATAGAGTATTACAAAAATAAACTTTTTGGAAACAGATGTGGCTCAAGCAATTGGGCTCCCATCTACCATATAGGAGGTCCAGGGTTTGATTCCCAGGGTCTCCTGGTGAATAGCAAGCTGTAAGCTGGCCTGCGCTGCAAACTGGCCCACGTGGAGTGCTGGGCCATGTGGAGTGCTGGTCCGTGCAGGAGTGTTGGCCCACACAGAAAAGTGGCACAGCAAGATGACGCAACAAAAAGAGACACAGAGCAGAGACAATAAGAGACACAGCAGATCAGGTACCTAGGTGGTGCAAGAGATTGAGCGCCTCCCTCCCACTCCAGAAAGTCCCAGGATCGGTTCCGGGTATTGCCTAAAGAGAAGACAAATACAGAGGAACACAGAAAGAGCAAACAGTGAGCACAAAACAATGGGGGAGAGGGGAGGGAGAAATAAATAAATTAATAAATCTTTTTAAAAAATCAACTTTTATCATTAAAACATTTGACAATGATTGGGATTTCAAAATTAAGTTTAATTATACATATGTTTGATAAATGACACTAATGAAACATAAAATAAATACTTAAAATAAATTCTATTGAGATTAAACCCAAAGAAGCTTGTTATTCTGTGCATTAAGGTGCCACAAAAATTCATACTTTTCATTACATTTTGCCTTTGCTATGTCAGTAAATAACAGCAATTTTTCCATTAACGTTCCTGAAAATCTTGCTGACAGAATTTCCTGACAACTGTTGATGTCTCTGATTCTGTCTTTAGATTAGTAAGTGACTTATGAATAAAGGTATACAATATAAAAAGATATCCCATTAGAGAAATTATGTACTTCACTACATGGAACTGAAGACATGATAGGGAAAATGTTGACATTTAGCAACTTCATCAAGCTGATCTTCACACTGGCATTTCTATTAAATAGTATTTGAGGATGTTAGACTGGCTGTGTTTATGTGTCCTTATTTTTCTATAACAGGATAAGGATAAGAAGAAAAAATATAAAGATCTTATATTTTAAAAAGAATACATAATCCTTCTGGAAGACTCAAAACCATTTCCTCAACTCTCATATGGTCTGAATCATAAGGTATCAGACACCCATGACAAAAGTTTTACAAACATCAAAATTCAGAAAAGTGGCTACTAATGATGCAGAATTTTGTGTTTGTTACTTTGTCTTAACTACATAGCTATTTGCAAGCTCAAAATTCTAGAGTCCTTGTATATATGAGGACACTCATGCCCTGTTAAAAAAGAACATGACAAAGTTCACATAGTTATTTACAGAGCCAGGATTCAAGCCTAGATTTCTCTGACTACACATTATAAGCTATTGCCTCCCAACCATATTACACCATTGTGACATGCCAAAATTCTGGAATCATTGCTTAGGGAAAAACACAAAATAATGTTCTCAGCTATTTTTATTTATTTATAGTAAAATCACGGTAAGAAAAGGACTCAAATAAACATGAAATTAAAAGCAAACTAACTGAAGTGGGCCCTAGCTCATTTAGCTAAATAGTAAAATAAATTTAAATTAATTATTATTCCTCCAATTGAAAAAAATTATATGCACATAAAGTGGCATATACTCAGTGGGTGGTTATAAGCTAATTTTCTCTTCATTTAATAAAATGTCTTATTTCTACTGCCCCTCTTCTGACCATCTTCCTTTATCACGATAATTAAAATAAATTTCTCATTGTATCTCTATTTACCTAAACATAAATGAAGTCCTTCCTATTCAGGCTTTCATCTTCCTTGGAAGATATAGGCACACAGTTCAATATTTTAATACAACACTGAGTTAACTAAAATCAACTATATCAAATTTAAATATTAAAGCACATAATATCAATGTATTTAAGCACATAGTTGAAGAATCAGGATTATAGCTTTAAAATAATTTTAGTAATGAAGAAAACCTTCTTACCTATGGAACAAAATTGCTAAATCAATTAAAGTATACTCTGAATATTATGCATTTGGATTCTTTTATTAGCTTCTTGAGTTATTCCTAAAGTCTTTATCTTTCTGGAATTCACAAAATAATCTCAAACTGTCACAGCAAGGAAGATACTGGGGGAAGAACAGTCTTTTGAAATAATGGGATTGAAATAATTGAACTGCCTTTTACCTCACATACACACAAAATACACTGATTAACACTTTGCACCATATTTAAACTTGTCTTAATATGAACATTAGAAAATAGTGAAAAACATAACTTTTTAAAATTCTGAGAAAACAAAGAACAGCATATGTTTAAACAAGAGTTAGTCAATGTTTTTAAAATAAGACACAATGCATATAAACCAGAAGAGAAAAAGGTGATATACTGTACTTCATCACATTTAAAATTTTATTCTTTGTGAAAGACACTGCTGAGAGAATGTGGAAACAAGCCAGTGACTTGGAGAAAATACTTGCTAAACATCTGTCTAACAAAGAACACGTATCTGGATGTATAAAGAACTCTCAAGTCTCCTTAACATGAAGACAAAAAAATTAAAACCAATTAAAAATCTGCAAAAATTTGATTAGACATTTCAAAAAAGGAGATGCAGAGATGGTAACTAATCCCATGAGAAGATGCTCAGCATCATTTGTCATTAGAGTAAATGCCATTTAAACCCACTATGTGAACTCTCTTATTTGAAACTTTCATTACAGTATTTCTGTTCTATTTAAAAGACATTCTTATTATGTAGTGTAAAGCAGTGAAACATTAAATCCTTCCTTCTGAAACTGATTCCAAAACAATGAAACCCAGTTCTACCATTCATATCCATGTGCTCTGTACATTCTATGAATTTCAGTATGACAAGAAAGAAATAAAAGTTAAAAGATGGAAATGAAATCACAAACTGCTAATAGTTTGAAAAATGTTTTGATTGACCACACAGTAAAAATCTATGAATTATGTATTAGAAAATGAATTTAATAAATGTACTGCATAAAATATAAACTTAGAATAATCAACTTATTTCTACATTGCAGCAATTAAAAATCAGAAAATAAAATTGAAGGAGAGAGAGCATTAACAAAAATATTTTAAAATAAGAAACTCCACCTAGGGATAAATCTAACGTAAGAAACCTAAGGCATCTATAAACATAAGTATAAAAGGCCTTTAATTGAAGTAATTTATTCAAAAGTTCTCATCTACATTAGGTTAACATGCAAAGAAATGGATTACTTTTAAGAACAAGATTTTCTGGGGCCCACAAAAGCTCAAACTACCACAGTCTTCATCTATACAATGGAGGTAAAGAAGAGTTTTCCTGGAATACAGGAAATCCCCTAGGGTTTCTCTTACTACTATCATGCCCAGTGATTAAAGTCAAGGGAAAACTGCAACAACTCAATTCAGCAGGACTACCAATGACCCAGAAACTTCTGAAATATCCAAATCAATGAATCACGGTTTGGTTCACTCTACCAGGCAAAGAACACGGTCATCTGAGATGTTTGCTGAGGGTAAAAAGACTTTGGAATGGGTAGTGGAAGAAGGTAGTGATAAATATGAACTATGGCCATGTGAAAGTAACAGAAAGGACTGTAATTGTTATGAATATTTCCTTGTTTTGTTATGAATATATTTGTATATGTACAAGAAGCAAATAACTTTGTTTTTTCTTCCCTATCTTATCCCCTTATCATACGACATAAGTTGTATTCATTTCATGTTGTAACATTTAAGTTACAGGACATCAAGTTTAACTGTGAATATTACCGAAGGACCTCAACCTTATCCAGGAGAGATATAGTGTGTGTCCAGTTTTATACAGGATAGTTGAGTATTGTTACATGGAAAATGCCTGTTATTTTTATTTTAACTATTACATATGACTGCCAAGTTGAAAAGTGGTGGACTGCGATTGCTATATTCATGTATCAATTTTGCCACAATGGTGCCCATTGTTTGGCCAGGCAAGCACTGACTTAATTGTTTAATGTGAGGATATTTCATGAACTTCAGTGATCTGTAAGTTGATTATAGGTATGACTGATTGCATCTACAGTCACCTGAGGAGATTGTCTTCAGCAATGAGAGATGTCTCATCCAATCGGGTGAAGTCCTTGAAAGGTGAAGTGATGAGTTATATATATCATATGGATGCAAATATATTACATTGTAAATATTACATTATAAATTGATATATATAATGAAAGTAATGAGCGTACATGGTGTAGGTGCAGCCCAAAGCCAGTCAATCCTTTGATAATGCTGAAATGGCCTCTGTATGCTATGCCGTGGTGATACTCATGCTGAATCCCAAGATCTTCAGCTTGAGGAACAAAGAGGTGAAAACAGTCCTAAAGATAACCTGGAAAAGTGTGTAAATTATCTTTTCAAAATTCACACTAGGATTCAGTAATAATAAATTAAGTTAAAGGTAGTGTATATGCTATCTAATCTTTTTTAAGTCTTGTATTCTTCTATACAACTGGAAGTACACTAATTCCCTCCAGAATAAGGTGCAAGTCATTGGATAATATTCACTCTTAAACTTGACATCCTTAAATGCTAGACATGAAGCTAATACAACTTATGTCATATGATAAGGGAAAAGGTTAGTGAAGAAAACATAGATATTTATTTTATGTACAAATACAAACATACTCGCAACAAAACAGGGAAGAAATTTTCATGACCATTAAAGTCTCCATTTCTGTTACTAGTCACATTGTTAAAGTTCATATTTATCACACTGCCTTCTTCCACTACTCATTCCAAATTCCCTTTACCCTCAGCAAGCACCTCAGCTGGTCATGGTTCTTTGCCTGGTTGAATAAACCAATCTTTCATTCCTGAAGATCCTGGACAATTGTTAATCCTGCTTGGATTGGATTGTTGCAATTTTTCGTTGGCTTTAATCACAGGGCATGGTAGTACTAAGAGACACTTTAAGGGATCTCCTGTACTCTAGGCAAACTCTTCTTTAAGTCCATTATGTAGGTACAATCCTATTTCCCCTTGATAGTCAGGATCAATTACCTCAGTCAGTACAGTGATTTTTCCCTTTGCCTTTTTTTTCAACTTTAAAAAAAATTTAAGGGAACTTAGATTGCACAAACGTTCCATAAAAAATGTATGAGATACCCATATGCCCTACTACCTACCCCTCCACACTTTCCCATATTAACAACAATCTTCATTAGTGTGGTACATTTGTTACAATTAATGAACATATATTGGAGCATTGCCACTAAGTATGGATTATAGTTTACATTGTAGTTTACACTCTCTTCTGCACAATTTTGTAAGTTATGACAAGATATATAATGTCTTGTATCTGTCATGGTAACATCATTCCCAACAATTATAATGTCCCAAAAATTCCCCTATATTACATATATTTTTCTGTCTCCCTCCTCTCAATATCTCCAGTGGCCACTACCTCCACATCAATGATAAAAGTTTTTTCCATTGCTAGAATAACTATAAGTATATAGTAGAATAAAAGTAGGTCTACTCTAGTCAATCGCTTACTCCCCAATCCTGAGGATTCTGGGATAGTGATGCACACTCAACCTCTAATTGAGAGAGGCTTATATCCCTTATGGCAGATGGATGGGACTATCTTGCTTAAGTTGTAGACTCTTCTCTGTTCCTTGGGATGGTCGTTGTCCATCATCATTTCCTTGTTAGTTGTCCTGGGTGAGTCCAATGAACTTGAGAGTGGTTTTGCAACTCTCTTGAGATTCAGAGCACAACGGACACGTGGAAAGCCCAAAGATTTAAGTCTCTTGGACTTAAACTTATCAACTCTAGTACTAACTATAGGTTTAAATAGAAGAGGCAGAAGAGTCCTGTGTAGGGAAACCACAACTGAGTCCAACTCTGTCACACTGGGGAGCATAAATTCCAAAGCATGATCCACTGGCAGGGCACTAAACTCCTGAGTTGTCAGCACTGTCTATAGTGTATGGATGTCTCTAGAACTCTCAGAAGCCCTGCTATCTGAAGCAATATTTATTGTGGCATTCAATAGAATCCTACTGAGATGTGCATAAGCATAAGCTCTGGAATGACCTCCTGACTCACTTTGAAGTCTCTTAGCCATATAAACTCATTTGTCTTTACCCTTTCCCCATTTGTTCAAGGTCTTTTTCCAGTTGCTTTGCTAGTTGGTGCCTGGTAGTAATCCCTGGGTGCTAGGGAGGCTCATCCCTGGGAGTCATGACCCATGCTGGGAGAAAGGTAATGCATTTATAGGCTGAGTTTGGCTTAGAGCGAAGCCACAATTGAGCAACAAGGAGGCTCTCAGGAGGTAACTCTTAGGCAAACTATAATACTAGGATGAATTTCAGTTTCAAGAGAAAAGGTTCATAAGTACTGTCATCAATATCAAGGGATCATCAATAGTCCATCCTCCTTCACTAGTCACTGCCTCTCTACTCAGGGGATTCTTGATGTCCCATTAGATAATGTGGCAGAACTCCCCGGGATGGAAATTGGATATTCTTTCGGTTATTGTGTGGGTTTCCACCCACAGTGACAACATCCCATGAACACTTGAACTCATTCATATGCCTTATAGGTATGCCCCAGGTGACCCACCTCCCATGGATCCCCCTTTACTGATGCCTCATGCCAATGATCCTTCCCTGTCACAGTTGCAAACTTTCTGTGATCCAAAATTTCTTCAAAAATGAAGCCAACAAAATAACCAAATAAAACTAATAAGAAATGAACAATAATGATAGTTTTAAAATGACAAATAAAATACAAAAATTAAAAAGAATTTGAAATAATAACAAAATAATAATAAATAAAATTTTAAAACTTTGGCATTATGTCTTTCATCATTGTAAGTTCTGTTGTCTTTTTTGTACAGTGCTATTTTCTTCCATTTATTTACCCAGTGTCATATTTTTTACATTTTAACATCAAAGAAGCTTTAATTGACAGAAAAGTCACATACAGAATATAGGGAATTCCCATATACCCATCATCCTCCCCCTTTTCCCCTTCTCCCTAAAATAACCATTTTACATATGGTTATTACATTTCCTAAAATTGTTGTACAAATATTAAAACATTGCTACTAACTATGGTCAATGATTTTCATTATGCTTTACATTTTGGACCTTACACTTTTTTCAATTTTGATGAAATTTAACATGGCCTGTATCCATTATTACAAGATCATGGAGAATAATTCCAATGCCCCCAAAATGCCCCATGTGCTATCTATTCTATTCATCCTTCCTCCTCCCCTTGGGACCCAAAGCAACCACCAAGCTTCACTCCTTGAAGAACAAGATTCATAGTTACTTGCAACAACATTGAGGGATTGACATACTGGCCTGTCCTTCACTAATAGGCACTGCCTATGCTCTTGAGAGAGTCCTGCCCCTCTATTGGAGAACATAGCAGGACTCCACAGGATAGGAGTCCAATACCTTCTCATGCATTGTGGGTTGGAACCACTGATGCAATGTACTAGGACAGGATGAACACTCACATACTCTCTAGAAGTCTGCCCCAGGTGTGCCCTATCATACATGTCCCCATGTCCAACAACCTAAACCAATAACGCTCCCCTGCCATATTTGCCCAAAAAACATTCCCAAAATTGTAGCTTCAACCATATACCCACAAATTCCTGGAGTTCATCTGCTCTCTCCCCCGACCCTCCCCCTAGTTCCATGGACAATGCAAACCCCCCATCCTATCCCCTCACAAGACAGCACCGTTCAACCAAATAGCATCACTGCACCACTGTCATGCCCATCCACTGCACAAATACATCCTTCCACCTTATCGTAGATTTTGTCCTTATGGGCTTCATTTCACAATCCTCTACTCCATTTCTCTCTCCTGTAAACCCATCTTCCAGACTTTAGCTCTCTGAGTCTGCTCAATTTGCTTAATGCGTATGAGTGAGGTCATGTGATATTTGTACTTCAGTGCCTGGCTTGATTCACTCAACATAAGGTCTTCAAGGTTCATCCATGTTATACTATGCGTTAATACTACATTCGTCTTACAGTTGCATAATATTCCATTGTATGTATATACCAGAGTTTGCTTATCTAGTCATCTGTTGATGGAAATATGGTTTCTTTTCACTTTTGGCAATAGCAAGTAATGCCGTTATGAACATTGGTGTGCATATTTCTGTTTGTGTCCCTGCTTTCAATTCTTCTGGGTATATACCCAACAGTGGGATTGCTAGATCATATGGCACTTCTATAGTTAGCTTCCTGAAGAACTGCCAGACTGTCCTCCACAATGGTTGCACCATTCTACATTCTCACCAGCAGTGGATGAGGGTTCACATTCCTCCACATCCCCTCCAACACACGTATTCCTCTGGTTTTTTTTTTTTTTTTTTTTTTTTTTTGATACATGGGTGCAAGTTGATATCTCTTTGTAGTTTTAATTTGCATTTTCCTAATAGCTAGTGATATTGTGCATCTTTTCATGTGTTTTCAGCCATTTGCATTGCTTCTCTGGAGAAGCACCTATTCAAATCACTTACCTGTGTTTTTTTTTTTTTTTTTTTAATTTATTTATTTTTTATTGTGGGTAAAAATCAAAATTTTCACAATACATACCAATATTTTAAAAATGATATATAAATATATATGCATATATGTGCATTTGCTTACAAAAATGCTTTTTTGTTTGTTTGTTTGTTTGTTTTTTTAAGAGGTGCTTAGATTACCTAAAATATTACATGGAACCTACGGGGATTCCCATGTTCCCCACCTCCCACAGCTCCCACCACATCCCACACGAACATCTCCCACAAGTGTGGCCCATCATCCTCAATGGACTTACGCATCCTGGGGCCTTGCCATCAACCATAGACCACAGTTCACATCGTAGACCACACTCTCTCCCACACAGTTCTAAATGGTGTGTGATGATTTAAAATGGCCTACATCCGTTGCCACAACGGTACTCAGGACAACCTCCAAATCCCAAAGAAGCCCCTGTATTTCAACTGCACATCCCCTCCCTGTCCCGAAAGTGTCCAGTGGCCACTGGCTCCACCTCACTGTTATAATTTTTCCGTTGCTAGAATCACCATATGTGTACAACAGAATACCATCAAGTCCACTCTAGTCCATAGTTCTTCCCCCAATCCTGAGGGAACTGGGATGGTGATGTCCACTCCACCTCCAAGTGAGAGAGGGTTTATATCCCATGGATATGATGGGTGGGATGATCCTGCCTGCAGATGCAGGCCCTCTCCATTCCCTGGGATGGCCATTGCCCAACGTTGTCTCCTCGCCAGGTGACTTGGATGGGTCCATTGAGCTGTAGGGTAGGAGTTGCAGCTCCACCGAGATTCTACGCACACCTGCCACATAGGTAGGCCAGAGGCTCCAGTCTCTGGAAGTATACCTAAAAACTCCAGCATCACATATAGGTTTGAATAGAAGGGACTGATGAACTATGTGCAGGGAGGACTTATTTGAGTCCAATTCTGTCACTCTCAGGAGCACAGATTACAAAATAGAGCCCACTAATAAGGCATCATTTTCTGGGGCTATCCCCCCCTTATATAGGACCTGGGTGTCTCCAGAGCTCTCAGGAGCCCCTCTGTGTGGGGTGATATGCACTTTGATATTCTATGAGCTCCTACTGAGGTGTGTGTAAGCATTACTGCTGGGATGACCTCCCAACTCTCTTTGAAGTCTCTTAGCCACTTGAACTCATTTGTCTTTACCTTTTCCCCCTTTTATTCAAGGTCTTTTTCCAGGTGTGTTGCCAGTTGGCACTTGGCATTAATCCCTCATTGCCAGGGAGGCTCATCCCCCGGAGTCATGTCCCATGTTGGGGGGAAGGTAATGCATTCATATGCTGAGTTTGGCTTAGAGAGAGGCCACATTTGAGCAACAAGGAGGCTATCAGGTGGCAACCATTAGGCACCCCGTAACAGAAAGCTAAGTTTCAGTTACAAGAGCAAAGAGTCATCAGGGTAGTCATCAATAAAAAGAACTCATCAGTGTGTCATCCTCTTTTGACAGACACTGTCCCTGCACTCAGAGGACTGTTGTTGCTTCCTTGGAGACTGGCAGAGCTCTCCAGGCTAGGAATTCAGATTCCCTCATTTATTGTGTGATTGTCCACCCACCGTGACCATGCCCCATCTTTTGATCTTTTGAACAATTTTGTATATCTTTCATGTATTTTCGGATGAACTAATTCCCATGAATCCCCTCTCCCAGACACCCCCCACCACCCTGCCATACCCATTGTAACCCTTCTGTGATCCAAATCTTCCATGAAGATGTAGTCCATAAAATAATCAAATACACTTAATAGGAAAAAGAAACAATGATAAGTTTACACGCAAGAGACAAATATAAGGAAACTCAGGGAAAGAAAACAACAGAAAAACAAACAAACAATCAAACAAAAAACAAAACAAAACAAAATATAATTAGCAGATTGGGACATTAAAAAAATGGGGAAAAAAGCAAAAGAAATGCCTTTAAAATATATATATATATTCTTTTTTTCCTTTTATCACTGTGTTATTGGATGTCCAGTGTGCCATGACATCTTCCCCCTCTCAAACCCATTGTCTCCCAAATTTTCATTTAATTTTCAAAGAAGTTTTAGGTCACAGCAAAGTCACACATGGAGTACCAGAGACTCCCAGATACCAAACCACCACCCTCTTCCCCACCCCATATTAACCTCCCCCCTTTTTTTTTGGATGTTAACATTGTTATAACTGTTATACAGATAGCAAAATATAGCAGCTAAACATTGTCAATGATTTACAGTATAGTTTACAATTTAGATGATACAGTTTAAAAAGTTTTGATGATATTTACCATGTCCTGTGTCCATTACTGTAAGGTAATGAAAAACCTTTCCCATGACCACTAAATACCCCATTAGATCTTAACTGTTCCTTCCTCCCCACCCCACTGGGCATACGACACTACCCTGTCTTGACTCATGGAATGTCAAGATTCATAGTTACATGCCCTGGGTATTTGAACCTGCCCTTCCTAATCTACCCACCTGTCAATGCTGCACCACCAAACACAGTAATATCACTACCCATCTGTCCTATCCTTCAATATGTAACTATATTCTATCCCTTTACCATAGATTATGTCCATATGGGTGATGGCTCAAAGCCTGCTCTTCTCTTACTCTCCCTTGTTAACCTATCTTTCAGATGATGGTTCTCATCGTCTGAAAGGATGCTCACTTTCCTCAGTTCAAATCAGTGAGGTAATATACTGTTCATCCTTCAGTGCCTGGCTTGCTTCACTCAACATAAGGTCTTCAAGATTCATCCACGTTATTCCATGTGTTAGCACTTTATTCCTTCTTACAGGTGAATAATAGTCCATTGTATGTATGTACCACATTTTGCTTATCCATTCATCTGTTGATGGGCAAAAGCTGATTACAACTTTTGGCAATGGTGAACAATGCTGCTATGAACATCGGTGTACATATATCTGTTTGTGTCTTTGCTTTTAGTTCTTCTGGGTATATACCCAGCAGTGGAACTGCTGGATCATACGGAAGATCTATTGTTAGTTTTCTGAGGAACCGCCAAACTGTCCTCCACAGTGGCAGGACCATACCACAGTCCCACCAGCAGTGGATGAGGGTTCTTATTCCTCCACATCCTCTCCAACATTTAGTGTCTCCTGTTTTTTTAATAGCTGCCATTCTGATGGGTGTAAGATGGTATCTCATTGTAGTTTTGATTTGCATTTCCCTGATAGCAAGCGATGTTGAGCATTTTTTCATATGCTTTTTAGCCATTTGTATTTCTTCCTTAGAGAAGTGTCTTTTCAGGTCACTTGCCGATTTTTTAAATGGGTTGTGTGTCCTTTTATTTTCAAGGTGTAGGATTTCTTTATATATGCAGGATATTAGGCTCCTATCAGATAAATGGTTGCCAAATATTTTCTCCCATTGGATAGGCTGCCTTTTTATTTTCTTAATAACATCCTTTGAGGTGCAGAAGTTTTTTATTTTGATGAGATCCCATTTATCTATTTTTTCTCTTGCTGCTCATGTTTGGCTGTGAAGTTCATGAAACCATTTCCTATTACAAGGTCCTGTAGATGCTTCCCTACATTATCTTCCAAGGTTTTTATGGTTTTGGCTCTTATATTTAGATCTTTGATCCATCTTGAGTTGATTTTTGTTTAAGGTGTGAGATGGTATTGTTCTCTCATTCTTTTGGATATGGATAACTGGTTCTCCAAGCACCACTTGTTAAAGAGGCCATTCTCTCCCAACTGAGTGGGTTTCATGGCCTTGTCAAATATCAGGTAACTGTATATGCAAGGATCTATATCAGAACTCTCAATTCGGTTCCATTGGTCAGTAGGTCTATCCTTGTGCCAATACCATGCAGTTTTGATCACTGTAGATTTGTAGTATGTTTTAAAATCAGGTAGTGTGATACCTTCAACTTCATTTTTGTTTTTCAAAATGTCTTTGGCAATTGGGGGCCTCTTGCCTCTCCAAATATATTTTGTGGTTAGTTTTTCCAGTTCCTTAAAAAATACAGTGTTGACTTTTATTGGGATTGCATTAAATCTGTAGATTAGTTTGGGTAGGATAGACATCTTGATGATGTTTAGTCTTCCTATCCATGAACAGGGAATATTTTTCCATTTATTTAAGTCTTCTTTGATTTCCTTTAACAGTGTTGTGTAGTTTTCTGTATATAAGTCCTTTACATCTTTAGTTAAATTTATTCCTAGGTATTTGATTCTTTTAGTTAGTATTGTAAATGGTATTTTTTTTCCTGATTTCCTCCTCAGTTTGCTCATTATTGGTGTATAGAAATGCTACTTATTTTTGAGCATTTATCTTATAGCCTGCAACATTACTGAACTCCTCTATAAGTTCTAGAAGCTTTGTTGTAGATTTCTCAGGGCTTTCTATGTATAGGATCATGTCATCTGAAAATAATGAAATTTTTACTTCTTCTTTTCCAATTTGGATGCTTTTTATGTCCTTTTCTTGTCTCAGTGCTTGCACAAGTACTTCTAAGACAATGTTAAATAGGATAGGAATGGTGACAGTGGGCATCCTCATCTAGTTCCCGATCTCAGAGGGAAGGCTTTTAGGATATCACCGTTGAAAATGATGCTAGCTTTGGGTTTTTCATATATACTCTTTATCATATTCAGAAAGTTTCTGTCTATTCCTATCTTTTGTAGTGTTTTTATGAGGAAAGAGTGCTCTATTTTGTCAAATGCTTTTTCTACATCTATAGAGATGATCATGTGATTTTTTTCTTTCAGTCTGTTTATGTGGTATATTACATTGATTGATTTTCTTATATTGAACCATCCTTGCATACCCGGGATGAAACCCACTTGGTCATGGTGTATAATCCTTTTGATATGTTGTTGAATGTGATTAGCAAGGATTTTATTGAGGATTTTAGCATCTAGGTTCATTAGAGAGATTGGTCTGTTATTTTCCTTTCTTGTGGTATCTTTATTTGGTTTTGGTATGAGGGTAATGTTGGCATCATAGAATGATTTAGGCAATATTCCTTCTACTTCTATTTTTTGGAAGAGCTTAAGTAGAATTGGTGTTAGCTCTTTCTGGATTGTTTGGTAGAATTCAGCTATGAAGCCATCTGGTCCTGGACTCTTCTTAGTTGGGAGGTTTTTGATGACTGAGTCTCTCTCTTTACTTGTAATTGGACTGTTGAGTTCATCTATTTCTTCTTTCATCAATGTAGGCTGTTTGTGGGTTTCTAGAAACTTGTCCATTTCCTCTAAATTATCATTCTTGTTGGCATATAATTTTCCAAAGTATCCTCTTATGATACTCTTTATTTCTGTGCGGTCAGTAGTGCTATCCCCTTGCTCATTGCTTATTTTATGTATTTGCATCTGTTCTCTCTTTTTCTTTGTTAGTCTGGCTAAGGGTTTGTCAATTTTATTGGTATTCTCGAAGAACCAGCTTTTGGTTTTGTTTATTGTTTCCAGTGCTTTCTTATTCTCTATTTCATTTAGTTCTGCTCTAATCTTTGTTATTTCCTTCTTTCTACTTCCTTTAGGCTTAGTTTGTTGTTGTTTTCCCAATTCCTCCAAGTGTGCAGTTAGGTCTTCAATTTTAGCTCTTTCTTCTTTTTTAATATGTGAATTTATGGCTATGAACTTCCCTCTCAGGACTGCTTTTGCTGCATCCCATAGGTTTTGATATGTTGTGTTGTCGTTTTCATTAGTTTCAAGGTAGTTACTGATTTCTTTTGAGATTTCCTCTTTGACCTACTGTTTGTCTGAGAGTGTGTTGTTTAACTTCCATATCCTTGTGCCTAACCTGTTTCTCTGGCCCTTAGTGATTTCAAATTTCATTCCGTTGTGGTCACAGAAATTACTTTATATAATCTCAATCTTTCTGAATTCATTGAGAGTTGTTCTGTGGCCTAGCATGTGGTCTATTTTGGAGTATGTTCCATTGCCCTCCAGAAGAATGTAAATCCTGCTGTATTTAGGTGTAGTGTTCTATATATGTCTATTAAGTCCAGGTCTCCTAATGTATTGTTGAGTGCCTTAGTTTCTTTATTGATTCTCTATCTAGATGTTCTGTCTCATGATGATAGTGGTGTGTTGAAGTCCCCTGCTATAATTGTAGAGGAATTTATTTCTCCTCTTAGTTTTTCCAGAGTCTGCAGCACATATTTTGAGGCACCCCGATTAGGTGCGTAAATGTTGATGATTATTCTCTCTTCTTGAGAGATTACTCATTTTACTAATATGTAGCATCCATCTTTGTCTCTTACAATAGATTTGCATTTAAAGTCTATTTTGTCTGATATTAGAATAGCTACTCCTACCCTTTTTTGGCTATTGTTAGTTTGTAAAATGGTTTTCCAGCCATTCACTTTCAGCCTCCTTGAATCCCTGGGTCAAAGGTGGGTTTCTTGTAGACAGCATATAGATATCATATTTTCTTATCCATTCTGCCAATCTGTGTCTTTTGATTGGTGAATTTAATCCATTAACATTCAGTGTTATTACTCTCAATGAATTCTTACTTCAGCCTATTTTTCTTTGGGTTAATGTATGTCATGTGTTGTTTTGTTTCTCTTTTTGTCTTTTCATTTGTTTTTTAACTCTCCTCCAACTCTCTCTCCCTTGTTTTTACCTTTCAACTTGTAGAGATTCCTTTAGTATATCTTGAAGTGCTAGTTTCTTCATGACATACTCTCTTAATTTCTGTTTATCTGTGAATATTTTGAACTCTCCATCATTTTTGAATGCCAGTTTTGGTGGATTGAGAATTCGTGGCTGGAAGTTTTTTTCTTTTAGTATTTTGACTATGTCATACCACTGTCTTCTTTTCTCCATGGTTTCAGCTGAGAAATCAGCACTTAATTTTATTGTGCTTCTCTTGTATGTGATGGTTCTCTTTTCTCTTGCTGCCTTGAGTATTTTCTCTTTGTCTTGAGCATTGGATATTTTGACAAGTATATGTCTTGGTCTTGGCCTGTTGGGATTTATACTACTTGGGGTGCGCTGTGCTTCCTGGATCTGCACATCCATCTCTTTAAATAGGGTTGGGAAGTTTTCAGCCATTATTTCCTTCAACACTCCTTCTGTTCCCTTTCCCTTCTCTTTTCCTTCTGGGATGCCCATAATGCGTATGTTTGTGCATTTTGTATTATTGGTTAATTCCCTGAGTCCATGCTGGATTTTTTCTATCTTTTTGTCTATCTGTTCTACTATCTCTTTGATTTAAACTGTATTGTATTTCATATCACTAATTCTTTCCTCTGCTTGTTCAAATCTGCTGTTACGTGAATCCAGCGTCTTTATCATTTCTTGGATTGTGCCATTGTTCACCATCATATCCATTACCTTTTTAGGCATGTTTGCAATTTCTTCATCATGTTCTCCCAGTGTCTTCTTTATACCCTTAATCTCTTCCTTCAGTTCTTCAAGTTGGTCCATGATATTTGTTTGGATAGCTTTGATTAGTTGTTCGATGTTCTGCATCACTTCCTGGTTTTTATTTTGTTCATTGGACTGCTCCATGTTTTCCTGTTTCTCATAGTCATTTGTATTTTTTTGTTGCCCTCTGGTCATCATATTATCTTGATGGGTTTGTTCAGTTGATTAGCTTTTCTCTATGATCTAGAGTTTTATTTAGCAGGTGGTTCTGCGTGTGAGTTATGTTTTCTCTTTTGCACTTTTTCTTCTTATTTTATTTCCTTGCTTCTTTATATGTTCCCTTGAAGGCAAAAGATTAGGGCCAGAGGAATCAAAAGATGTAAGGAAGACAGAAGGATATTAGTAATATTGATAAAAGTTAGAAGAGGGGCCAAATGAGACTTAATGAAATGAACATTTAACTTGTGTAGGCAGTGTAGAGTAATAGGAAAAAAAGTGGAGCTCCTACAATGGACTGGGAAAACAAATGGAGGAATATATATATAGTGATTTAGAAGGCTAGAATTATGAGGAGGGAGAGAAATAGTAAAGAGAGGGCTGAAAGGAAAGAGTTATTACTAATAAAAATAAAGAAGAAAACAAAACTGACAGAATAGAAATTGACACCCTTAAGTTGTAGGCCTATGAAAAAATGTTGTATCTAAGAGCCACAACAGAAAGCAGAAGGCAGAAAGATGAAGGAACGGTAAGCGATAGTTTGGAATACAGAATCAATATAGACAGCGAGTGGGATATTCTTGAAGAAGAAGCACAGCAAAGAAGCGATATGCTAGCAGCACCTAATTTTTAAAAAATGAAAGAAAAAAGAAAGGGGGGAAGAAAGAGGAAAGAAAAGCAAGAGACCAGAAATAAACAGAGAAAAACCAAAGATCCACACAGGCAAGCGGTCAAACAGAGCTAAGGAGGGTCAACGATTCCCCTAGGGTCCACGTGGATCCTCTCTGCCTGCTTGTGTTTATCAATCAATTTCCCCACAGGGTTCTATATGCAGGTCCTGAAACAGCTTTTAGCTATTAAACTAAATTAAAAAGAATTTATTTTTCATTTATTGAAGTGACCTTCTCACTTTTATTTTTTTATTTTATTTTTTTTTTTGGCGAAATACAGGACCCAATATAATTCCTCCCCTAGACCAATCCCCTTATGGAGGGGACCCTAGCTGGGCTCGTGGAAATTAATGAAGCACATCCCACTTCCTGGACTCCCCAGGGTAGCTGTAGCTCTGATGTTAGTCAGTGCAGAGTGCTAAAGATGGCCGATCCCGCCCCTTCTAGAGCCGAGCACCAGTGTCACCGGGTTGCTATGTAAATCAGTTTGACTCTGCAGATTCGCGTCTGCTCTCAGCCTGATGCTGCTTCAGGTCAGCTTATCTGCTCCCCAAAGCTATGGGGCAGTGCAGGCAGCCAGATCAATGTCAAAAACTATAAATAAAAATTCCCTTCCCTGTCCTCCAACAGAACCCTCCCCCTTTTGGAGAGTGTCCCCTCTTCCTGGCTCCGCGGTGGCCCAGGGCTTATCCCTGGGCAGCTAGGCAAATCGACTCCCTCCCCTGAACAGAATCACCCCAACCGTCCACTGGGTGCCGATTCGCTCTGGCTGTTCTGTTCACACAAGGTCCAAGGGGCTCCAGGCAGCCAGATCCCCAGAAAATAAAACTTCTCGCCCCACTCACGGCTCCAACTGGCAGTTTTATTTTTTTTTCTCCCTAACCACGGGGCTCAGCCATCTGTGCCAACCACCACCGGCAGGCTTAAAACTCACGAATCTATTCCATTCCGTCCACGCTGTTGTCCACACAGATAGATGTCCCAAGCTTCTCATTCCACGCGTGCACAGCACAGACTCCCAGGCAGGACCCCATCCACAATCCGCCTTGCTCTGGGAGCTTGCAGTGTGTGCCCTCCTACACTAATGCCATCTGGGCCCCTCTCTTACCTGTGTTTTAAATGGGTTGACTTTTTATTTTCAAGGTGTAGGATTTCTTTATATATGCAGGATATTAGGCCTCCATCAGATATATGTTTACCGTATCTCCCATTGAGTAAGCTGCCTTTCCACTTCCTTGACAAACTCCTTTGAGGTGCAAAAGTTTTTAATTTTTAACGGGTCCCATGTGTCTATTTTTTTACATTGCTCATGTTTTGGATGTAAAGTTCATGAAACCATTTCTAAATACAAGATCTTGGAGATGCTTTCCTACATTATCTTCCAAGATCTTTATGGTCTTGGCTTTTATGTTTAGATATTTGATCCATCTTGAGTTAATTTTTGTATAAGGTATAAGATGGTGTTCCTCTCTCTATCTTTTGGATATGGATATCCAGTTCTCCAAGCATCATTTTAATAGAGGCCATTCTCTCCTATTTGAATGGGTTTTGTGGAGTTGTCAAATATCAATTAACTATATATGTGAGGATCTATATCAGAACTCTCAATTTTGTTCCATTGGTAAATATGTCTATCCTTGTGCCAATACCATGCAGTTTTGACCACTGTAGCTTTGTAGCATATTTTAAAGTCAGGTCGTTTGATTCTTCCAATTTTGTTTTTCAATATGTCTTTGGGTATTCAGGGCTCTTTGCCATTCCAAATAAATTTCATAGTTTGCTTTTCCAATTCAATAAAAAATTTTGTGGTAATTTTTATTGTATATTATGTTAAATCTGTAGCTCATTTTGGGTAGGATGGACATCTTAATGATGTTTAGTCTTCCTATCCATGAACAGGGAATTTTCTTCCATTTATTTAAGTCTTCTTTGATTTCCTTTATTAATGCTGTATAGTTTTCTGTGTACAAGTCATTCACATTTTTAGTTAAATTTAATTCTATGTATTTGATTATTTTAGTTGCTATTGTAAATGGGATTTTTTTTCTTGATTTCCTCCTCAGATTGCTAATTATTGATATGAAGAAATCTGTCTGATTTTTGCTCTTTGATCTTATAACCTGCCACTTTACTGAACTCATTTATAAGCTCTAGAAGCTTTGTTGTAAACTTCTCAAAGAACCAGATTTTGGTTTTGTTTTATTTTTTCTATTGTATTTTTATTTTTTTTATTTCATTAGATCTGCTCTAATCTTTCATATTTTTTTCTTTCTACTTCCTTTGTGTTTAGTTTGTTGTTCTTTTCCTAATTCCCACAGGTGTGCAGTTAGGTCTTTGATTTTAGCTCTTTCTTCTTTTTTAATATAGGCATTTACCGCTTTGAATTTCCCTCTCAGTACAGCTTTTGCTGCATCCCATAGGTTTTGATATATTGTGCTGTCATTTTCATTTCTTTCAAGGCAGTTACTAATTTCTTTTGCATTTTCCTCCTTTACCCACTGATTGCCTAAGAGTGTGTTGTTTACTTGCATATCTTTGTGCCTAATCTCGTTCTCTGCCCCTTACTGATTTCCAGCTTCATTACATTGTGGCCAGAAAGATTAATTTGTATAATTTCTATTGTTTTCAATTCATTCAAAGTTGTTCTGTGTCCTCATATGTTTTCTATCCTAGAAAATGATCCATGTGCACTCGAGAAGAATGTATATAACACTGTATTTTGATGTAATGTTCTGTATATGTCTATTAGGGTCAGATCCTCTAATGTATCATTCAAGATCTTAGTTTCTTTATTGATTCTTTGTCGAGATGTTCTGTCTAATGTTGATAACAGTGTATCGATGTCCACCACTATAATTGTAGAGGTATCTATTTCTTATCCCTGTGTCTAAGGTGAGTTTCTTGTAGACAGCATATACATGGGTCATATTTCCTTATCCGTTCTGCCAATCTGGTCTCTTCATTGGAGATAATAATTCATTAACATTCAGTGGTATTACTCTCAAGGAATTAATTACATTAGCCATATTTTCTTTACATTTATGTATGCTATATATTGTTTTTATTTCTCTTATTACTTCTAAGTTATTCTTACACTATCATCCAACTCACTCTCTCTTGTTTTTTCCTTTTAACCTACAGAACTCCCTTTAGTATTTCTTGAAAGGCAGGTTTATTATTGAAAAACTCTCTTAATTTCTGTTTATCTGTGAATGTCTTGAACTCTTCTTCATTTTGAATGCCAACTTTGCTGGATAGCGAATTCTTGGATGGAAGTTTATTTCTTTTAGCACCTTAAATATGTAATATCACTGCCTTCTTGCCTCCATTATTTCAGATTGAGAAATCAGCATTTAATTTTATTGAGCTTCCCTTCTCTGTGATGGTTCTCTTCTCTCTTGATGCTTTCAGTATTCTCTCTTGTCTTAAGCCTTGGACAATTTGACAAGTATATGTCTTGGGGTAAGCCTATTAGGATTTATACTGTTTTGGGTGCACTGTTCTCCCTGGACATGTATGTCCATGTCCCTCAATAGAGTTTGGAAATTTTCAGCCATTATTTTCTCCAACACTCCTTCTGTTCCCTTTCCTTCTCTTCTCCCTCTGGGATGCTTATAATGCATATACTTGTTCATTTCATGTTGTCATTCAAGTACCTAAGTCCCTGCTGGATATTTTTCTATATTTTTATCTATCTGTTCTACTATATGTTTGATTTCAGATGTACTGTCTTCCATATTGCTGATTCTTTCCTCTGCCAGTTCAAATCTGCTGTTATTTGTTTCCAGGGTATTTTTTATTTGTTCCATTGTTCCATTCATCATCATCATATATCTTATCTTTTTATGTATGTTAACAATTTCCTTGGTATGTTCTTCCAGTGTCTTCTTATGATCCTTAATCTCTTCCTTCACTTCATTAAGTTGATTCATGATATTTGTTTGGACATCTCTTATTAGTTTTTCCATGTTCTCCATCTCTTCCTGTTCTTAATTTGTTCATTAGACTTGCCATGTCTTCCTGTTTCTTAGTATGGCTTGTAATTTTTTGTTGGTGTCTAGGCATCTGTTTATCTTGATGAGTTTATTTGGTTAGCCTCTTTTTCTATGCTAGGGTTTTATTTTGGTGGTGGTGGTGTGTGTATGGTAAGGTTTCAATTTGAAACTTTCTTCCTGTGATTCTTTTTTGCTTGCTATTGTCTATGTTGCCTTGGAAAAAAATTAGGACCTGAAAAAAGGAAATAGATAAGAAAAGAAAAAGAATAATAATAGTAATAATAAAAAAAGTAGAAGAGTAAACATATGAGACCTAGGAAAATAACTAATTAACACAAGTAAAAATATCATAAGAAATACAGAAGAACAAGAGTAAAAAATGAAACAGAAACAATGAAATGAGAAACAAAATACAGAAAATATATTGAAAATATTAAAAATCTGGAATGATGAGAAGAAAGGAAAAGAAAAAGAAGAAAAAAAGAAAAAGAAAGAAAACTGAGAAAAAGAGAGAGAAGTAAAAAAAAATGAAAACCAAAGAAAAAGAGGTGGAATGAAAATTAACAACAACAACAACAACAAAAAAAAAAACAGAAGAAAGAAAAGTGAAGGTAAGAAAAGAAGTAATAAGGGGGGGGGGGGGGCGGGAAGCAGCAAACAAAAAAATATAAAACCAAGGAAAAAAAGCCTTCCCTCTTAGGCCCCTAAGGAGGCTGCCAGTGTTCGTCAATCACCCTGCAGCCTGCCCATTGCAGATGATGTACCAGGTTTTATTGTGTTAAATAAGGGGATAAAAGGGAACCTAAAGAAAAATTAACAGATCCACAAAAACCTAAAACAAAAAGAATGTCTACATGTTCCTTGTCAGAAGGAATGAGCTAGATGCCTGATAACCTTGTGGATCATGCTCTGGATTGCTTTTCTAAGGAGACCAGGTAATCTAACCAGGGGCCTCATTTATTCAAGGCAGGAATTGCTCCACTGATCTAATTGTCTCCTTAGGTTAATTAGGCTTCTGAAAGCTATCTACCCCTTTCCCCCCAGGCATTTTAGACTTCTACAATTTGCTAGAGACCTGCTGATTATGTGCCTATCCTTGCCTCCTCTCTAATCTAATTCCTGTCTCTGACCAGGCTGCTGGGCATGACAGCCTGCCTGAGCAGATCCCACCTCCCTTCACCCATTGGGTTGGGGTTCCATCTTAGATTCACAGGGGGTTCCGCTGGCCAAACTCACAACAAAGATACCACTCTCCACCCTCGGTCAGACCCCTCCTCTTCCAAGGGAATGCCACCTTACAGTCCATTGGCAGCAGCAAGCCAGAGCCTCCACCAAGTCTTCATGACTGAGTGTAGGGTATAAGCATGCTTTCCAGCCAGAGGATCAAGCAATTCATGGTTTTACTTTTGCTTCTTTATATTTCCAGTACCCTCTTAGATGTCTCAGAGCACCTTCCTGTTCTATATATAACCAAAGCAGTTACTTTAGATAGGTCCTTTTTTTCTGAGATGGTCAGAATCATCCTGCCTGCTTTGTCACCATTTTCTTGGAAGCCCCCACTTTGCCTTTTTTTTTTATTATATATATATATATATATATTTAAATAATCTTAGATTACATAAATGTTACCAAAAAATACAAGGGATTCCCATATGCCCTGCTCCTTAGCCCTCCCACATTTTCCCACATCAACAACATCCTTCATTAGTGTCGTATATTTGCCACAATTGATGAATACATCTTGGAGCATTGCCAGTAAGCAATGATTATAGTTTACATTGTAGTTTACACTCCCTCCTGCACATTTTTGCAAGTTATTACAGGATAGACAATGGCTTGTATCTGTCATTGCAACGTGATTCAGGATAATTTCCAATTCCCAAAAATGCCCCCAAATTTTACTTATTTTTCCCTCTCCCTTCTCTCAGAACCTCCAGTGGCCACTACGTCCACATCTGTGATAAAAGTTCTTCTATTGTTAGAATCACAAGTCTACAGTAGTACAACTGTAAGTCTATTCTAGTCCATTGTCCATCCCCCAATCCTGAGGATTTTGGGATAGTGATGTCCACTCCACCTCTAATTGAAAGGGGGCTTAGATCCTTTGGGCAGATGGATGGGACTTTCTTGCTTGCAGTTGCAGACTCTCTCTGTTCCTTGAGGTGGTCATTGTCACTCACCATCTCCTTGTTAGTTGTACTGGGTGAGTCCAATGAACTGAAGAGTAGGTGTTACAAGTCTATTGAGAATCAGGGTGCAACTGGAACATGGACAGCCCAGAAATTTAAGTCTCTTTCACATTCAACTATCAACTCTAGTACAAACTATAGGTTCAAATAGAGGGTCAGTTAAACCATATGTATGGAAAACACAACTGAGTACAACTCTATCACACCGGGGAAAGTGAATTCCAAAGTAGGGCCCACTTGCAGGGAGCCAAATTTCTGAACTATCAGTATCCCTGCTATTTGAGGTAGTATTTACTTTGATAGTCAATGAAATCTTGTTGAGATTTGCATAAACGTAACCTCTGAATGATCTGCCAACTCATTTTGAAGACTCTTAGCCATATGAATTCATTTGTCTTTACCTTTTCCTCCTTTTGGTCAAGGTATTTCTTCAATTGCATTGCTAGTTGGTGCTTGGTAATAATCCCTCAGTGCCAGGGAGGCTCATCCCCAGGACTTGTGTCCCATGCTGGGGGTAAGGTAATGCATTTATATGCTGAGTACTGCTTAGAGAGAGGCCACATTTGAGCAACAAGGAGGCTCTCAGGAGGTAACTCTTTGGCACCCTATAATACTAGGCTAAGTATCAATTTCAAAAGTAAAGGTTCATAAGTACTGTCATCAATACCAAGAGCTCAACAATGGACCACCCTCCTTCATTAGTCATTGCCCCTGTACTTGGGGGATTTTTGCTCTTCCTTTACAGGATTTTGCAGAGCTTTTTATTTGGGAGGTTTTTGATGACTAATTATATCTCATTACTTGTGATTGTATGTTGAGTTCATCAATTTCTACTTCCATCAATGTTGGCTGTTTGTGTGTTTTTAGGAATTTGTCCATTTCCTCTAAATTATCCATCTTGTTGGCATATAATTTTTTACAGTATCCTCTTATGATACTCTTTATTTCTGTGGGATTAGGGGTGATATTCCCTTCCTGGTTTCTTATTTTGCATATTTGAATCTTCTCTTATTTTTTGTTAGTCTGGCTAAGAGTTTGTCAATTTTATTGAACTTCTTAAAGAACCAGTTTTTTGGTTTTTTTTTTGTTTGTTTGTTTGTTTGTTTGTTTTTTAGTGCTTTCTTATTTTTTATTTCATTTAATTCTGCTCTAATCTTTGTTATTTCCTTCTTTCTACTTCCTTTGGGGTTATTTTGTTGTTCTTTTTCTAATTCCTCCAGGTGTGCACTTACTTCTTTGATTAGCTCTTTCTTCTTTTATGATATATGCATTTATGGCTATGAATTTCCCTCACAGTACAGCTTTTGCTGCATCCCATAGGTTTTGCTATGTTTTGCTATCATTTTCATTAATTTCAAGGTAGTTACTGATTTCTTTTGAAATTTCTTCCTTGACCCACTGTTTGTCTAAGAGTATGTTGTTTAACTTTCATATATTTGTGCCCAATCTGGTTCTCTGGCCCTTACTGATTTCCAGCTTCAATCTATTGTGGTCAGAGAAATTACTTTATATAATTTCAGTCTTTCGGAATTCATTGAGAGTTGTTCTGTGGTCTAATATGCAGTCTATCCTGGAGAATGATCCCTGTGCACTTGTAAAGAATGTACATCCTGTTGTATTTTGGTGTAATGTTCTGTATATATCTATTAGGTCCAGATCTTCTAATGTATTGTTCAAAGTCTTTGTTTCTCTATTGATTCTCTGTCAAGATATTTTGTCTAATGGTGATAATGGTGTATTAATGTCCCCCACTATAATTGTAGAGGCATCTATTTCTCCACTTGCTTTTTCCAGTATTTGCCTCATGTATTTTAGTCACCCTGGTTAGGCGCATAAACGTTTATGATTGTTCTTTCTTTTTGATAGATTACCCCTTTTATTAATGTATAGTATCCATCTTTGTCTCTTACAATAGTTTTGCACTTAAGTTCTATTAGTATAACTATTCCTGCCCTTTTTTTTTTTTTTTTTTTTGGTTATTGTTTGCTTGTAAAATTGTTTTCCAAAATTCTTTTTCAGTCTTTTTTAATCCCTGGGCCTAAGGTGGGTTTCTCGTAGACAGCATATAGATGGGTCATATATCCTTATCCATTCTGCCAATTTGTGTCTCTTGACTGGTGAGATTAATCCATTAACATTCAATATTATTACTGTAAAGGAATTTCTTACATTAGCCGTATTTTCTTTGGGTTTGTGTATGTCATATGCTGTTTTTATTTCTCTTTTTGTCTTTTTAGTTGTTCTTACACTCTCCTCCAACTCTCTGTCTTCTGTTTTTTCCTTTCAAACTGAAGGACTCCCTTTAGTATTTCTTGGAGTGCACGTTTCTTATTGACATACTCTCTTAATTTCTG
Source organism: Tolypeutes matacus (assembly GCA_026826555.1). NCBI lineage: Eukaryota > Metazoa > Chordata > Mammalia > Cingulata > Chlamyphoridae > Tolypeutes > Tolypeutes matacus. The sequence goes on from JAKSZT010002772.1 coordinate 533,095, forward strand.
TTTATCTGTGGATATTTTGAACTCTCCCTCATTTTTGAATGCCAGCTTTGCTGGATAGAGATTTCTTGGCTGGAAGTTTTTTCTTTCAGCACCTTAACTATGTCATACCACTGACTTCTTGCCTCCATGGTTTCAGATAAGAAATCAGCACTTAATCTTATCAAACTTCACTTGTATGTGATGGTTTTCTTTTCTCTTGATGCTTGCATATCCTTTCTTTGTCTTGAGCATTAGACAATTTGACAAGTATATGTCTTAGAGTAGGCCTGTTAGGATTTATACTGTTCAGGGTGCACTGTGGTTCCTGGACTCATATGTCCATCTCTTTCAATAGGGTTAGGAAATTTTCAGCCATTATTAACTCCAACTCTCGTTCTGTCTCCTTTCCCTTCCCTTCTCCCTCTGGGATGCCTATAATGCTTGTGTTTGTGCATTTATGTTGTCATTCAAATCCCTAAGTCCCTGCTGGATTTTTTTCTATCTTTTTTTCTATCTGTTCTACTATGTGTTTGATTTCAGTTGTTCTGTCTTCCACATTGCTGATTGTTTACTCTGCCTGTTCAAATTTGCTGTTATGTACTTCCAGTGTATCTTTTTTTTTTCTTGGATTGTGCCATTCATCTCCATCATATCTGGTATCTCTTGATGTATGCTTACAATTTCTACAGTATGTTCTCCCAGTGTCTTCTTATTATCCTTAATTTCTTCCTTCACTTCATTAAGTTGATTCATGGTATTTGTTTGGGCATCTCTGATTAGTTATTCCATGTTCTGGATCTCCTCCTGGTTTTTAGTTTGTTCCTTAGACTGGGCATGCCTTCCTGTTTCTTAGTGTGGCTTGTAATTTTGTGTTGGTGTCCAAGCATCTGTTTATCTTGATGGATTTATTAAGGTTGATTAGCTTCTTTCTCTACTCTATGGTTTTATTTTGTTGTTTTTGAGTGTGGCAATGTTTCACTTTGACACTTCATTCCTCATATTCTATTTCCTTGCTATTGTCTATGTTCCCTTGGGAAAAAAATTAGGACCAGAGAAATAGGAAGAAATAGGAAGAGAAAAAGAATAATAGTAGTAATAATAGCAAAAGGTAGGAGAGGAACCATACAAGACCTAGGACATTGAATAATTAACACAAGTAAGAAGAACAAAAGAATAAGTTTTAAAAAGTTGAATAGAAACAATGAAACAAGAAACAAAATAGAGAAAAACATAGAATGAATTAAAAGGCCAGAATGATGTGAAGAGGGGAAGAGAAAAAGGAAATGAAATTGTTAAAAAGTAAAAAAAGTAAGAAACAGAGAAAATAGGAGAGAGAGAGGAATAAAAACATGAAAAATTGAAGACCAAGCCAAAAGAGGTGGAATGAAAGAACAACAACAGAAAACAGATAACATAAAGATGAAAGAGAGAAAAGAAATAGTACAGGTAGAGAAAATCTGTAAACAAAAGAAAAAAGAAAAAACAGACAAATAGAGAAACAAAGGAAGGAGAAACAATGATGAGACACAAGACAACAGCTACTCTTTTTTTTTTTTTTTTTTTTTTAAGGAAAGGGAAAATGCAAAAAAATAAAATAAAAAATCAAAAAACAAAGATAAATGTGGAAAGACAGCCTTCTCTCTTAGACCCTTAGGATCTTTTCAGGCTGCTGCTATTCACAATCAATCACCCTGCAGCCTGTCCTCTGCAAATTTTAAGCCAGGTTTTGGTGAGTAAAATAAAGAAAATAAAAAAGGAAAATAAAAATAAAATAATTGATCCAAGAAAAGCTAACACAAAGAGAATGTCAATAATTTCCTTGTCATAAATTTTCAGGTGAATATCTTATAACCAGGTGGATCACTTCTCAATGAAGAGCCGGAATAGAACCAGAGACCTTCTATATGCTAGGCAGGAATTCTTCCACTAATCTGTGGCCTTAAATTAATGAGTCTTTCAAACGGCTATCCACTCCTTTTTCTCTGCAGTCCTGCTGATCAGTCTTTGATTTCTGCCTCCTTTCTGATGTAATTCTTCCCTTTACCTAGGCTGCTGGGCATGACAGCCTACCTGAGGAGATCCTCCTCCCTTATCCCTGTCATGTCAGGTTCCCTTCTGACACCCAAGGGGGGCTACGCTGGCTAAACTAATGGCAGAGAAACCACTCTCCACCCTCCTAGACCCCTCTTCCTCTCAGGGAGTTTTCTCTCACACTACATTTGGAGGAGGGAGCTGGCAGGTCCCCTAAATTCTTTGTCCTGAGGTTGGAGTATATGTGCTGCTTCCAGCCACAGGACAAGAAACTCAAGATTTTTCTTAGGCCTCTTTATCTTTCCATTACCCTCCTAGATGACCTGGAGCACCCTCCCCCTCTATATATATCTAAAGGAGCTTGCAAGGAGGGAGAGGTCTGCTCTCCTCTCAGTCAGATACAATTCACCAGGAGTGTTACCCTCATTCAGTATCTTCTGGGTGGAGGAAGGGAACCATTCCCAGAGGCCTGACCTAGAGGATGAATCACTCACAGCTTGCTGTTTGGCCTCTTCCTCTCTGTCCCTGACTCTCCTGGGAGTTGTAAAGCAGTGTCCTGGTCTGCTGTACCCCAAAGCAGGTCACCAAGGCAGCCCTTGGGTCCATCTCAGTTGTTTTAGTGAGAGCTGAGCTTTATCTGCCTACTCCATAGGCCATGTTCCCACAATTTCCCCTGCTCTTTTGATTACTGTTAGCATGGTATATTATTTGACATCCCCTTGCCTTTTTAAATTTTTTTTTAATAAGAGAAATTGTGGGTTTACAGAACAATCATGAATAAAACACATTATTCCCATATATATTATCCCCACCACAAACACCTTGTATTTGTATGGAACATTTACTACAATTGATGATAGTGCTTTTTATAATTGTACTATTCTTTAACAGAGGTATCCATCATTTTTACAAAGATTCTATCTTCTGGGTACTGTATGAAGCAATTTACATAGATTACCTCATTTAAATACAATGCATAGGTCTTGGAAATATGTTCTAAATTTTAAATGTTTTAAATTAAGTTATTGGTTTACAGAAAAATCATGTAAATAACATAGTGCTCACATCTACACTTTTGTTTTTCACTCTATACACAAGTGTTTTTTTTTTCCAATTCTTTCTTTTTTTCAATATTTTCTCTTTGCTTTAAATTTCCATTAGGTTTAATATAATAAAATATTTAAGCATAGATTTTTAAAACATTTAGCATGTTTGGTGTTCTTTGAGCTTCCAGGATCTGCGATTTAGTGTCTGCCAGAAATTTTCAAAAATCTTCAGCCATTGATATTACCACTCCCCATTTATTTCTCTTTATGGTTTTCCCCATTACAGATATATACCTTTTGTTATTACCCTTCTTTTCTTCAATATTCTGTTGCATATTTAAGTCTTTTTTGTCTTTGCTTTGCAGTTTGGGAAGTTTCAATTGAGATATGTTCATGCTCACTGATAATTTTCTTGACCAAGTCCAATTATCTGATGACCCCATTAAAGGCATTATTTATTTGTTACAGTTTTTTTTTTTTTTTTTTTTTTAATATCTAGCATTTCCTCTTGAGTCTATCTTTGACCAACCAACTTTCTATTTACATGTCCCACTCTGATTTTCTGCCTTTTTGTTATAAAAACTTACAGACAATTCAAAATTTAACCACTTTTAAAGATACAATTCAAAGGTATTAATTATATTCTCAATATGGTGCTACCATCACTATGATCCATTACCAAACTTTTGTATCACCTCAACCAGAAATACTGCATTGATTTAGCAATATCTCCTCACTTCTCTCACAACTCAACCCTTGATAACCTGTAATCTATTAGCTGTGAGTTTGTTTATTCTGGCCATTTCATAAGTGAGATTACACCGTATTTTTATTTTTGGGTCTGGCTTATTTCACTGTAATTCATTCATACTATGTTGTGGCATGTACCCAAAAGACTTTCTTTTAGCAGTGGGTAAATCAGACATTCTTGTCCTAACCCCAGGAGGAAGACCTTGAGTCTTTCACTGCACAGCGTAATGATAGCTGTAGTTTTTCATAGGTGCCATTTATCCTACTGAGAAAATTGCCGTTTCTCTTTATCAAGTGATTTTATCATAAAATAGCATTGTGTTTTAGCAAATTCTTTTTTACATCAATTGATATCATAATGTAATTTTCCTTCATGTATTAATGTGGTATATTATTTTGAATTTGTTTCTTATGATAAAACTACTCTTATATTCTTCAGATAATTCTAAGTTGGACATGATATGTAATCTTTTTAATATGCAGCTACATTCAATTTGTTAGAATTTGTTTATGACTTTTGCAACTATTTTCCTAATGGAAATTAGTATATACTTTTCTATACCACTTCTCAATCACAAGTAAATCCCGTATTACACGATCCAGACATGGCCCCTGATTCAGTGTTCTACAGAGGCACTTGAGGCTGATGTACAAAGACATCCAAATTTTAATTAAGGTGCACCCACTGTGGGACCCTCAGTTGTATGTGCATGGACCACTACTGTGGTCATACAAACTACCCTGTAGAACCTAGAGAGGGGGGCAGGTGCCCAGGACAAACAAACTTATCCTGTGTCTCTCAACCTATCTTAGATTTCTTTTCCTCTTATTTTCACATTTGTTGAGGAATTGTCAAGCCTTGATGGTCTTCTAAAGTTTAGGGGAAGTTAATTCTGACAAGTTTTACCCATTTTCACTGGTTCAAGGGGCCTGGGAGCCAGATGTGTCCTACTCCAGAATCTTAGTCATATCAGGTCCTACCCATTAGTTTTTGGATGATGTCTACTCTTTCCTTTATAGCTCTTAGTAAATTATTTAAATCTTTCATCTGATAATTCCAATATCCTTGACAAACCAGAGTCTGGGTCTGATATTGCCCTGATCTTCAGATTGTTTTTCCCTTTTAGCACACTTTGTGATTTATTGTTGAAAGCCAGACATGACATATCAGGTAAAGGCAAGGGAGGCAAAAATAGGCTTTTGTCTTTGTCTTGTATTGACTTTGTAGGAGTTAGAGTATATTATTGTTTCCTGTAGCTGCGAGTTTCAGTGACAAAAATTTCTTCTTTGGTTCTTTTGTCTGTCTCAGTTTTCTTTGGGTTTCCTTAGGGATTCCTTCTTAAATTGGGGCTGAGCCTTGCAATACTTAATAGTTATAACCCATTCTTACATACAGTAACACTATTAATCTTTCAGTACATTGTAGGGAAAGGAAAATGTTCTATAATCCTATGATAAGGTCTCAGTCTTTCCGTTAGACTGTGTCATTTGACTATGATTTTCACAAATGATTATCAGGTTTTTATTTTACTTCTTTTGTGAGAAGAGAGAAATCACAGAGGGATCTGGCTTTGGGCATCTACGTTCTCTCAGATATGTTAGTCTTTGATAAAACACATTTTGGTTGGACTAAGGTAAAATACTGTCCTTTAAAGATTAGCCTTTATTAAGAAAAACAGAATTCCTTGTGGATATTTTAAATGGCTACTTTTCCCTACCTCCTAATAGAAGTACAATGGGATTTTTCCACCATCTTTGAAGTGAAGAAGTGTTGGTACTTTCAGAGGCAAAATGCGAAAAATTGTGGAGGTCCCCCTAACTCTGGGCATCCAGGAGTTTTTTTTATCTCTTTAGTGAGTCCATACTCAATCTTTATCAATTAGTCAGGTCAAATAATTAAATTGCAAATAAATGGAAATATGTCCCCTTTAAGTACTTCTACTTGTTGTTATTCCTGATAAGCTAAATTTTTGTATCTGCATTTCTTTCCAGTTTTGGGATAGTGACTGGTCATGTGACCTCATTTCTAACAGATCTAAGAGGAATTGGTTTTAGATATTTCCCTTGCCATCAGGACATAGTGGCTATTTCCAAATTATACCTGTAGGGCTAGAAACCGGCGGCATTGTTCAGGGGAATGCACTGAGCATATTTCTGCTATCAAACCTTTTGTTTTACCCAATAGAGGTATATGAGTCTTCCTTGCATATTTATCAGATTACAAATGAAGTTCTGAAAATTCTTTGTTTGGATCTCAAATTCACAGTTAAGAATTAATTGTTCAAAGTTTGCTTTGACTACTTGTTTTGAGGAGATTAAGTGAATTCAAAAGACAAGCACCACTGGTAGGAAAAGAGTAGTTTTCATTGAGAAAATGTATTTTCACTCTTAAGGAGTCCTGAAATGAACAAAATTTGACACCAAATTAAATACAGCAGAGGTGACTTGAAATGAAAATCATTTTCATCATGTACCTTGTTGATTAGGGGTAAATTTGAGAACCAATAACAAATGCAAAATCATCTGGGACAGAAACTGAGGCCAATATCCCAGCATTATAGAAACCCTGAAATAAAAACCACCTTTTAAGATTGTGGAGCATCTGTATTCTGTAGCCAGTTGTAGGTTTTTCTCTAAGGTATAATTTTGTCTTTCCTGATCCTTAAATATAGTCTCTTAAATATTATTCTGTAGTATCAATATATTTTGGAGAGTTTCAAAAGAGGTATAATCAATATAAGTAATTGAAAAGTGGAAAAGAAAGAATTTAATAATGAATAAAAATCTATGGTGTTGAGCCAAAGAGTTCAGAGATGTGTCCAGAGGCCTGGATGGATCTGGATGTGGGAGGGCACATGGGCAAGTGAGCTAACCAGAGGATACACCTTCCCAGAGATTTCAGATTATGATTAATTCATAATGAGAGCAGGGGAATTTCTATGAAACATGTGAGACTATATGAAGACATCAAACCCTGAAGACATCAGCTCTAATAATAATAAATGTAAACCTAGTTATTCATCACTAAGTACAGCAATATGAGTACTTCAGTAAATGTATGATATGGATATATTCAAGCATAGTCATAAACATATAGATGACAGCTTATCTATTTGTATAGAAGGTTGCAAAGGAAGGCTATTTAGTAATTTATCTGGAAACATTTTAAGATACATTAGTTAAAAATAAGGCATTTTCTACTCACAAATCTCAATGCAAAAAAAGTGGACCGACAAGCAGAATTCTTTTCCTTTTGATTCAATGCTAAAAATGTACTTTATGATGAACCAGGTTTTCTCAAATATTTCTTTCATTGCCTCTTTAACATCTTTGTTCCTCAAACTGTGGATGATGGGATTCAGCATGGGAATCACAATAGTGTAAATTATAGACAATATCATATTATCCGAAGCATAGCTAGAATTGCACCTCATATACATGAAGAGATTGTCCCATGGTAAATTGACACTCCTGTTAGGTGAGAGCCACAGATGGAAAAGACTTTTCTCCTCCTTTAAGCAGAATGCATCTTCAGAATGGCCAAAAGAATGAAAGCATAGGCAATCAGGACTATGGGTATAGTAATTACCTCAATACAAACCACAACGTAGAAAATTAGAAGGAGGTTGATGTGTTAGAACAAGAAATAGCGAGGAGTGGAGGGATGTCACAAAACACATGTCTAATTTCATTGGATGCACAGAAGGAAAGGCTAAAAGCGCCCACTGTGTGTAAAGTGCCATGCAAAGAGCCACCAGCATAGGAAGCAATAATGAGAGGCACATAGACTCGCGGTGACGTGTTAACTGAAAACAGCAGTGGGTTGTGTGTTGCTACATGGCGATCATAAGTCCTTGCAGCCAAGAGAAAGCATTTTGTGCTTCCAAAAGAAATAATGAGAAAAATCTGTGTTGCACATCCATGAAATGAAATATCTCTATTTCCACACAGGAAATTGACCAACATTTTGAGGGTGATAACTGAAGAATAGCAAGCATCCAAGAATGACAATACATTCAGAAAATAGTACATGGGGTTATGAAGCCGGACATCCTCAATAACCAATAAAACCAGTCCCAGATTTCCAATCAGAGTAAAAAGATAGGTTGCAAGAAATAATAAGAATAAGAAGACCTCCATCTCAATTTTATCTGTGAAGCCCATCAATATAAACATGGTGACTTCAGTCACATTCTTCAATGGAATCCTGTAGGTATCCAAATCTGATAGTACCTCTGACATCTCAGTTTTTATGTAAAGGTATGTAAGACTATCTGGTGAAATAGTTCACAGAATTGTACCCCCATATCTGCTTCTCAGAAAGACATATGATAACAGGCAGTGAATAGATAGATGTTGATGGAGAAATTGGGCCCAAGTGGATGCAGTTCTCTGTATATATAAAAGGAAGACATGGTTTCATTCATTTGTTGCCTTAATTTGCCATGTTAAAACAGAAAACAAATTAATTCCAGTGGATTGTTTTCTGTTAAATTTTGAACTTCTTTTCCTTATAGTATATCTTCATAAAATTCATAAAAAACAGTGAATATCAAGGTTTCTGTATCCAAATATGTTTTAGTAGAATGTAACACCTGAGCACTAATTTGAAATTCTCTGCAATTAGCATGAAATACCTTTAACTTAAATGATCATAAGTTAAAAATTGGAGTAATCACATTTACCTCATAAGATGGTATTAAATGTAAAGGAGAAAATCAGGGTAAAAGTTATGTCATTTAAAAATGTTCCTATGTGATTAAAACTGGAATGTTAGACATACATTTCAACTTCTCTTCCAGGAAAACCATTTCACACCAAACCATTTTATATGTTCTTTCCTGGCAATTATCCTGTTCATTAATTCTTCTGTAGTAATATTTAAAAAGGCAATCAAAGTTATTCTCGATGTAAATGTACTTTGTGTATCATAAAAAAACAGTGCAATATCTTTTTTTTTTCTTTTTTTCAGTTTCTTTCTTGAAAGCACAAAAATAAATTGTTCATTTGTGCCTCTTCAAGTAATTGTAATTACTTATGGGTTTTCTCATTATTTCTGCAAAGTACTGAGATGTATATTCCAGACAGTACAAATTATGTAACATTCTCTTATGAATTAAAACAAACATACCATACTAATACATGATACTACTAATAATAGATATATTTAAAAATATAGAAAATGTATGCTATGGACCATAGTTAGTGGTAATAGTCCGATATGTTCTTTCATAATCTCTAATAAATTTTTCTCTACAATATAAACTGTTGGTAGAGGGGTGAGGTATGGGAATTCTGCACATAATGCATGCTTGTTTTGTAAGTGCACAAATTATCTGATAAAAAAATAAAAACCATTGAAAAAAAGCAAAAAGTACATAACCAAAAAAACTTAAATTTAAAACACAAAAACAAAATATTAAAGATATAAGGATATCTGGACTGAATGCTTCACTGACTGAAATACAGTAATGGGTTCAACATATTAAGGCAGTATATTCCAGCATAACAATATTTGTTTATCTTTTGCTACTATGTAGACTGAAGTGTTTCGCTCAATGGGTTCAACATATTAAGGCAGTATATTCCAGCATAACAATATTTGTTTATCTTTTGCTACTATGTAGACTGAAGTGTTTCGCTCATTCTTAAGTAATTGACACCTGTGTTTTCCAGGATTTTGGAATGAAATATTTACCATGCACTGGGGTGATCTGCATTCAGTGACTTACAAATGATTTTATTCATTATATGAAGCACACCACAGTTTTGTTATTTCAAGATTCCCTATCAGTTAGGGAATGAAGAAATCCCTTCCAACTGCAGTTGGAAGGAGAAGAAAGCCATACATCATTTTCACCATGAAAGGTTATCACATCCATGTGGCTATGTGGAAGACAAATAAAAAGAGTAAATAACAATGAAAATATGGGGCTAGGGAACTGAAATTGCTCTTTTGATCATTAGAGAATTCAAGTAAAAAAATACATATAATTAAGGTAATTTCCAATGTCTGTGCAAATCCAGACACAATACATATTACTCATAGAGGAACATACACGTAAATATAATAATTCCTATTGTAGTTTGAATTGCTATATTAATGAAATAACATAAATCAATTAGTAATATAAGTATGTATTAATGCATTGTGCATCATAAAATATATATTTCTATTAATAATAGTCCTCATTCATTCTCTCAGCTACACATTCTCTCTTGTCTTTCATTCTCTCTCTCTCTCTTTCATTCCCATTAATTCTATAGTGAAAGGAAATAACGGTATACAAATACGTTTTGAAAAGTGTACCAATAGGTAGTCTATAAAAGAAATTCATTACAAATTACACTTGACTAATATACACAAGAGAAATTTCAGGTACATCACAGCTCTAACCTTTACTTCTCTGCCATCTATTAGAAAAGACATCAGTCATGAAAGAGTAAGAACATTATATTTGACCTCTAAATCCTGTATTAAAATCTCTGGTTTAAGTCTTAGTGATAGTGTGATGTTAGAAAAGTAACTCCATCATTACAACTAAAAGAATAATAAAATGGTATAAAATTTTCAAACTCATTTTTTTCTATCATGGCACAGTACTTGTTTATGAGCTGCATTAAATTATTTTGTATTAATTTATGTTTTGGATGCATACAATTGAAATATGACAAATTTTATTTATGTAAAACATAAGCAATGGCGAGTTACAAAAACAACTTTTATCGTTAAAATATTGGTCAATGACCAGGGTCCAAATCATAAGCTAAGTGTTTCTTCTTTTAATTATACATATGCTTGTTATATGACACTAACTATACATAAATAAATTAATTACTTAAATAAATACAATTTAGATTAAACTCAAAGAAGCTTGTTATTCTGTGCTTTAAGGTGCCATAAAATTCATATACTTCATTACATTCTCCCTTTGCTATTTCAGTAAATAATAGTGTTTTTTCCTTTAACTTTCCCGAAAATCTTGCTGATAGAATTTCCTGACAACTGATGATGTCTCTGATTCTATCTATGGATTAGTTAGTGACCTATGAATGAAGGTATAACATACAAAAAGTTGTCCCATTAGTTGTCCCATTGACTTCACTACATGGAATTGGAGACATGATAGAGAAAAAGTTGACATTTAGCAAATTCATCAAGCTGATCTTCATACTGACATTTCTTTTAAGTACTATTTGAGAATATTAGACTGCCTGTGTTTATGGGTAGCTGATTTCTCTGTAACAGGATAAGGTAAGAAAAAATATCGAGAGATATTGAACTTACGAAAACATACATAATCCTTCAGGAAGACTCAAAACTATTGCCTCAACTCTCATATACTATGAATACATACAGTATCAGACACCCATGAAAACAGTTTTACACACATTTTACTTCAGAAGAAAGAAATCTATGATAGATAGCAGCTACTGTGTATTACTAAGTGGCTAATTATGGATTGGAATTTTGTGTCCACTACCTTGCATTATCTACATAGCTATTTGCAAACTCAAAATATTAGAGTCCTTGTATATATGAGATAGCTCATTTCCTGTTAGAAATACAATATGACAAAGCTAACATAGTTATTTATAGAGCCAGGATTCAGGCCCAGATTTCTCTGGCTCCACACTATAAGCTATTTCCTCTGAATCATATTATAATACCATAGTGACGTGACTAAATTCTGGAATCACTGGTTTAAAAAAATATGAAATAACATTCTCAACTATTTTTATTTTTAACACAATCGAGTTTATAAAAAGCACACAAAAATGTGAAATTAAAAAACAAACCAGCTAAAGTGGGTTCGAGATCATTTAGCTAAATAGTAAAATAAAATTTAATTTAATTATTATTCCTTAATTAGAAAACAATTATATGCACTCAGAGTGGCATAAACTCAGTGTCTGGTTATAAGATAATTTTCTCTCTATTTAATAAAATGTCTGATTTCTACTGCCCCTATTCTGACTATCATCTTCCATCAAGAAAATTAAAGCAAATTTCTTATTATATCTTTATTTAGTTATACATATATAGAGTCCTTCCTATTTAGGTTTTATCTTCCTTGGAAGGTCTAGGCATGCAGTTCAATTTTTTAATATAGCACTGATTAAACTGGAATCAACAATATCAAATTTAAATAATAAAGCATGTGATATCAATGTGTTGAAGCATTTACTTTGAAGTCAGGATTATAGCTTCTAAAATATATTTAGTAATACAAAACCCTCCTTCTTACCTAAAAAACAGAACTGTTAACTCAATTAAAGTGTTTTCTGCATTTGGATTATTTTATTAGCTTCTTTAGTTATTATTGAAGTCCACAGGGGATGCTCCAGAGAGAAAACACACTAACTCTCTTCTCGATATAAAAGCAGAAGTTATTTATTTATTTATTTATTTATTTATTTATTTATTTATTTATTTTCTGCAGAAAACATGTGAATGGTTTAAGAATAATGGGCTACATGATAAAAAAAAGAAAGCGTGAATGAACTTTGACCTCTGTTAAAGAAATAATCCCTCAGGGGAAAACATATATGAAATAGAATTGGATAAGAAATCTAATGATAAGGATACAATCCTAGCTCTGATAATAATGAGATAAACAGCAGAAGTTAATAACAATAATTTTCTGAAATCAAATTTCCTCTTTCTGAGAATATAAGCTGCTTAATTTTCACAAAATCCAGTAAAAATGCATATAATGAAATAATATGAAAGCATTACATGTGACAGTATTTATAATTAATATAAATGAATTATTTATACTTTAAATCTTTTAAGTGTTACATATCTGATGGAATGAGAGATAAACTCAATGACATTTTCAAAGAAGAGATAAGATATGAATAAAAAATTATTATGTAAACTCTTAACAGGGAATATTAAGAGGAGAGATGTGGCGGCATATAGAATACTGCAACATGTTATATGTAGAACATTAGAATATTAGAGATCTGGCAGAGTTAAAGTTCAGAATTTTTGAGTCATATACAGTATTTTCATGTCTTGCATCTTTTATATAATAATCTTTAGACTACTAACTTGTTATGTACATAAGAAATTCTAGAAAATTAGCTTTAAATACATATATGCTGTGGTCTCAAGGCCAGGATTTTAAGTTAGGTAGGGAATTCTAGTCATCAAATTGAATTTAAAAGGAAGAAAGAAAGATGATACTGATAAGCAGACCACTTGGAAACAGTCAATCCATTAATTAAGTGGATTTAATTTTTTCTATAGATTCAAAGCAACCCAATTAAAATTAAGCAAGCATTTCTGCAGCAATTGACAAGCTGATTCTACAAATGAAAAGTAAAGCAAAGGAACTAGGATAGTTACAACAATTTAGTAAATGAATACATTTGGAAAACACATAATCTGATTACAGAGCTTATCATAAAACTAAAATACACAAGAGAATGTGGTATTGGTGACACATTATACATCTAGTTCTATGGAATAGCATAGGGAGTGCAAATAGATTGACTCACATATATTCAATTGACCTTCAACAAATATGTCAACTGTATTAATCTGCCAAAGGGGTGCTTATGCAAAGTACGAGAAATCTTTTGGCATTTATAAAGGGTTTTTATTTGGTGTAAAAGCTAACAGTTGCAAAGACCTAAAGAGCCCAATTCAAGGTTGCTTTGTCACCAAAGTCAGTTGCCACGTGTTGAAGCAAGATGGTTGCTGATCTCTGCCTGGATTCTTCGTCCTGAGCTTCCTCTTCCTCTTGAGGCTCTCTGGGCCCAGAATACTCCCAATCTCAGCTGTAGGCTGGCATAGGGCTTGTCTCTCAAGGCTTCTTCCTTCCCTTGGCATAGGGTTTGTATCGTTCCGGGTTTTCTAAATCACCTGCAAACTCTCAGTTGAATGGCTCTTCTCTCCTTGGTGCCCCAGGTTAAAAAGCTCTCTCTGTCTTTCTGTATGTCTTCTTGAGTGAATGTCCATCTATACCAGCCCACCATTGGGGTGGGGACTCAACCTAAGTCAAGCCTTACTGACATAATCAAATCAAAAACTCTAAATTTATTTTATCAAGCAAACTTAATCAAAAGCCTCTGAACTGAATCCACTATAATCAAAAGAGGGTCACACCCAGAATAATAGATTAGTTTACAAACATGATCTTTCTCTTTTTGGAATTCACAAAAATAATCTAAATCTGTTAGACCAAGGAAGATCCGTGGAGGAAGAATGGTTTTTTGACATAATAAGACTGAGATAATTGAGCAGCCTTTTGCCACACACACAAACACACACACACACACAAAACACTGATTAACCCTTTGCCCCATATTTAAACTTGTCTTAACATGAACATTAGAAATTATTGAAAAAATCTAATGCTTTAAAACTTCTAGAGAAAACTTAGAACAGCATATGCATAATCAAGAGTTAATCAATGTTTTTAAAATAAAAGACAAAATGCATGAAACCATAAGAGAAAAAGTTGATGCCCTGTACTTCATCATATTTAAAATTTTATGCATGTGAAAGCCTCTGCCAAGAGAATGAGGAAACAAGCCATAGACTTGGTGAAAATATTTCCTAAACATCTGTCTAATAAAGAACATATACCTGGAAAGTATAAAGAACTATGAAGTCTCAATAACATGAAGACAAAAAGATAAAATCAATTAAAAATCTGCAAAAATTTCATCAGATAGTTCACAAAAGGAGATGCAGAGTTAGCCTAATCCCATGAGAAGATGCTCAGCATCATTTGTCATTAGGGTAACGCTGTTTAAATCCTCTATGTGAACTCCCTTATTTGAAACTTTCCTTACAATGTTTCTGCTTTATTCAAATGACACTTTAGTAGCTAATGTAATAGTGAAAGATTACAATCCTTCCTTCTGAAACTGATATCAAAACAATGAAACCCGGTTGCACCATTTATATTCATGTGCTCTTTACATTCTAAGAATTTCAATATGGCAGGAAGGAAATAAAAGGTAAAAGATGGAAATCAAATCACAAACTGCTGATATTTTAATAATAGTTAAGATTGAGCACATAGCAAAAATCTATATATTAGTTATTAACATTAATGAACTTAATAAGTGCACTGAATAAAACATAAACTTAGAATAATCAACTGTATTTCTATAGCACAGTAATAGACAATTAGAAAATAAAATTGAAGGAGAGATAGTATTAACAAAAATATTTTTTAAAATAAGAAACCCAACCTAAGGATAAATCTAACATAAGAAACCTGAGGCATATATAAAAATAAATATAAAAGGCCTTTAACTGAAGTAATTTATTCAAAAGTTCCCACCTACAATAGGTTAACATGCACAGGAATAGATTAGCTTTAAGAACAGGATTTTCTAGGGTACACAAAAGCTTCAAACCGTCACAGAGTAAAGATATAATGGAGGTAAAGAAGACTGCCTGTAATACAGGAGATCCCCTAGGGCTTCTCTTACTACTACCATGCCCTGTGATTAAAGTCAATGGAAAACTGCAGCAACTCAATTCAGGCAGGACCACCAATGACCTAAAAACTTCTGTAATGTCCAAATCAAAGAATGAAGGTTTACGTCAGATGATGGACATCTTAGGTGCTTGCTGAAGGTACAGGGAGCTTGGAATGGGTAATTGAAGAAGTTACTGACAAATATGAACTATGGCCATGTGAAAGTAACAGAAAGGAAGACTAATTGTTATGATTATTTCCTTGTTTTGTTATGGATATGTTAGTATATGTACATAAAACAAGTATCTTTGTTTTTTCTTCCCTATCTTATCCCCTTAACATATTACATAATTTGTATTTGTTTCATGTTATAATATATAAGTTAAAAGGTATCAATTTTAACAGGGAATATTATTCAAGGAACTGCATGCTATCCTGGAGAGATTTAGCACATTTCCAGTTTTACACAGGATAGCTGAGTATTGTTACATGAAAAAATGTCTTGTTATTTTTTATACCGCAATTATGGTTTAAAGTGATGTGTATAGCTGCCAAGTTGACAACTGGTAGACTGTGAATGCTAGGTTTATGTGTCAATTTTGCCACAGTGGTGCCCATTGTTTGGCCAAGCAAGCAGTGGCCTAGTTGTTACTGTGAGCATATTTCATGGACTTAAGTGACCTGTGTGTTGATTGCATGTATGACTGATCACATTTACAGTTACCTGAGGAGATTGCTTTCAGCAATGGGAGATGACTCGTCCAATAGGGTGAAGGCCTTGAATAGAGAAATGATGGTATATATATATCATATGTATGAAAATATATGTTATATTATAAATATTATATTATAAATTTATATATATATGATGAAAGTAATGAGTGTAAATGATCACACTTTAACTTTTCTCAAAACAGGTTTCTGAATAGATAGGATGAATGAACACAATCTAACAATTCTGAATGAATTGCTTCTGTTGGGAACCATAGATCTCCCTAAGCTACAGATTCCATTATTTGGACTCTTCCTTACTGTTTTCATGGTCATAGTGGTGGGTAACCTGGGCTTGATCATTCTTACCACGATAGACTCCAGGCAACAAACACACGTGTATTTTTTATCAGACATCTGGTTTCAAATGCTTGTTTCAGACATTTGTTTGTTCAAAAGCTATGGGACCCAAAATGCTATTCCATTTTCTTGCAGATCAGCCCATTGTCTCCTTTCATTGGTGTGTTACTCAAATCATTTTCTTCCTTATAACTAGTGAAATTTTCTTTTTGCCAGGGTCTTTAGTTTGCCACAGGGCTGCTGATGCATAGTACCAGAAATGGGTTGGCCTTACTAAAGTGGATTTATTTGAAGTAAATGCTTATAGTTCTGAGCCCATGAAATGTCTAATCAAAGCAACAACAGGGATGCTTTCTTACCAAAATCTACTACTGGTGATTATGGCATCCTGCCAAGTTGTGAGGCAAGATGGCGGGTAATCTCGTCCTAGGTTCCTGATTTCCCCTCAAGGTTCACCATCTACTGGAGTTCAGTTGTGAAAGGTCAGACATGGCAGGGCTTGTCTCCTCAGCCTTGAACTGCTCCATGGGCCCAGCCCATCCAGGGCCTCTTTCCATGACTCTGTGCTCTGTGAGTTCCAGACTCCAGAATCTCTCCCAGCCTGTAAGGACCACTCTGTTTTCCTGCAGACCTCTCTCTTACATGGTAGGATCAATATGGCAGCTTCTTTTCTCTGTGTCTCTCTTTCTATGCATCCCT
Organism: Tolypeutes matacus; assembly: GCA_026826555.1. NCBI lineage: Eukaryota > Metazoa > Chordata > Mammalia > Cingulata > Chlamyphoridae > Tolypeutes > Tolypeutes matacus. The sequence continues at coordinate 550,118 of JAKSZT010002772.1, forward strand.
GTTTACAAGACTGAACAAGAGGGCAATGTGTCATACCTCATTGGTGTAGTCCAATCAAAAGCAATATAATCAAGTGATCTAAAATAAGTCTAAGGAAAGTAAAGGGTAGCACACCAACAGGAACAGATTAGTTTAAAAACATAATCTTTTGAAATTCAAAAAACAGCTTCAAACTCTCAGTTAGCAATGGAGTATGACTACGATGTGACCACCTGGAACCCTCTACACTACACAGTCATGCCATAAACAGCATGTCACTTGCTAGAAATATCTTATCTCTACAGGATTTTTGTGTCTTTACTGGTCATCATAAAAATTTTCATATTTTCATTTTGTGGTTATAATGTAATCAGGCATTTCTACTCATAATCTGCCCTTTATAACTTGGTTCCACTCAAACACATATGAAGTCAAATTAATAATGCTAATCTTTTCAGCTTTTAATTTAGTCCAATCTCTTCTGATAACCCTCGTGTTCTACTTGTTGATCCTTACATCTATCCTTATGATGAAGTCTGCAGAGGGCATGTGGATCTCACCTGGCAGTGGTGGTGGTATTGAGTGGAACTCTATTATTTCTGTAAGTGCAGCCCAAAGCCAGTCAATCCTGTGATGATGATAAAATGGCCTTATATTTTATACATTGGTGATACTCAAGTTGAATCCTCTGATCTTCAGTTTGAGGAACAAAAAGGTGAAAAAGGTCCTAAAGGGAACCTGGAAAATGTGTGCAAATGTTCTCTTCAAAATTCACTGTAGGATACAACAATAATAAGTTATGTTATAGGCAATGTATATGCTATCTGATGTTTCTTTAGCCTTGTACTCTTGTGTACAAATGAAAACACACTAATTCCCTCCAGAACAGGATGCAAGTCATAGGATAATATTCGTTTTTAAACTTGACATCCTTCAATGCTAGACATGAAACTAATACAGCTTATGCCATATGATAAGGTTAGTGAAGAAAACAAAGATATACATTTTCAGTACATATACAAACATGCTTGTAACAAAACAGGGAAAAAATAGCCACAAACATTAAAGTCTTCCTTTCTGTAACTAGTCATGTGGTCAAAGTTCATATTTATCACTACCTTCTTCCACTACCCGTTCCATGTTCACTTTACCCCAGAAAGCACATCAGGAGGCCATGATACTTTGCCTGGAAGAGTGACCCAAACTTTCATTCCTGAAGATTCTGGGCTATTGTTATCCCTACTTGGATTGGGTTTTTGCAATTTTCTATTGACTAATTACAGGGCATGGTAGAACTAATAGTCGCCCTAGGGGATCTCCTGTATTCCAGGTGAACTCTTCTTTACTCCCATTTTGTGGGTACAGTCTTATTTCCCATTGATAGTCAGGATAAATCACCCAAGTCACTACAGTAATCCTCTTCATTACCTGTTGATTCAGAGACACGAGGAGCCCAAAGTGACTGGATGGCAGTCTTAACTTTCAGTTCAATGGAATCATTGTATTCCCTGGTCGAAGCACTCCTCCTTTTGGTACCAAGACCTGTAGACCAGCTGAGGTTAAGGATGTAGGAACAAGAATAAAAAATATTTCCTGTGGATCACTAGGGATAATAATGAGTGGTGCCACTCTCATTTCCAACTGTTGACTCCTGAATCCATGAATCCTGGTGTATTAGTCAACCAAAAGGGTGCTGATACAAAGTAGCAGAAATCTGTTGGGTTTTATAAATGGTATTTATTTGGGGTGGAAACTTACAGTTACAAATCCCTAAAGCATCCAACTCAAAAGTTACGTCCTCACCAAACTCTTGCCGTATGTTGGAGCAAGATGGCTGCCGATCTCTGCAAGGGCTCAGCCTTCCTCTTCTGTGAAGTAAGGCAGGCTGAAGTCTGGCCAGCAGGCATAGCCGCGCCCAGTGGGGGATATGCGCAGCCCACCGCTCGGGTGTAGGGCGGCTGGAACGGACGTACTGCCCTCAGCCATGGAACGGGCGCACTGCCCTCAGCCTCGCCCAGGCAGCCAACATCTGCTTGCTGATAGCCAGAAGAAGCCTGCCCACATACACTCCCCCTTCCCGCGCAGCTAGGGAGAGCCGCACCGCCAAGGCCACACCCTATAAGGCGAGGAAACTGCACCCGGCCTAAGGCCTATCACGGCCAGCCCCGCTCTCCTTTCCCGCCACCATAACCCTATATAAGCATCTGTACTTCCCTTAATAAATTAGACCTGCGTGCTTACCTCGTCTCCGCGGTGGTTTTTGCGCCGTGCGCCCTCCACGCCTGCGAGCCCCCGCAGGAGCCTAGGCCTCTCCTGCCCCGCCGCCCACCGAACAGGACGTCCCGACCGCAACTGGCGCCCAACGTGGGGCACTGCCCACCGTGAATGGGTAAGACCCTACTCCGCCTCGCTCCGCAACTTGGCGACCCCTCACTGCCCATGAACCCTGCTCTCTTTTCTCTTTTCCCCGCCTTTCTCCTTCTCCCGCTCATCCTCCTTGCCATCCTCGCCATACTACACCGCTCCTGCCCCTCACTTTCGCTATCAACCGCCCCGACCGTCGTCTTTCTCTGCCTCCTTACCTCCCTTCTCATTGCCTTTGTCGTCGCTATTTTCCTTTACCGCTAAGTTGGGTGCGTCCTGCTCACCGCCCTGCCCAAAACCCCCGGTAGCTGCCGCTACCCGATCGCCGCGCTCGCTAGGTAGGGCCCCAACCCTCCCGGCTCCATAGGCCTAAAATGGGCGGTAGGCTATCATCTCGCCAAGCGCCCCAAGTCCGCGCCCTTGCCGGACTCCTAGACACCCACAAGTGCAGAGTTTCAATTCGCCAACTACAAGTTTATTGGGACCTTCTCCTTCCTTTTAACCCTTGGCTCACAACTTGCCACCTTTGGGACCCCGGTACTTATGAACGCCTTATCGACCGAGTTACCAATGCCATGGAACACGAAGGGAAGCGTTTCCCCCCCGGCCTTGAGCCTATGCTGATTGCCATCCGCTCCTGTCTCCAGGGCTCTCGCCCCCCCACATCACAGGTCCTATCCTCTCGGTTACTCGATAAGGAAGAAAAGGCATCTCCTTCTTGTCCCGAGTCTGGCTCCGACTCCTACCGAGACTCCGATGCGGAGTCTCTTGTCGAGCAGCTTAACAACGCGCTCGATCTAGACCCGCCCAAACAAACCAACCTTAAGCCCCGCCAAGATGGCGAACTTCCTCCTTCTTCCCCACCAGAAAAGAGGAAGTCGTTTAAAAAAGAACTAGAGCCGCCCCATAGGGCGGTAACCCCCCTCTACCCGCCCCTCCCTGTCGAGGGCGAAAAAACAGGCTGGCCCTCTGACGCTGCCGACGTGCATGCGTCAAGTTGGCCATTTTATGAGCCCAAACAGCCATTTTGTAACGCCTTCGGTGCGCGCGCGCCTGGTCAGCCATTTTGTAAGTCCGAGTGGCCATTTTGTGCCCCAGCTGACCCTGCAGCCGCATCCGCTTGGGCGCCCCCGCCCCCCCCCCGCGAACCCCTGGACTAGTCCTCCGCCCAATCCCTGGGCGCCTATAACGAGCCTCCCTCAGCGCTCCGCTACCCCAAACACCAACCCTTTCACTCCCGCCCCGGCGCAAACACCCCCGCCAGCCGGTAGCGCTCCCCCAAGCGCCCTACCCCTTCCCGTCTCCTGCTTCCCCCTTAAATGTCACTCCCTCCCAACAGCGCCCACTGCCCTGGTATCCCCATGACCCACAAGACATTAAACGCCTTAGAAAGGCAGTTAAGGAAGGCGGGTTGGGGAGTCCATATGCCATGCAAATGTTGGAAGAGATTTCCACAAACCTCTGTATCCCTTATGATTGGACCTCCTTGGCTCGGGGTATCCTCACTCCTGGCCAATTTATAGACTGGAGAGCCCACCTTCATGCTGAGGCAGAAAAACAGGTTGCCACCAACGCCGCAACCAGTATACAAATCCCTGCTGACGCCTTCACCGGCTCTGGCCAATTTGCCAACCATATAGTCTACCAGCAAGCCCCGGCCGGCTTCTGGATTCAACTGCGTGACCTCACCCTCCGGGCTTTTCGCTCATGTTCAGCTATAAAGCTGACAATTTCACCAAGCTCATGCAAAACAAAGATGAGGATTTCTCTGCCTTCGTCTCCCGCGTCCTCCAGTCCTGTGAGCGCAAAGTCACAGACCCACAAGCCCAAACAGCCCTTGCCCGAGAGCTCATCTTACAAGGCGCCAACCCCATCTGTAAACAGGCCATTGTTCCCGTTCGAGAAAAGACAGTTCATGACTGGATTCTGGCGTGCAGTGGCCTCGATGTACATACTGCCGCGCTCACACAAGCATTTTCGGCCGCCATGGCATTGAATGCAAGCTGCTTTAAATGTGGCAATACTGGACACTTTGCCAGAGAGTGCCCTGAAGCGCCCGGGCTGCCTGCTCCCGCGGCCATTCCCCCCCCCCGTCACGTCCACCTCAACAGCCACCCCGCCAAGGGCCTCCCACACCCTGCCCCCGTTGTGGCAAGGGTTATCACTGGGCCCGAGACTGCCGCTCTAACAGCGCGCCACAGCCTTTAAACTCCACCAGGGGCAGGTCTCAGCCCTGCACCCAAGAGACCCACAAGCAGGCTCCCCCAAAGCCGTGAAATGGACCATTCCCATCTATCAAAGCAGGCCCACTCTTACCTTAAAAGTTAAAGTCCAATGGTACACAGGAACAGTAGACTCAGGAGCAGAAGTCAGCTGCTTCCCAGAATCATATGCCTTTTACTTCCACCAAACCAGGTCCACCAGTACAAGGTGCCACAGCTGAAGGTCCTTCCCTCCAAGCCAATATGCTTGTAGCTTGGGAAGATGAGGAGGGTCACTCCGGCATATTCCAGCCACTGTTCATTCACGGGCTCACCTCCATTCTATGGGGCAGAGATGTCCTTGAACAGATGGGGGCAACCATTAGTACTAAACCACCGGACGGCCGCCATATCCTGTCCTCTCGAACAAAACCACCAGCCCCCCCAAGTGTAAAAGCCATTGCTCGAATAAAACCACCAAAACCCATTCCTCTTGAGTGGGACACAGAGGAACCTATATGGGTGGAGCAATGGCCCCTACCGTCCCACAAATTACTTGCCTTACAGGAGCTGGTAGAAGAACAACTACAATTAGGCCACATAGAACCCAGCTATAGTCCTTGGAACACCCCTATCTTTATAATTTACAAAAAGGGTAAAAACACATTCCGTCTCCTCCATGACCTGAGAGCGGTGAATGCTCACATAAAACCCATGGGCTCACCCCAGCCAGGTCTTCCACATCCCTCTGCAGTACTTTTAGACTATTATCTTCTTATTTTGGACATAAAAAACTGCTTCTTCTCCATACCCTTGCATGAGAAAGATAAGGAGAAATTTGCGTTTTCAGTTCCCCAAACAAACAACCAAGGTGCCAATACTCGTTATCAATGGAAAGTGCTACCGCAGGGTATGAAAAATAGCCCAGCAATATGCCAAATTTATGTTAGCTATGCCATCCAATCTCTTAAAAATCGGTTTTTCGTCATCCACTACATGGATGACATCCTCTTGGCTCATGAGAACGAACAGATACTATCTGAAGGTTTCCAGGAGTTAATCCACAACCTTCAGCAAATAGGATTGACAATAAACCAGGAGAAGGTACAGCGACAAGCTCCATTCACATTCCTAGGTTACAAAATAACTGAACAAATACTCCCAATCACTCCTCAAATCCACTGCCCAGACAGTCTGAGCCTCACAGAATTACAGACCCTGTGTGGCCAAATCAACTGGAAGCGCTCTGCTCTGCCCATCACAACGGCAGAACTGCAGCCACTCTTCAGGCTATTGGAGACAAAAGGTAATGCTGCTGCTGCAGTCCATAAAACCATAAAAATTACTCCAGCAGCCAGAGCAGTTGTTACTAGAGTCTCCAAGCTAATAAATGAGACTAAAAACCAGCGCTATTTGCCTGAAAAACCCATTCAAGCCATAGTCCTCTTAACCCAAGGAACCCCCACGGGAGCGCTATGGCAAGATGGGCCCCTGCTGTGGTCACATTTGGCTAAATCTCGCACTTCAAAAATATTCCCTCTCACACAGGCAATCGTTCAGTTAGCTCAAGATTTAGTGCGCCTAAGTGTCCATACTTATGGCGTTGAACCAGCCACTATCATCTGGCCATTCTCTAAAAACCAAACTACCATTTTGGCTCAAACAAATTTAGAGTTCCAAACTCTCTTAATCAGCTATACAGGGCAAGTAGATAACCACTACCCTAATCACAAAATTCTACAAGGACTCACAACACTACAGATTACGGGACAGCAGCACCCCTTTCCATCCTCTACCCCTGTAGCCAATGCAAGAGTCGTCTTTACCGACGCCTCAGAAAAGGGGTTTGGATTTGTCTCGTTCTCCCAAGATTCCGAGACGCCGCACACTCGTACCCTCCGCCTCAATGACTCTGTCCAAAGAGGAGAAATAGAAGCCATCATTCTAGCTCTTCTCACTTACACCTCTGAGCCTCTTAACATCTTCTCAGACAGTGCATATGCTTGCCAACTCTGCAAGGTTATAGCCTTTAGTATGTTTTTCCCATCAGACTCTGATCTAGACAACAGCTTGCATACATTACAGCAGCTCACTGAGCGGCGCCAGCACCCCTGGTTCATCACTCATATCCGTAGTCATACAGGGCTACTTGGACCGCTGGCAAAAGGCAATGAGTTAGTCGACTCCATCGTGACTACTTTAAGTCTCTCAGCCCATACTAACGACCCGATAGTACAGGCACGGAGCTTACACTCTCGATTCCACTTCTTCGCGTCTGCCTTAAAACACCTATTTCCAGACCTAACTGCGGAGCTGTGCAAACATTTGGTTTGCAGCTGCCGGCGCTGTGCTCCATTTTTGCCTCTGGGACCATTACAACCACAAGGTACTAACCCTAGAGGCTTAAAACCAAATTCAAAATGGCAAATGGACGTTACCCACGTTCCTTCCTTCGGCCGCCAAAAATATGTACACGTGGTCCAAGATACCTACTCTGGCTTAGTTAGTGCCGTGGCTCTACCAGGAGAACGAGCCCGCCATTGCGTAGCCGCTATGAGACGGGCCATACTCCTCATGGGAGTTCCTTGGGACCTAAAAACAGACAATGGCCCAGCATACCGAAGTGCCACGTTCCAATCATTCTTAAAATTATACAACATCACTCACCATTTTGGCATCCCTTATAACCCACAAGGACAGGCAATTATCGAAAACACCAACCGCCACCTCAAAAATCTTATAACACAAGAGAGGGGAGAGAACCCCCACTGCACCCCTGATGAGCTTCTAACTATAGCACTAATAAAAATCAATTTATTCAATTTTGACAAAAATGGGCTGTCCCCTATGCACAAGCATTGGGGCGCCTCCTCCATCTCCACTCCACTTCCTCTGGCGTACTGGAAAAACCCAGAAAATAGCAAGTGGCAAGGACCTCACCCCCTCCTGTGCCAAGGTAGAGGCTTTGCTTGTGTTTTCCCAGATGATGCTCCCCAACCCATCTGGATCCCAGGACGCAACATCCGACCCGCCACCGCAGACCAAGCGCCTGACAAGGAGGGAACGCTGACCACTGAGGCGCCTAACCTACCAGATGACGCGTGTCGTTCTGAACGACCCAACTCCTCCAACCGAAGAACAACTACTCCTCAATCTCTATCGCAGAGTCCGAGCACAGACTCCCCTCCAGCCTAACCAGCCCATCAACCTGGTAGCCCTACTAATCCTCCTTCTTTCCGCGGCCACAACACCTGTCCTCTCTAACTCGTCTCACCAACCCTTCAATTGGACAGTCAGGGTTATTGGGGCCACAGATAAAATCCTGCTGCACAACGTCACCGCCCAAGCCCCATCCTTCTCGGCACATATCTGTCGCCTTATGGGTTATTCCTACTCACCTACAAACGACTTCAAGGGGTCGTGCTATGCCTCGCCCGCTAATCAATATTTGCACGGTCCTAACGGCCATTTCCGCGGCGGATATCGGGTCTCGGGTTTTTACCTCTGCCCTTCCTCCGCCAGAGGCTGCCACGACCCTGCGCACTGCTATTGCCCCTCTTGGGGCTGCGAAACCATGGCATACGGCTGGAGCACTGCTCCAAACCGGGACCCCTACCTTAATTTCCAAACTGCAAATAGTTCCCGATGGGATATAATTGTCCTCACTGTTAAAGACCCTGCCAGCACTGCCTGGCTAGAGGGCCCTACATATGGCCTCCGGCTATACATGGAAGGCTATGATTACGGCGGCCTGTTCATAATACAAAAAAGGCCCCCACCCCCACTCCCCCAATTTCCGTTGGCCCCAACCCAGTGCTCAACCCTCACTCTAATCCTGCACCCCCTCCTCCTTCCCCTGCGGCGAATACTAACAATCAGTCTTCTAACTCCACCACCGCCCCTGCTACCCCACAACCCCCGCTACAAATCCACAACCCGCTTCTGTCCTTAGTCAACGCCTCCTTTTCCACTCTTAATTCCTCCAATCCCAACCTTACCGCTAGCTGTTGGCTGTGCCTCTCCTCCTCAATGCCTTACTACGAGGCTATAGCCACTAATGCCTCCTATCAATCTTCCTTAGAAGACGCTCCTGCCTCTTGCAATTGGAACCAAACCCACATAGGACTAACAATCCAGTCCGTCTTGCAAAGCGGGCTCTGTATCACTAAAATCGGAGGCACTGTTATCCCCTCCATGAAAACCCTCTGCAACCATACAACCGCCCCTGAGGCAACCAAAAAATTTCTCTTACCCGACAATAACACACAATGGGTCTGTTCCTCCACAGGCCTTACCCCATGCCTTAATGTTCACACCCTCAACTCCACCAACGACACCTGTGTGCTTGCTGTTCTGCTCCCCCGCATTATCTACCATAGCAATAACCACTTTTTTGACTCCTGGCAGCGTCACCTCCTACCAACCTACGTACAAAAGAGGGAACCTGTCACCGCCATTACAATTGCCACACTTTTAGGTTTTGCAGGAGCCGGCACCAGAATTGCAGCCCTAACCCTACACACTAATGCCTTTTCCTCGCTCAGGGCAGCCGTCGACCAAGATGTCGCCCGTCTCGAAACAGCCATTAACCACCTGGAAAAATCTCTTAAATCCCTTTCCCAGGTAGTCCTTCAAAACCGCAGAGGGTTAGACCTCCTCTTTCTCAAAGAAGGAGGCCTCTGTGCCGCACTGGGTGAAGAATGCTGTTTCTATGCTAATCACTCGGGCCTCATCCAAGACAATTTAGCCCAAGTAAGGGCCGGGCTAGAAAAACGAAAAAGGGAGAGAGAAGCCCAGGGAGGCCTTTTCCAAGGAGGCCTCTCCTGGGGATTCCAAGGAATCCTCCCCTACATCCTCCCTATTCTAGGCCCCCTAATCATTCTCCTCGTTGCACTGGCAGTCGGACCATGGGCCATTAGGAAGATCGTCCAACTCGCAAAAGATCAGGCTAATGCCATTTTCACCTCATTTGTGCAGGTCCACTACCAGCAGCTCGCCACCACCGAAAAACCCCCCACGCCTTTCCGAACCCCCGCACCCGTTCCTCCCGCAGCCACCCCCCCCCTCATCCTCCCGGCCCCCCTCCGCCCGTTCACCCCGCAGGAGCCCCGCGCCGCCTGTTACCTCGGCCCCCCATGCTGCCCTCGCCCTCAAGCAGATTCAGCTCTGAGAACCCGCCCACGACACCGTCCACTCCCGCTTCCTCCAGTCCACGACCTCGCAAGAAACGGATCCTCCGAAACTTCGTTCGCCCTAAGCCCCACCACTACAGCCGCTGCTCTCCAGGGCCAGGCAGCCACTCGCCTGTCCCATCACCCAGCGCCTTTTAGCTCCTTTTCCGCATCTTCTATGGTGCGTGCCACATTCTGCGGTCTCTCCAAAATCAAAAGCTACTAACTACAGCCATAGCCATAAATAATAAAGAACGGGGAGATGAAGTAAGGCAGGCTGAAGTCTGGCCAGCAGGCATAGCCGCGCCCAGTGGGGGATATGCGCAGCCCACCGCTCGGGTGTAGGGCGGCTGGAACGGGCGCACTGCCCTCAGCCATGGAACAGGCGCACTGCCCTCAGCCTCGCCCAGGCAGCCAACATCTGCTTGCTGGCCAGAAGAAGCCTGCCCACATACACTCCCCCTTCCCGCGCAGCTAGGGAGAGCCGCACTGCCAAGGCCACACCCTATAAGGCAAGGAAACGGCCCGGCCAATCACGCCCCGCCCCTTTTCCTTTCCCGCCTCCATAACCCTATATAAGCATCTGTACTTCCCTTAATAAATGAGACCTGCGTGCTTACCTCGTCTCCGCGGTGGTTTTTCCGCCGTGCGCCCTCCACACCTGCGAGCCCCCGCAGGAGCCTAGGTCTCTCCTGCCCGCCGCCCACCGAACAGGACGTCCCGACCGCACTTCTGGTCCCAGCTTCTTCTGGTCTCAGCTGTAGGCTGCTACAAGGCTCCTCTCTCTCCCTGAGGCTTGTTTCTTCCCAGGCTCAGCTGCTCTGGTCTCTCCACAAGGTCAGCTGTAGACTATCAAGCTCTCTCTCTGCCTCTCTGTGGAACCATCTCTGTTTCCTCATGTATCTGTTTCTCTGTGTATTTACTTCCTGGGGCTCCAGCATCAGAACTCCAACTCTCTCCTCTGTTTTTCATTTTTCTCAGTGAGCCCCTGCCCACCTAGAGGGCGGGTACTCAACGTCCTACTGATGTTGCTGAATCAAAGCCTTAATCATATTTTAATCACGTAAAAGTGAAACATCTGAATATAATACAATCTAATATGTCCTGAGGAACAGACCAGTTTACAAACATGAACCAATATCTATTTTTGGAATTCATAAATGATACCAAACTGCTACAGTCCACCATCTGAATTCCAGACATTACGACATTAAAAAAAAAAAAAAAAAAAAAAACTTAAATCAGTAAAAATGCTAACTACATAATCATATCACAATCTGTTGAAAGAAATATAGTTTGTCTTGGAGCAAAGTCCCCTCTGGCTAAAGACGTCTGAAAGCTACAAAACAATTTATCTGCTTCCAATAAAGGAAAGGACAGACAAAGGATAAGCACTTGCATTACCATAAGGAGAAACTGGGAGGGAAGCATGAGTCATGGGTGCCCTACATTTCTGTAAGCATGCAGGGCATACTTCTTTAGATTTCAAAGTCTGAGAGTCATTCTCAAGATGGTTTCTTCTCCCTGGGACCTCATGGGGACCCACCCTTTCCACAGGATTGTTCAATGGCCATTTTCTTGGTTCTACACTGTGATGGTTAGGCTAATGTGCCCACTAAGCCAGGTAATTGTGCTCAGTTGTTTGGTCAAGCCAAACTGGGCTAATTGTAATACAAGGATATTTATGGACTTTGGTCATCAGTGAGTTTACTGCATAGATGGTTGATTACATCTACAATCAACCAGGTAGATTGCTATCAGCAATGAGTGGTGTCTTATCCAATCAGTTGAATTACCTTAAAGGGGAAGAGATTTCAGCATTCAGAGAGGATTTCCCAGCTCATCTTTGGACAGCCAACAGCTCCTAGAAACTCATCAAAGTCCTTCATTGGACTTTGATTGGAGCCCCTGGTTTGCAGCCTGCCTGCAGAAGCTGGACTTATGCATTCCCACAGTCACGTGAGAGAATTTTATAAAATTTCATACTATTTACAGATATCTCCTGTTGATTCTGTTTCCCTAGAGAATCCTGACTAATAAACATCCTCATCAAGCATGTGGGTGGTGACTGAGCTCCAGACATCCCCCTCCAAATACCTTGAGGTGAGGGCTACATCTTCCCTGACCTCTGGGGTAAAATCTTAATGCCCCTAGTATAGTAAAGGGAAGAAAACATCCTCCCTAACCTTTGGTATATAGGTCCAACACTCTCTAAGCAACCACTTGGTGACCTGGCCTTCCCTAATCCATGGGGGACAGGCCCACTGCTCTCAGACCTATGGCATCTTGATCTTATCCTACCTAATCCTTGAGGAATGTGCTCCACCCTCTCTGTACCATGCGGTGGCAAAACTCTCCCTGAACAGCTGTCAGAAATATCCACCCTTTCAAGTGCTGGAGCAAACTCAGCCTCTCTGTACACATGGGTGGGGTTCCTCTCTTGGTCCAAAGAGATGTCTTAATTCCAGATCTCAGCTTCTGTGGTTTTCCTCTTAAAGCCATTTCCCTTGCATATCTTCCATCGATGGACTTTTAGTCCAGGATGACAGTGGTTTTGTTCATACAGCTCTCTCAGAAAGCTTGTTGGTTTAGCATGCAGGAAGCAGGGGTCCAAACCATCAGACAGTAAGACTTACCACAAGTCTTTCCTGGATAACTGCATTTCCAATTCTGATTTACAAATTCCATGTTTAGTCAATTCCTTAAATGGGGCACTATCATCTGGGGGCTTGATTTCCAGAGGCTTGGAAGTTCCAGATTTAGTTTTTTTTGTACCCAACAAGATTATCTCTCTTCTAGCATTTTGCTATAAGCTGCAAGGAGAAGCCAAGCCACATTATCTGAGTTTCCTTTGGAAAGCTCTTCAGCTAAATGTCCAGGCTTGTCATTTTCAAATTCTGCCTCCCATATAACATCAGGAGTTAATCTTGCTAAGTTCTCTGCAACCTTAAAACATGGACTGCCTTTCTTCCAGTTTCCAATAATAGTTTCATCATTTACTTTTAAGGCCCCATAAAAAGTCTCCTTAGCTTCCATATTCCTACCAACAGTCTCTTCAAAGCAATCTAGGTCTTTTCCATCAACTATCTCAAAATTCCTCCAAAAAGTACCCCTTACCCATTTATAAAACCATTCCAGCATTTTGGTAATTACAAAAGTACTACTGTATTAGTTGGGGTTCTCGGAAAACAGAATAAACAGGAGATATCTGTCAATAATATGAGATTTTATAAGAGTCTCTCACGCGTCCATAGGGATGCGCAAGTCCAGGTTCCACAGGCAGGCTGCAAATCAGGGGCTCCGATGAAAGTCCAATGAAAGGTCCTTGATGAGTTTCTGGGAGAATTTGCTCCAGACCCACCTATATGTACATAGAGGGAGACTTTTTCCCAGCAGTTGAAGAGGGCGGATGTTCCTATCCAATGTTCTTGGGGAGTTTTGCTTTCCCAGGGTACAGGGAGGGTGGAGCACATTCCACAAGGATTAGGGCAGTTAAGGTCAGCACCCCATAGGTCTGAGAGGGTTGAACCTGTATGCCAAAGGTTAGGGGGAATGTTGTCTTCATGTCACTGTACTAGGGGGGCTAAGACTCTAACCCAAAGATTGGATAAGGTGTGGAAATCACCCCAACACTCTTGGAGGGTGAGGTCTGGAGCTTGGTTGACACCTAGATGCTTGATACAGGTGGAACCAAGAAAATGGCCATTGGGCAAGCCTGTGGAAAGGATGAGTTCCCATGTGGCCCCAAGGAGAAGAAACCATCATCTTAAGAATGACTCAGACTTTGAAATCGAATAGAGTATGCTCTGCAGGTTTATTGAATTGTAGAGGACCCATGGCTCATGTTTAACCTCCCAATTTCTCCTTATGGTAATGAAAATATTTATCCTTTGTCTTTCCATTTGTGTATTAGAAGCAGTTAAATGGTTTTGTAAGTTTCAGAGGTCTGCTGATGGAGTTTCAATTAAAGGCCATGGCAACTGAAAGAATAGAAGGT
>JAKSZT010002772.1:563839-575477 GCA_026826555.1 Tolypeutes matacus
CCCTGATCCCAGTTCTTCTTCTCTTTGTCTTATTCTTTCTTTCTCATCCGCGGCACCGTTTTCACGGACCCAGAGCCTGACCGGCAACAGTCTGCAGCAGACGAGATTTTGCCTGAAGACAAACTGTATTTCTTTGAACTGATTATGATATGATTTTGAACTTGCATTGTACTGATTTAAGGTTTTTTGAATATTGTAATGTATTTTTGGAGTTCAGACAGTGGAGTGTTGCAGTTTGGAGGTTTGATGTAATTATTAATTCCATCAATTGATATTGGATTATGCTTGTAAACTGCTCTGCTAATCTGGGCATGATTAAGTTACAATTAGGGCATTAACTGGGCCACATCAGTAGGATATTGAGCCCTACCCCTTGATGGGTGGGGGAATCAAATATAAAAGGCAAGGCAAAGGACAGAGAGAGCAGTTTTGATGTTGGATTTCTGGTGAGGAAAGAGAGAAGGCCCTGGGATAGAGATAAGCCATTCACCTGAGAGTTCATAGCTGGCCTTATGGAGAGAAGAGAAGCCTAGGGAGCCTCATAGTCTACAGCTGACCTTGTGGAGGAAACAGAGGAGCTAAGCCTGGAGAGAAACACAGCCCTGGGAAGAGAGGAACCCAAGAAACCTGAACCCTGGCAAATGTCAGCAGCTGTCTTGCTCCAAAAAATGGCAATGGACTTTGGTGAAGAAAGAAACTTATGCTTTATGGCCTGGTAACTGTGGACTTCTACCCCAAATAAATACCCTTTATAAAGACCAACTGATTTCTGGTATTTTGCATGAGCACCCCTTTGGCGGACTAATACAACTACCTTACTCTGGTACCAAATTCTGTATTAGTCAGACGAAGGAGTGCTGATGCAAAGTATCAGAAATCTGTTGGGTTTTATAAATGGTATTTATTTGGGGTGGAAACTTACACTTACAAGGCCCTAAGGAGTCCAACTCAATGTTACTTCCTCATCAAACTCTGTTGCCACATGTTGGAGCAAGATGCCTGCCAGTTTCTGTGAGGGTTCAGCCTTCCTCTTCAGGTTCTATGTTCCCAACTTCTTCTGGTCTCAGTTGAGGCTGGTATAAGGCTTGTCTCTCCCTGGGGTTTGTTTCTTCCCAGGCTCAGCTGCTCTGTTCTCTTCACAATATTACCTGTAGACCATCAGACTCTCTCTCTTCCCCGGGCTTCTGCTGTGTCTATGGAGTCTTCTTTATTTCCTCATGTATCTGTTTCTCTGTGTATTTACTTCCCAGGGCTCCAACATCAGAACTCCAACTTTCTCCTCTGCCATGAGGAGCAGGGTTTCAATGTCTTACTGACTAACATGGCCATCAAAGCCTTAATCATAATTTAATCGAGTAAAAGTGAAACCTCTAAATCTAATATAATCTAATATGCACAGAGGAACACATCAGTTTACATACATAATCCAATATCCATTTTCAGAATTCCTAAATAATACCAAACTTCTATACCTAGCTATGGGAGAAACAGCACCATAGAGTAGATGCTGATTATGAGCATACAGAGGTGAGTGGATGCAGCTCAGTGGTTTAGTGCCTGCTTCCCTTGCATGAAGTCGTGGGTTCATACCCCAGAACCTCTTGAAAAAAACAAAAAAGAATACACCACCTCCTGGAGAACATTGCCCCAGCCCTAAAAAATATTGCCAATTACTTGGTGCCATAATCGAGTCTCAGAAGGCCATTCTTCTGTTTTGTCAATCCAGCTCCTTAAGCATGATGGGGAACATAGTAAGACTAGAGAATTCCATTAGCATGTGCTCATTTCCATGTGTCATTTCCTGTGAAGTGAGTTCCTTAATCAGAAGCAATGCTGTGTAGAATAACATGGTAGTGGATAAGATATTCAATAATTATATGGATGGTATTTTGGAAGAAGTATTTTGTGCAGGAAAGGCAAACCCATATCCAGAGTATTGTCTGCCCCTTACATGATGGAAGTGGTCCAATGTAATCAACCTGCCACCTGGTAACAGGCTGATCACATCGGGGGCTAAATGTCGGTCTCTGCTGCTGGCATATGGGGAACTCAGCAGTGGCTGTAGCCAAGTAAGCCTTGGTAGGGCAATTCCACATTCCTGAGCCCATGCATAACTTCCATCCCTACCACCATGGCTATTTTGTTCACAAGCCCATTGTGCAATGACAAGAGTGCATGGGGAAAGAGGCTGAGTGCTAGCCACAGAGCAGGTCATCTTATCTACTTGATTATTACAATTTTCCTCTGCTGAAGTTACCTTCTGGTGAGCATTCACATAGTACACAAATATTTTCATGTTTTTGTCCATTCAGAAAAGATCCACATGTCTTTGTTACTAATTTTCCAATCATATTCTTTCCAAGTCCCTGAATATCCATCCAATCCATTGGCAGCTGTCCATGAATCAGTGTACAAACCAACCTTGGGCCTTTTTTCTTCCAAGAAAAATGAACAACCAGGTACACTGCTCAAATTCTGCCCCCTGGGAGGATTTGCTCTCAACACTGTCCTTCAGTAGTGTCCCAGAAAGGACTTGTAGTGCTGCAGCTGTCTACTTTTGGATGATACCTTCATCTGGTGCAGAACCAGGCCCAAGTTTTCTCTTCCTCAGTCAACTGATTATAAGGAACTCTCCAAGAGGCCATAGCTGTAGGTTGGAAAAGAGAAGGTATGGTGACAGAAGTGATGACCATGAGCATTTGCGCCACTTCTTCATGTAACTTTCTTGTGCCTTCAGGAAACCTGCTCAAGCCCTATCTCATATATACCACTTCCATTTTATGATAGAGTGCTGCTGTTCACACCCAACTTTGTTGTTTGGTTGGTCAGACAATACCCGGTTCATAATAGGTGTAGCAGTTTGACATTATTTATGAATTCCAAAAGTAGATATTGGATTATGCTTATAAACTGGTCTGTTCCTCTGGGCATGATTAAATTATGATTAGGGCTTTGATTGGGCCTCATCAGTAGGATGTTGAGTCCCAACCCCTTGGTGAGTGGGGACTCATAGATAAAAGACATGGCAAAGGACAGAGTTGGAGTTTTTGATGTTGGAGTTCTGATGCAGAGTTTTTGAACTGGAGCCCAAGGAAGTAAGCACATAGAAGAACTTGGTCATAAGGAAGGAGAGAAGGCCCCAGAAAAAGATAGGAGCCATTCGCCTGACAGTTCACAGCTGGCCTTGTGAAGACAGGCAAAGCGTAGAGAGCCTCATAGTCTACAGCTGACCTTGTGGAGGAAACAGAGGAGCTGAGCCTGGAAAGAAATGGAGCCCCAGGAATAGAGGAACCCAAAAAGCCTGAATATCAGCAGCTGTCTTGCTCCAACACGTGGCAACAGACTTTGGTGAGGGAAGTAACATGCTTTATGACCTGGTAAGTGTACGCCTCTACCCCTAATAAATACCTTTTTGTAAATACCAACAGATTTCGGTTATTTTGCATCAGCACCCCTTGGCTGACTAATAGGCTATTCAGGTCTCATAGTAACTTGGTGGTCCATGTTTAATTGTTCAGTGTTTACTAAGGCCCAGTAGCAGGCTAAAAGCTATTTCTCAAAAGAAGAACAGTTATCTGCAGAGGATTGCAGGGCTTTGCTCCAAAATCCTAAGGGTGTGATGTCTTGTGGGTGGGAGAGATGATCAAGGTCCCTGCAAACAATATTATGACATAGGACTCGAGAATTGATATACCCCTGAGGCAGTACTGTGAAGGCATATTTTTGGTCTTCCCAACTGTTTCTGGTGGTCCTTACTAATGGCAATTGTGAAAAAAAAATTTGTCAATTCAATAGCTGCATATCAGGTACCAGCGTACATGTTGATTTTCTAATGCCATGATACCACATATGAGCAGTAGCTGCAATTGGAGTCACCACCTGGTAACTTTTATGATAATCTACTGTCATCCACCAAAAGCCATCTGTTTTTTGTGCAGGCCAAATAGGAGAGTTGAAAGGGGATCACAACCCCTGAATTCTTCAAATCCTTGATGGTAGCACGATCTCTATAATCCCTCCAGGAATCTAGTGGCTTCCACTTGGCCTTTTCTACCATAATAGTCCTCACTCCACAATGCAGGCATCCAATATGGGGATTCTCCCAGTTACTAAGTATGTCTATTCCACTTATTCATTCTGGAACTAGGGAAATAACCACAAAATGGGTCCAGGGACCCACTGGACCCACTGTGAGATGGAACTGAGCTAAAACTCCATTGATGACCTGAATTCCATAAGCTCCTGCTCTAAATAGTGGACCAGAGTGACTTTTGTTCTCCTGGAATTAACATGACTTTTGAGCCAATTTCTAATAATTGCCAAATGTTTGTTCGTTTCCTTTTCCCCTATACACAGTTTCTCTGGTAAAAGGCCAAAGTTCTCTTTGGAAAAAGCTGGGAGGAATATTAACAGCATAAATTTTTGGCAGTCTAACAGGATCATTCCCCAAGGGAACCTGGCCTTCCCCTCATTCAGAGGGCCCTGGGTCTGTAAACTGCCTCAATTCTGGGAATTGATTAAGCAACCGTGATTCAATGTTTCTGTAATTTAAGTTAGGGTTTTGTTCACTCAGCATAGAAATTTTCTGCTTATACAGATCAGGTAAGAATTTAGTAGATTACCGATCTATTTTGCTTCTAAGAACCCCATGATTTATTAGCCGAGGTCATAACTCTGTGATGCAGACTCTTTTGTTTGCTGCTTTGAGTCTGCCTTTCATTGTGGCAGCCATGCCTACCTTGTCTTTGGTGATTAAGTGCTGCTATTTGGCTTCTGTTAGCCCAAGATCCTATCAACCCATAGTATTTACAGATTCGAGTTGCATGATAGAAATTCCTACAGTAATATCTGGACTACAAAGAAGAGCAACCACAGAGCTCTTCAGGGCAGATGGAGTTAGTCTTAGAAATTTATTCTTCACAATCCTGGTTAAAAGTATGTCCTCTGAGTATCCCTGGGGTGGATGGGCAGATCTCAAATGGTGAATCCATTCTCACATTCCAATCTCACTAAACCTTAGGATCCCCTCATCTACAGTATACCAGGGTAAATTGGGCATCTCAACCTCAGATATTCTAAGCCATCTTTTGGTCCATGTTTCAGACAGCCATCAGAACAAACTAGTAGAGGCCTTTCTAACTCCTCAAGCTACAACACTGAATCCAGAATCTCTCTGTAGTGCACCTGAATCAATACATTCAGGCTGATACAAATTTACAATCCTTTCATCATTTTCCCATACCCTTAATATCCATTCCCACATATATTCCTCTGATTTGTATTTATATAAATTGGAAAATTCATGAGCATACTTCCTCATGGGTCATACTTCCCCATTGTAGGCTTCTTGTGATTTCAGTCTAGTTATAGGTGTCCAAGACATGAAGAGTGGTGGGGATGGGTGAAGAGAAGTATTAGAAAGGTCTTGCAAACTGCTGATCTCAGGGCATTCCTTTGTATTTTCATCCGGTGAGACAGGATTAATCTCTTCAAACAGGGTTGAATGGCAGACTCTTCAGGGCCCTGTGGATGTTGGGAAATTCAGGCTGGAGTTTGACTAGTATCCGCCTCAGGTCAGGGAGGAGGTCTGGACTCCCTGGGATGGCTGGAGAATGGGCAGGGAAGGCTTTAGTTTGGCTAGTACCCCCTCAGGACTTGGAGGAGGTACAGACTCCCAGGGCCAGGCTGGAGGATCAGTGATTCAAGCTTGACATTGCCTGGTTTCCACACAGGGCAGACCATTAAAAATTTATCTGGCAAAGTGTCAGTAGAATTTAGGGTTTCAATGTCACCACCGATATTATAATCAACCCATAAGTCTCCATCCAAATCCTCAGGGTTCCACTCCATTCCAATCAGTGCCCTCACTTTAACAGCAGACACACTGCAAGGTTGAGATTTTAATTTCCCTTGTACCTCTGCTACTCATGCAATAAGACTTTGACTCTGGTTTTTAGAGATCTCAAGTTTGCTGCCGCATGAAACAAGATTTTCTTTCACAGCACACATGGAAACTTTCACATCAATCTTGCAGTGTTTATGTTGCAAATTTGAAGCCTTTAGCTCATGCATTTCTTTTGTAACTGTATCCACCATACTTAGGAACAGCCAGCCAACATCATTATACCTTTTAACTCCACGAAACTTTGAAGGTGTTAAAACACACACACACACACACACACACAAACTCTTAAGCAGATCCTTGCCTCTTGTAAGCATGGATGTAGTTATGTCCAGTCGTGATATTTTGAATACCTCTATTGCCAACAGAGGCCATGGACTTTCAGTGGCATCTGGATTATTGGAAGGAGAGTCAGTGCCTTTGAATCTAATCAGAGTAGAGAGCCAATTGCAAAAATCCCAGAACCAGTTCAGAAATCCCATTTTTAAAATTCTGTTTCTCAAGAACCACTCCTGGTACCAAGCTGTGTTAGTAAGGTTCTCTAGGAAAACAGAACTGGCGAGAGATATCTATAAATAGTATAAGATTTTATAAAACTGTCTCACATGACCATGGCGATGCACAAGTCCAAATTCTGCAAGGCAGGCTTTAAAGCAGGGGCTCCAATGAAGGCCGTTGATGAGTTCCCAGGAGATGCTGTCTATCTGTAGTAGAGATGGGAATTCTCTTCTTGAATGCTAAAATCTCTTTCCCTTTTAAGGCCTTCAACTGATTGATGAGAGTACAGGCATTGCTGGCTGCAATCTTCTTAGTAGATTGTAGATGTGAAAAGCCATTTATGCAATCAGCATAAATTCATCATTGAAGTCCATGAAATGCCCTTGTATGGCAATCAGCCCCGTACTTGCTTGACCAGACTACTGGGAACCATTACTTGGAGAATTCACACATTATCCTAACCATCACAATGCTCTAGTTTAACCTTCATAAATTTCCTTATTCTGGAATTAATAAAGCTCTTATTGCTCTTTTGATTACTGTTAGCATGATATATCCTTTGGCATCCCTTTGTTGTTGTTTTTTTAATTTCTTTTATTAGCCAAGTTGTAGGTTTACACAACAATCACATTGCATAAATATATTGTTCCCATACACCAGCCTACCACCTACACCTTGTATTGGAGTGAAACATTTATTACAATTGATGATAGCACTTTTTATATTTGTACTATTTTTAATAGATGTAGCCAAAATTTATTTACATATTTTATCTTCTAGGCACTGTGTGAAGCAATTTGCATGGATCACCTCCTTTAAAACACCCAATACAAAGGCCTGTGAAATATATTTTAAATTATAAATGTTTTAAATGAGGTCAGTTATCAGTTTACAGAAATATCATATAAATAATACATTGTTTATATCTACACACTTTATTTTACCCTCTATACATAAGTTTGGTTTTTTTTTTAATTCTGACTTTTTTTAAGGTTTTCTCTTTGCTTTAGATTTCTTCAGATTTAAAATTTTCTATATATATAGATTTTTAAAATATTTATCCTGTTTGGTGTTCTTTGAGCTTCCTGGATCTGTGATTTGGTGTCTCTCAATCACTTACAAAAAATCTTGGCCATTAATAATTATATTTCCTTTCCCCTTTTCTTTGTCCTTCTGGTTGTCCTCATTACATTATCTATTATACCTTTTGTTATTATCCCACAGTTCTTCAATATTCTGTTTCATATTTAAGTCTTTTTTTTTTTTTTTTGGTCTTTGTTCTGCAGTTTGTGCAGTTTTACTTGACATATGTTCATGCTCACTGATGCTTTTCTTGACCATGTCACATTATCTGATGATTCCATTAAAGTCATTATTTATTTGTTACAGTTTTTTTAAATATCTAGCATTTTCTCTTGATTCTATCTTAGAGTATCCATCTTTCTGTTTACATTCCTCACTGTGATTTTCTTGCATTTTCTTATAAAAACATACACAGAATTCAAATTTTAACCACTATCAAGGATACAATACAAAGGTATTAATTATATTCTCAATACGGTGCTACCATTACTATGATTCATTACCAAACTTTTGTTTCACCTCAACCAGAAATACTGCATTGATTAATCAATAACTCCCCATTTCCCTCACAATCCAGCCCCTAATAACCTGTATTAGGGTTTTCTCTGTGAATTCGCTTATTCGAGGTATTTTACATAAGTGAGATTATATCATATTTAAATTTTTGGATCTGGCTTATTTCACTGAAGTTCATTTATACAGAACTATGGCATGTATCCAAAAGTTATTCCTGTAGCAGTGTGTAAACCAGACGTTCTTGTCCTGTTCCTAACCCCAAGGGGAAGGTCTTCATTCTTTCACTACATAGCATAATGATATTAGTGGTCTTTTCATATGTGCCATATATCCTACAGAGAAAGTTGCCATCTATCCTTATTTTACCAAGTGATTTTATCATAAAATAGCATTGTATTTTGACAAATTCCTTTTCTACATCAATTGCTATTATAATTGTAATTTCTCCTTCATGGATTAATGTGGTGTATTACTTTGGATTTGTTTAGAATATTGAACCAACCTTACATTCCTGGGTTAAACCTAAGAGGGACATGATGTGTATTCCTTTTAACACTCAGTTATATTTAATTTTGCTAGAATTTATTGATGACTTTTGCTACTATATTCCAAATGGAAATTGGTTTATAGTTTTCTGTGCCATTTCTCAGTTACAAGTAAATCTCATGTTAGGGGATCCAGACATGGCCCCTGATTAGTGTTCCACAGAAGCAGTCAGGGCTGATGCGCAAAGACATCCAAATTTTAATTAAGATACACCAACCCTGGACCACTACTGTGGGGCATATAAACTACCCTGCAGAACCTAGGGAGGGGAAGGGGCTCAGGACAACAAACATGCTCTGGTTCCTCTACCTTTCTCAGTTTTTTTTTTTTTTTTTTTTTCTTTCCATTTCACATTTCGTCCACCATTGTCTAGCCTTAATTGTCTTCCAAAGTTTGGGGAAGGTTAATCCTGACAAATTCTACCCATTTTCATTTGATCTAAGGAGGTTGTTGGCCAGATGTGTCCTACTCCAGAATCTTACTCATGTCACCTCCTACCCATCACTATTTGCATCATGTTCACTCCTTCCTTAGAGATCTTAGCGTATTATTCAAAGTTATTTAAAATTTTTCATCTGATAATTTCACCATCTATGACAAACCAGAGTCTGGGTACGATACTGACCTGATCTTCAGATTGTTTTAACTTTTAGCATGCCTTGTGAGTTATTGTTGAAAGCCACACATGACATATCAGGCAAAGGCAACTGAGATAAACAGACATTTATCATTAGGTCTATGTTTATCTGGTTAGGAGTTAGGCTTTTTTATTGTTTCTTGTAGCTGCAAGTTTCAGTGGCTAAGGAAAACAAACATTTTGTTAAGGAAAACAAAATGTTTTTTAAATTTTAAATGGCTATTTATCCCTTCCTGCTGGTGGAGACAAAATGAGATTTTTCTAACATCTTTACAGTGATAAGCTTTTGAGACTCGTGGAAGCAAAATGTAAAATGTGTGGGAGTTCCCTAACCATGGGCCTCCCGAAGTTCTTATCTCTGAAGTGAGTCCACACTCAATCTTCAGCAGTAAGTCAGGTCAAGGAAGTAAATTGTAAAAGGGAAATTTAATATGTCCCCTTTAAATACTTCTACCTCTTGCTTCTCCTGAAAAACAAAATTTCTGAATCTGCTTGTTAAACCAATTTTAATGTAGTAATTTGCCCTGTGACCTCAATTTCTGACAGATCTAAGAGGAGCTGATTTTAGATATTTTAGCCTGCCACCAGACAGTAGTGGCTATTTCCAAATTCTATCTATTGGGCTAGAAATCTGCAATATTGGACTGAGGAATACACTGAACATATCCTGAACAAATTTTGCTTTTCCCAATAAAGATATATGGGTCTTCATTGTATAATTATCAGAGAGATTACAAAGGATGTTCTGAAAATTTTTGGTTTGGAGCTCAAATTCTCGCTTAAGAATTATATGTTAAAAGATTGTTTTGATTACTTGTTTTGATGAGATTGTATTAGTAAATTCAAAAGACAAGCACCACTGGTAGGAAAAGAGTCATTTTCCTTGCCAGAAAATATGTTTTCACATTTAAGGGGTCATGAAATGAGCAGACATTGTAACCAAATAAGTACAGCAGAGACGACTTGAAAGAAAATCATTTACCTTGTTAATAAAGAATAAATTGGAAAACAATAACAAATGCAAAGTCATTCCTCCTACACAGTGGATAAAAGTAGAGATAGAAACTAAGGCCAATATTCCAGCATTGTAGAAACTGAATAGTGGATGACCTTTTAAGATTGTAGAGCATCTATATCCTGTACCAGGGGCAAGTTTTTCTCTGAGCTGTAATTTTGTTTTTCCTGGTCTTTAATTACACTCTCTGTTAATGTTATTGTGTAGTCTCAGTAAAATTGGGGGAGTTTCAAAAGAGGTATAATCAATATAAGTAATTGAAAAGTAGAAAGGAAAGTACTTAATAAAGGGGGAAAAAAACTATGTTGTTGAGCCAGAGTGCAGAGATGTGTCCAGGGACCTGGATAGCTCTGTAGGTGGGAGGGCAAATGAGTTAACCAGGGTATACACCTTCCCAGGGATTTCAGAGGAGACATAATTTCATAATGAGTTCAGAAGAATTTCTATGAAAAATGTGAAAATATATGAAACCATCAAACCCTGAAGAGATCAAATCTAATTATTATAAAAGAAAATCAACTTATATATGACTAAGAACACTAATATGAGTAAATTAGTAAATCTTTAATGTGGATATATTCAAACATGTTCAAAAGCATATAGATGAGTTTATCTCTCTGTGTAGATGGTTACACAGGAAGGATCATTAGCAATTTATTTGGAAATATTCAGTAATATTAGCTAAAAAAAAGCCATTTTCTAGTCACATTTCTTATTATTAAAAAAATAGACAGACACACAGCATTCTTTTCACTTTGATTAAATGCCAAAAATTTACTTTGTGATGGACCAGTTTTTCTCAAATATTTTTTTCACTGCTGCTTTTACATCTTTGTTCCTCAAACTATAGACGATGGGATTCAGCAAGGTAATCTCAACAGTGTAAAATATAGACACGATCATATCGTTGTCTGAAGCATAGCTGGAACTTGGCCTCACATACATGAAGAGGATGGTCCCATGGTAAATTGACACTCCAGTTAGGTGAGAGCCACAGGTGGAAAAGGCTTTTCGCCTCCCTTTAGCAGAACGCATCCTCAGAATGGCCATCAAAATGAAAGCATAGGAGACCAGGACTATGGATATAGTAACTATCTCAATAGAGCCCGCAAAGTAGAAAAGTAGAAGGTGGTTGATGTGAGTGTCAGAACAAGAAATAGCGAGGAGTGGAGGGATGTCACAAAACACATGTCTAATTTCATTGGATGCACAGAAGGAAAGGCTAAAAGCGGCCACTGTGTGTAAAGTGCCATGCAAAGAGCCACCAGCATAGGAAGCAATAATGAGAGGCACATAGACTCGCGGTGACATGTTAACTGCATACAGCAGTGGGTTGTAGATTGCTACATAGCGATCATAAGCCATTGCAGCCAAGAGAAAGCATTCTGTGGTTCCTAAGGAAATAATGAGAAAAATCTGTGTTTCACATCCAAGAAATGAA